>OZ012682.1:28228462-28575078 GCA_963942445.1 Argyra leucocephala
AAATATTCCATCTGACCTTTGCTCTCGTTTATTATTTCTTTTTTGTGACTTGCTATTCTCTGCAATTGAACAACTTTCAATCTGCGTCTCCACCGGAATAGGTGCTAAGTTGTGTATTGTACGTTTGAAAATTCCAATAGCCGTTTTCACGTTCACTACCCTTACAAATCCATCTGTGCCTTTAATGACTTCTTCTATTCGCCCCATGTGCCATTTAAGAGGTGGAGTATTATCCTCTTTTAACATTACTAACATCCCAGGAACTATGTTCGTTTCAGGTTGTTTCCATTTATATTTATGTTGAAGTTCAGATAAATATTCGTTAGACCATCTGCACCAAAATTCGTGCCGAAGTGCTGTTACTAATTTCCTTCTAGTCAGTGACGTCAATTTGGCATCTGAATTGTCATATTCAGGTAAAGCTGTTAATGGTTCTCCAATTAAAAAGTGGCCTGGAGTCAGTGCTGCGAAGTCATTTGGATTTGATGGTAATGGTGTCAGAGGCCTTGAATTAAGAAGTGCCTCGGCTTCAACAACCACTGTACTTAATTCTTCAAATGTTAGTGATGCTGTACCAGCGTTTGTTGCAACAGCTTCTTTGACGATTTATCAGCAGCCTCCCATAAACCTCCAAAATGTGGTGATCTTGGTGGCGAAAAATGAAATTCTATCCCATTATCACTGCAATTTTTGACAACCTTTTCTTTAGTTTCCTGTTTTTCGAACAATCCCTTTAACTCATCCAACTTATTTTTTGCTCCAACAAAATTCGTGGCATTATCACAGAATAAGTTTTTACATAAACCTCTCCTGGCTATAAATCGTTTAAGTGCTGCTAAAAATGCATCAGTTGTCAAATCTATAACTACTTCTAAATGAATCGCCTTTGTGACAAAACAACAAAAAACAGCAATGTAACTTTTCTGTGATCGTTTGCCTCTGAGATGAAAATGTGTCCAAATTGGACCACAAAAATCTACACCCTGTATTTAAAAAACACTCGTAACACTGGTAACACACAGGTAACACTCGTTCTGTTGGAAGACTCCCCATCATTTGTTGTAACAACTGTGGTTTTGCCTTTACACACCTTACACATTTATTTGCCACTGTTCTGACTAACCTTCCGCCTTGAATTATCCAAAACCTTTGTCTTGTAATTGCTAATAAAGACAGTGGTCCAGCATGTAAATGTTTTAATAACAATTTGGAAACAAAGTCTGTTCCTGGAAGTAACATCGGATACTTTGCGTTGTATGAAATAGCAGCATTATCTAATCTACCTCCTACTCTTAATATTCCTTTAGTGTCCACAAACGGTGCCAATGACGATATCTTACTGTTTTTAGCGACTATAAAATTTCGTTCTAATTGCTTAATATTTTCTTGAAAGTAATTCCTTTGAATTTCTTTTACTATAATTATCAATGCGTTATTAATTTCTTCTGTTGATAACCAAGAATGCTCCTTCTGACCAGGAACTTTCTTTTTCATGAAGTTAATAGCCCTTAACACATATGCCATAGATCTTTGTAGAAATATAAACGAATTCCGATGATCTATTGTATATACTGGATGTAGCAACTCCTTTATTATACCTTCCACATTTACAACTAAAGCTGTCCTTTTTTCTTCTTCTTCTATCCTTATTTTAGAGATACTTCTGTCTGGCCATTGATCCTCTGATAGTTTTAAGAATGCTGGTCCATTAAACCACAACCTTGAATTGTTTAATTGATCTGGATATATACCCCTTGATAATAAATCTGCAGGATTATTACGTGTATTTATATAATTCCACTGATTTGCTGTAGTCTTGTTTTGGATTTTTGCCACTCTATGAGCTACATATGTTCTGAGTATTGATGAATCTCCGTGAATCCATGATAATACAATTTGAGAATCACTCCACAAATATGCTTGATCACCATGCACCTCAATTGCTGATTTTACTTTCATGACTAATTTTGATGCTAGCAATGCGGCACACAATTCTAACCTTGGCATTGATACAAATTTAATTGGAGCTACTCTTGATTTTGAACATAATAATTTACAATAATTATCGCCTAAAGTGTTTACTGTTCTTATAAATATTACTGCACCATACGCCTTCTCACTGGCGTCTGAAAAGGCATGTAACTCTGTTTTTAAAAAGAGCTCAGTACCCTTAAACACGTAGCTAGTGATTTTAAGTTTGCTAAGGTTATTCAATTCTTGTTTGAAATTAATCCATGCTTCCTTTAATTCATCTATTAATTCATCTTCCCAATCAAGCTCTAATTTCCATAACTTCTGAATGAAGATTTTTGCTACCACTATTACAGGATTTACTAATCCCAATGAACCAAACAACTGCGCAATCTCGGAAACCACCTTCCGTTTTGTAACCCTTTCATCTGTAGTAAACCACGTTGTCGTAAATGAAAATATATCTTGAGCCGGTTGCCACGCCAAACCAAGTGTTTTAATGTAACCAGAATCATCATCTTTAAAAACCTTTTCCTTTTCTCGGTTTTCTTCTACAATCTCTACCAACAACCTTCCATCACTGGATCCCCATTTATGTAATTGAAGTTGAGCTGTGTTTAGCATCCTTATTAACTGTTTTTTTAATTCTAATGTAGCAGCAAAAGTGTTGCAGCCTGTTATAATATAATCAACATAAAAATCTTTCATTGCTGCGGCAGCTAATGGATATTTTATTTCTTCATCACTTGCTAATTGTTGTAAACATTTAGTAGCTAAATATGGAGCTGCTTTGGTCCCATAAGTCACTGTCGTTAACTGGTAATAACGAATTCTATCCTTCGGATTTGATCGCCACATTATTAGTTGCAATGGCTGATTTTCCTCAGCCATCTTAATCTGCCTACACATTTATTTAATATCTGCTGTCAACACATATCTATACGTTCGAAATCTAATTAATATATTCAATAACTCATCTTGTGTTTTTGGACCTTTTAGCATTATATCATTAATGATAAATTTGAAGTTGTTTTACATGATGCATAAAAAACCACTCTTAATTTTGTAGTACTACTTTCTTGCTTTAAAACACAATGATGTGGCAGAAAATAATTCACCATAGAAATATTCTTTTCCTGAATTTCCTTCATATGTCCTAAATCTAAGTAATATTTTAGGAACAATCCATACTGACGTTTGAGGTCTGCATCTTTAGCTAACCGTTTCTCTAAATTTAAAAACCTTTGCAATGCTATGTGTCTTGAGTCTCCTAATAATTCTGATGACGTTACCATAGGTAGATTTACTACAAATCTGCCTTGACCATTTCTATAGGTTGTTGCTCTGAAGAATTCTTCACATTGTTTTTCGGTGTTGCTAAGTAATTTGGTCTCGTCTACTAATTCTTCAGATTCCCAAAATTTTGCTAAGTCTGCATCCAATTGTTGATTCGTGACACCTACAACTGTCAAACCTTCATTCTGCCTTGTATGTTTTCCAAGAACCATCCATCCAAATACAGTGTCTTGAAGTATTGATAAATCATGATGTAATTTGAGTCTTCCTAATCGCATAAGATCACTGTACGCTTCTTCTTCTAGTAACATATCTATTGCTTGTGGTTTATTGAAATTTGGATCCGCTAACTCGAACTCTTTTGGAATGCCCCATGATTCGATATCAACAAATATTGATGGTTGCTGACTTATTATTTGCTTGATTACCTGTGCTTCGATATTTAAATTAAACTTCCTTACCCTTGATTCGATTGTAATGTTCACTTTATCAGTAGTGGGCAAAAAACATGTATTTCCAATGTCATTTACATCAATTTTTCTCCTTTTGGTATCTAGCTTTAATAGCCTCTGTAGCCTTTCTGTGATAAAATTGACTTGTGAACCTGAATCTAATAATATGCGGCAATCAATCCTCTTGTTATTTTGACCTATTACAGAAGCTAGTACCGTGCCTAAGAACACATAATCATCTTTTCCACTAATCGATGAACCAACATTTACATTAGCTGTTTTTGTATATTCTGCGTTGGATTGATTACTTCCCGAAGCCTGATTTGATGTTGTTTGCTCTTGATTCACTGCCCTTTTTCAATGTAATAAGGTATTATGTTTACCATCGCATTTTCTACAACCTTTTGCAAAACATGTCTTTTGATTATGTCCATAGTGAAAACAGTTAAAACATAAATTCAATTTCTTAATTTGAAATTCTCTCTCTTGTGGTGTCATCTTCATGAACCGTTCACAATTATATATTGAATGTCCATTTCCACAAATGAAGCATTTTAGCATATTGTTATTACTTGCTAAGGTTGCAGTCTTTTGGTTCATCTTTGTGTACACCTTTGTTGTATTCTGTTGTTGCTTAGTTCCTACCACCTCAAATGCCTGGAAACACATTTCAATGAACCGAAGAAAATCTTGTATTGATTGGACTTGCTTTGGTGTCTCTAAAGATTGCTGATAAAACGTGTGAGTATCTTTGTCTAATTTTTTATATAAGATGTGAAGTAACATTGGATCCCAATATCCATCTACACGTAATCCTAAGTTTTCTAATGAAAGAATACATTCTTTCGTCGTATCAAACATCTGCTTGAATGATTTGGCAGACCCAGCTATCAAATGTGGTTGACTTATAAATTTCTCTAATAGTGTTGATATTAATATTCTCTTGTTATCATATCTATCTTTCAATGTCTACAATGCTATCGTATAATTTCTTTCAGATCCAGAGAGATGCCTGATCAACCTTTCTGCTTCTCCAACAAGATTCGTCTTCAAATACCACATTTTTTCCACATTTGTCAATGGCTGATGATCTATTAATTGCGAAAACAGATCATGAAATTGCAGCCATTTTGAATAGTCACCATCAAATTTTGGTATGGAAATTCCTGGCAATTTGCTTACAGATCCTCTTACATATTCTTTTTTTGTTGCTTGTTTATCATTTGGTATTTCTGATACCGTTGCTAACGCCTCGTTGAGTTGTATAATTACTTCGCTCAATCTGTTCTCTGTTTGCTCGAAGATCTCTGTGCTGTACCCCAATTCTTCTGGATTCTCAATGGTATCCCAAATTTCTGTATCATTTTTCTTAAGGGTCACCAATTTCTCCCTTAAATCTTGCTTTTTATATTCATAATAATGTTTCGACATATTATGAATCTCTACTTTTTGTATGCTCCTTTCTAAGGAGTTTAGAAATCTTTGAGCTTTAGAAATTAACAATCGAATGCCTTTATTCGATTCATTTAACTTCATAATATAACTTTGTTCTTTTGTACCTGCTACTTGAACATTTAATGTTCCACCTAGCGTAGATACAGCTTAATTTATTCCATCTAAACTAATCTTGCTAGTTGATGGCAAATCTTGATCTAACACTTCTTGTACTCCACCTACTGGCGAAGCCTCTTTACTCAGCTCATCATGTTTCAACATTAAACATGATCTAAACCCTTTATATAATTTTTGTGTTTGATCATAAAAATTCTCAAAGAAATATTAATGATATGTTAAATATCCATATGCCGACTGTATGGTATTATCACGTTTGTCAAAGGATCCCCATAAATGATCAATCTTTGATATTCTTTCTTGTATCAACTTGATCGTCTTCCTTTCCTCAGCCAATTGCTCGTAGGCTACCTTTAAAGCCTTTATTTGTTTTGACAGCACAATCTGTTCTGCTGCTAATTGATCCATTTCTTGAATTCAAAATAAATGTTTTCCTTTGAAGAACTTCTTTCCAGATGTTTATCAGAATGTTGCGTGTTCATATCACGTCGGGGTCACCAAAATGAACAGTGAACAACTTCTCGTACTTGAGAAGTTGTATCCACAATGTTCCTTCTTTATTTTGATCTGTTGGTGATCACTATTGAATTCGATTTAGTTAAAAAGAACAGGGTAGCCTAGGAAACACTAGTCCAATGTTCAATTTCATTAATCTTTAACAATAATGATCAAAATAAAACAACCGTAATGTTCGTTGTTCTGAAGATCTATTTTTATTACAAAATATCAAATCCTTTTATACAAAAATAAATCTAAAAACCCTACTCCTAATTTTAATATTCTTAATTTACAAAACTTATTAAAAATAGAAAGCAAACAATATTTCACATTTACAATATATTTTATGCCTGAAATCTTAACGCAATTCAAATCATATCTTTAAGCACAAACAATTTATCAGCATCTGTTTTTAAGTATAGAACAAATTATCAATATTAAAGAAAACAAATATTGCTGTAATAAAATAAAAATACAAAATAAAACTCTAAACTATTTCTTGAGAAAGATCAACATTAAAAGCAAATAACCAATTCGAAATAATGTTATCGCTTGCAAATATGTCATAAAAATTAAAATAATAATTGTACGTAACAATAATCTTAAACACATTTTGTCCTAAATAAATATTTCTAAATTATTATAATTATTCTAAGACTAGACAATAATGATGATTGAAAATAATGGATATTGAAATATAATTGAATAATAATTGAAAATGATTGAAATATAATGATAATGATTTGTTTGTACACATTTATTTTATATTCTTTTATTTTGTTTTTTTTTTTGCTTCTTTACACCATAGAAATGTCAATAAATATAGTGAATTTAAAGAGAAACCAAATTTTAACTTTATCAAATATCCATATTCCATTATTAGTACACACACATATGTAAATTTCACCTTAGTTGAATGCAAAGAATATCTATAATCTATATTAACAAGAATGTATATTCTCCCAGTTTTCGTAAACCTAAGACAATTTTTAAGAAATACCAAACCAAGCAAAATATCATTATTTAAAAGAGGTAAAATTTACATTTATTTATCGTATACCAAATTTATTATGAGAGAATAAGTACAAAACAGATGTTTGTCTTTTGGTTTAAATTTTTTTTTTTAATTATTAACTTTTTTTTAGTTAATTTCAGCCAACTTTTTTTGTTACTCTCTTTTGTTTACTATTTTTTCTTTTACTTGCACCAGAGACTATAATAGAGACGTCGAATTGGAGCAAAAATACCACAGATGTCGCTAACAGTATCGAAATGAAATAATGAAATGATAAAAATTATGATTCTTATAAAATTAAAATTTTCAAAATTCAAAGCAAGCTAAGAATGGAATTAAAAACAAAATACGAAAAATAATCTTTTTCTTCGCAGCTGCGTTATATGCATAATAAAACAATTTATATATACATATAAATAATATACATATATGTATATAATTTGATTTGTATGGTTGAGTTACAATAAATTTGAATTAAGAATGTTTTTTGGTTTTGAATCCAAATAAAATGAATTTTTGTACAGAGTTAAGAAATTTTGTTGTAAGGTATTTATTCTTCCATTACGTTTATAACATTCGGTTTTTCGTATATTAAAAAGTTTATACATTTTTAAATTAAAAAAAAAATACTTTTGACCAAAAATACTTGGGAGCGTGTTATAACCTGTGTTTCATTTGCGCGTAGTATCATTAGCCTGTTTTCTTGCGATTTGCCATTTTAATTTGTTTGCATTTCATTTGACTGGATATGTAGTAATACAGGATTCATGTAGCAAGTTTTTATCAATCAACGGGCATCAGAACTACATCTTCTAAAGGTGACTGGTTGAAAGTGCCAAGTCAAGAAATTGAGTAGTCTCCAGCAAAAATAGGTCCGGGTACCGTCTCACAAAGCACTTGAAAAAAAAATTTTTTTGTTTTTCTTCAACATGTCTTTTGTACAAAGGGTCATAAGCACGATACAAACAAGAGGTCCGGCTCCCCAAATGTCGGGACTTTTGTTTTTTTTGGTCATGAGTACAATGGCTCTTAAATGCGATGAAGACAGTAGGTGCGGGGTCCCACGAATTGGGGCCGAAACCCTATATCATGTGTTTAAATTGTATTTTTCTGAAAAAACGTTATTAATAATTATTATAAATAATTTAAAAATTTTTTTTTTCGATAGGTCCGAATGTTCGGAAGTTTGAATCAAAGACCATATATTTGTACTGATGACAAATAAACAAAAAATTCAAGGTTTTCGGTCCTGACATTTGGGGCCCCGGACCTCTTCTTTTTCTGAAAAATATGTACATTTATAATTTAAAAAAAAGGAAAACTTTAATTCATCTACACTAAAAACGTATTCTAACTTTAGAAATAAATTAAGAAAATTAATGTACGCAGGTTACCTTATTATATTGAATCAATATAATATATATATTTTTGTTTTTAATATTCATTAACATTGCAATCTGAACTATCATTCAAATTAAACACACATATTCATTCATATACACAAGATTTTATAAGAATAATGAATAATAATAGCCAATAATATGTATAAGTAGTATATGTGGTATAAGTGGTGTAAATGGTATAAGCTAAAAATAACAATTTTATTTTAATTATATTTGTACAGGCTCTAATTATCTTTTTTTTCAATATGGACAACAACCTTTAAATAAATTGGTAGAAATCCTTGGCTAAGTATCAGTTTTTTAAATTTAAAAACTGATAGAAAAAAAAAATGCATGATATTTTGTTCGCAATTCGACGTCTCTATTATAGTCTCTGCTTGCACGTGAAATTCTTATTATCGTCTATTTTACATTTTTTAGCAAATTTACATATGGATTTGTGTGAAAACATTAAATGAATGCATAGGCATACATGAGTGCATATTCTCTTTATGGATATTCTTTGGTTGATTGGTTATTGAAATTGTTATTTTGTTGAATGGAAGCAAATTGAAACAAACATATAAATAAAGTCCAAGGCAAGTTAATTAAGGCAAATATAATGAAGAAACTTTATTTATTCTTTAAATCATTCTTTTGACTCTCTTCAGATTATCTTCTTTTTATTCTTTATATTCTTTTAAAATACATATGAAAGTTAACCAAACATTTTTTTGTTTGGTTAATGCCTTAATAATTCCTATCCATATCATACATAACTAAACTTTGACCAGGCTTTCACTCTTTTGTAATAAAACAATAATACATGCATTAAAAACAAACAATAAAAAAAGAACAAAAATATAGCATAAAAAAAATTGAGTTGGAGGGAGGATTAGATTGGAGTTCTTCAGAAAGAGATAAAACAAGAGAATTGTAAAAATATCTCTCAATAAAGTAAAAATTACTTTTTAATCAGTACAACACCCTCGTTATTGCTCGAATTTACCATGATTGAAAATTTTAAAAATTATTCAGATAATACTTCTTACTTTCTATGTTCTTTGATTATATTCTTAAAAATCATTCTCCCAACTTTCATATCTCAAACATTCATTCACCATATCATAATCAATCATACTTATTATTAAGAAAATATGTCTACTTTATTATTTTAGGAACAACCACTCGAGTTCGAAAAAGTGATCAGGTAAAACGTGCACCATTTGTTAGCCAAAATAGTTCAGCAACGGAGGCACCAAGTGATGAGGTAGAAACTGAACAAGAACAAGATGAAGACCCACAACCAGCTGGACCTACAACGTAATTATTGAATTCATATTTAACAATTTTTTTTTTGAAAATATTCAATTAAATAAAATTCTTTCGAATAATAAATTCAGCCAAAGTGTAATAGTCAAATTTAATAAGTAAGGTGTATGACAATGCTTCAAAAGTTAAAAAAAATATATCAGTAGTATAGTTATAGCGGTTCTAGACCAGGAAGTGAAGTCATATCTGGTTTAGATAAAGAGTATGACTCATGAAAAAAATGGTTTTTTAAAATTTTAAATAATAGGCGCACAGAATTTTGATGAACAATATTTTATTGTTTTATGATTGATTATTTGGTTTAAGAAAAAAGTCTTATCTTAAATTTGTGAAAAGCATGAAATCATAATAAAACGAAAAGTAATTTTTTCTGTGGTATAAGTAAATTTTTGATGTTTGTTGTTTGTGATAAGAGAATAAAATTAAGAATTGGAAATTTTGTTTTAGTAAAATTGACCTTGATATTAAAATATTTTTTTATAATCCTAACTCATAGCAAAACAAA
Organism: Argyra leucocephala; assembly: GCA_963942445.1. Lineage (NCBI taxonomy): Eukaryota > Metazoa > Arthropoda > Insecta > Diptera > Dolichopodidae > Argyra > Argyra leucocephala. The sequence goes on from OZ012682.1 coordinate 28,238,486, forward strand.
AGAAAAAAAATATTTGGTAGATGAGTTGGTAGAGACACTTCCATCTCTGCTAATACTGAAAATAAGTTGATTAAGATTAAGTAATAAATCTAGTTCGAACGGAAAAATTCACTATGCTTGCGGACTTGAAACCAGAAATTAAGTCGGACGTTGATAATGATGACATATCTAATCTCTATGTTCACGTTTTTGTATGTTGCGATTAGACATAAAAAATAAATGAATAAATAAAATGTATAAAAGAGCTAGACAAGACGTACTTATTAATATATTCAGTTCTTAAATTCTTATAAAGAACATCATAATTTAAAACCAAATGGAGGCCACAATCGATGTCATTGATGATGTTGTATTGTTAGTACCATCAACATCAACATCATCAGTACCAAGGTATCAATGCTCAATGAACAACTACAAGAAACAACAACAACAACATCAAAAACAACAACGGTATGAAGAAGAACCACTTAAACGATATGAGAACAACAAAGACATGATGGCAGCATTGTGACTAACGTCACTAATGTGTTGGCCAAACTTACCCATGTAGCCTCAGGTTGTGGTTTGAACCAATTCAAACCGAAACAGCTGCTGACAGTTGGAGAAATAATCCATAATAAATACTATGGAATTGAAAAATTACAATTTTGCCAAACAAAATATGGCAAGAGACTCCTATTGGAGTTTAGCAACAGTAGTTTTTTCCTACCTCCAAATATGGTAGACATACTTACACAAGAAGAATTGGATATATTAAGCCAAGAAAGTAATATTTACCTATATGTGGGTAAAAATTACTCTATTGTTCAAGAGGATATTTATTTTCAAGAACATTTAGCAAATAATCAATAGGAAAAAATAAGGAATAAAAATTCAAATAATTAATTTGTTCTTTTTGTTTGTTCTTCTTTTTTCAGCATTTATTTTTCATATTTAGTTTTACAAGAAATTTTTAAAATAAAATAATAGGGTATAAAAATTAAATATAATTTCTTGTTATTTCAAGCTTCTTTTTCAGATTTAATTTTATAGTAAATTTTAACACCATCTCTTCAACTTCAAAAACTGAATTTTGATTACAATAAAAAAAATTATAATAGTTCATAAAAAGAGCGAACAATGTCGGTTCGTCCAAAAAAAAATTTAAATTATAATATTCCGTTATTTAAAATATACCAAAAAATTTAAAATATTAAACAAACAGAACTATAAAATCTTTTAATTTAAAATTCAAAAGTATCAAATGGTGTTAAATTAGGTAATCTACCTGTAAAGCTGATTTGATATCATTTTAGGCTGTAGTTATAGCGATCAGTAAAATGAATAAGTAAAATTTTCGTTTTCGATTTTACAACCGCCGTAGACACAAAATTTTAGTAAAAAGTTATAGGAAATGCTAAAGAATGTTTTCACAAATAAATTCTGTTCAAAATTTTAACATTTCAAGTTAAAATTTTAATAACAAAGCTATTTTATTATTTTACGGATACGTATTTTATTTCTGAGCAAAACAAAAAAAATAAACAAAATGAAACAAAATTATTTCAATGAAGTCACATTTTTTCACTGTTTCATTTCATCAGAAAAAAAAATTCTGATGCAATCTAACCTTAATTTACACTTATTAAGTTTTGTTTGTTGTTTACATTTGCGTAGTTGGTTTTTGTTTTTGCATTTCAAAGTGTTTCAAAGTGTTAACTTGGCATATTTAATGGGAATAGTAATATTAAAAAACTTTAATTTTTCACATTTTATTTAACTATGAAAACAACTACTACTGTATTCTTTATTATTTCAAATTCAAAACAAGAAAACGTTAAATAGAAATGACAACAAATTTTACGGAAGCAATTTTTTTGATCGCTATAACCATCTCACCGTAAAAATAAAATATTTTTTCACTGTTTCATTTTTACGTATTCATTTTACTGATCGCTATAACTGCAGCCTAAAAATAAATAAAAAGTGAAAGTTTTAAGAAAAAAGAAGGAGTCAAAAATTTATAAGGAAAATTTAAAATGGAAAAAGTTAAAATCAGCGTTTAAAAATCAGATTCAATCTGGTGTTATTACTAATATTGATGACATAGATCCAAAAATATTTTTAGAAAAAAATGCAGATCTATTGTAGAAGAAAAAGTTAAAGAGACCTAATCTATTTGAAACTAATTAAATTAAAGCGAATCAAATTGAAGCTGAATATGATTTAAAATATCTTGGAACTGGTACTGTGATGGTTATGTTGTCTGATCTTACATCTGATTGGTATAATACTTTGAAACACCAAATTCTTTCCAAATTTGATGAATTTCAAGAAAAGGGTAGTGGGTGGGCTTTGATATCAATAATAAATTTAACCATAAATGTAAATAAATATACACCATTGTTGGGATGTAATGTTAAAATATACAAAAGTAAATTTTGAATTATTAACTGATATTGATATGATTTTATTTATTGAACGTGGAATAAGAGGTGGATTAACACAAATTTCAACGAGATATTGTAAATCTAATAATACAGATATGATTGATTACAATGAAAATATTCAACATAAGAGTATATCTTATTTAGACATCAATAATCAATATGGATGGGCAATGAGTCAATATTTACCATTAAACAATTTCAAGTGGGTAAATTATATTACAAACTTTGATTATGATTTCATTAAAAATATTTCAAATGATTCTCCAACTGGTTATATATTAGAAGTAGATTTGGTATATCCAACCGAGATTCATGATAAACATAAATATTTACCTTTCTGTCCTAAACATTCTATAACACTATCGAACGAAAAGAAACTTAAAAATAAAAAAAATTATTTATTTAATTAAAAATTAAAAATAATAAAAATTCATAAAGTCTTGAATTCGGACAATTTGATTTTCTAAAGTTGAATATTGAACTAAATACTAAGCTTCGTAGTTTGGCAACCAGTAATTTTGAAAAAGATATATATAAATTAATGGATAATGGAACATTTGGTAAAACCATAGAAAACCTACGGAAACATTTAAATATAAAACTTAAATCTAATTGGGATGGTCGTTATGGTATTACCTTATTTTAAGTCTTCAACAGTTCTTAATGAAAATTTGGTTGTAATTGGACTAAAAAAAAGTGAAATATTTTTCAACAAACCAATATATGTTGGAATGGCTATATTAGGCATTTATGAATTTTTTTATGATTATATGAAGGAAAATTTAAAGGAAAATTGTAAACTTCTTTATACTGATACAGATAGTTTAATTCTAGAAATATTAAATGAAAATATGTATGATATTATTAAGAGAGATTGTTATGAACGATTCGATACTAGTGATTATCCAATAAATAATAAATGGGGAATTCCTTTTGTTAATAAAAAGGTAATTGGATTAATAAATGATGAAATGAATGGTGTTGATGAAAGAGTATGTTTAAATGAACATCGTTTTACAGATTTGTGTTTATGCTGATGAATCAATAATTTTAAACTTGTAGAATCTTGTTAATTTAAATCAGTTACTATGTGTTTCTTTAAAATATTTTCGATCCAAATTTTTTTTTCTTCTCCCTTAACATATATACTCACATTATTGTTTATGAATATTTTTAAAAAATTTAATACATCGGACAAATTAGTTTTACCGTCAGACCATTTGATTCCATGATGATTTTTTGTAAGCCAACTATTTGTATACTTTGTTTTTGATTTCAAGATATTCCAACTATAGGGTGGTTTTATAATAAAATGTTGAGTTTCATCATTTGAATTCAATATTGCGATTTCTTTCAGAATGAATTTGTTATTATTATCTCGAAATCCTTGAATATCAATTATAAAATATTCCATTTTATTTGTTTTATATTAAATAATTTTATTGACTTCCCCAGTCAGCGGACTAAATTCAATTAATCGATCATGTAGCATTAGACAATAAGCTGTTGTACTTTCAGGAACTTTTTCTGAAGTTTTCATTTCAATTCTGACGTCAACTGGTCCAATTTTTAGATTCTCACTTTGATAACGAGTACCAACTACAAATATTGTAACATTTGTTTTAAAGTCATCCTATGAAATTAATGGACCCGAAATTGATTGTAATAATTACTTCGAAAACTTGAGTATGCGTCATATGCAATAGCATAACGATTTCTATTAAATAACAAATTCATATCTTCATATGGATAAGTTTCAGAATTCAAATACACTTTTAAATCCGTAACCATACAATGATCAAATTTTGATGGATCTTTCATCATACTGTTTTGAGGATTTGTTTGTAAAGCAAATATAACAAAACGCGGTTTTTCAAGTTGTGATGTAGTTCTTACATTCCAAATATGATGATCAGTGTTCGAAGGTAGTGTAGGATACTCATAAAGATCCCAATTTCTAAAAGCTAATTTGATAGCTTTGCCGTTATTAATATTTTGATATACATTAATTTTTAAGATATCATTCAAAGTTATATGTTGTATTCTCCAGTGTACTTTATGCAAATTAATTTGTGGTTTTTCAGTTTGATCATGACAAATAAAAGAGTTATCATCTGATCGAGAGCGTGTTAAAATTAGCTCATGTTTTGCATTTGGAATTATATTTTTATAATCTTCAGCGAATCCCAAAAGTTTTTAATGGAATACAAAAATTGAAAAACAAACCCTTTGGTTGAATATCTGTTGTAGGTGACCAGCTTACATTAAGTAATGCCTTACTTTCATTTTCATTCAACGAAATATAATTTTTCAAACATGATGTTATACCAACATTTCGATTATGGTGAATTTCTTTTCCATTCAACTCATAGAGTATTTCATCAAAAAGAAATGCCATTGCATTGTTTACCAATATTGTTTTTGTTGTTGATACATCTTCATGACTCGAAACACTTCCTTCAATGTAAAGTAAGCTCGTTGATGGTAATACATATATTTAAATTCTGATTCTGGATTTGTATACGAATTATATCGCTTTGGTTAAATGAATTAAAAAATGGTGAATATGTCTGCCAATGTGCATTTGTGATGCCTTCATCGAAAACAGGATTTTCAAATGAATTTATCTTAATAATTTTTTAATTTGTAATTTAATTTTGAAAATTATTACAACGTTATTGCACGTTTATTATGCACACTCTGATGATCTTGTTGTCTCACCAATCTATCAATAATGAACTGCGGAGCATCATTTACTGACTATTTATTGGAACTATTATAAACTATCATTATGTTATTGGTTTTAGAAGTAATCTGATTGTTATAGTTTCATCTTGATTTATTCAATTGCTGTTCTGATCAACTAATTTGAATGTTAGCGAACTTATTCGTTTGACATTCACAGGTAAATACATTACATTTGGGGAACTTCAATTATTTCATAGCCTGGGCTGACACCAATGGAGAATTCATGTAATGTATGCGCCTCTATTCCATTAATATATGTTCCATATACAATATTACACTCCACACGTATAATATTAATTTTATTTATGTCTACGAAAAGATCTGATTCATGCCAAACATTTGGTTGTAATTTTCTTTGGCTAAACCCTAATATTTTACCATTCCTTTCCTTCAAAATCAATTGCTTTATCAGAAAAAAATTCACATTTTAGTGTGTTATTATTAGCCTTTATGTAAAGCTTTTCGTTTTCCGTCATAGTATTAGAAATGCCCTATTTTTCTTTAAGAAACTCCTCAATGTATAAACTAATATTAAGTAACTATACGATTCAAATTATTGTTATTTAGTTCTGTATAAATTTCATTATTCTCAACTTTCTTTCCTTTTTTTGTAATTAAAACTTACTATTAACACGTTGATTGATTTTGGTAGAGGAAAATGTAATAAGCTCGCATCACGCTAAATTGTGAATCACTAATGTTATTAATACCCTGATAAAAATTTTCAGCACTTCTATAGTCTATTAATTTAGTGAAAAATAAAAGACCTTTCTTTTCGATAGTTTTCAACAAAGTGAAAGAGTTTAATTCTTTTTCTTATATCTAAGTACAGTGTCACAAACAGTAAAAATATCAAATACGAACAATACAAAAAATTAGTGTTGCCAACTTCGAAGTTGAATGTTAATCTGCTACAGTATCCTAGTGATAATGACTAATTTGGAGTAGTGATTCTAACTCTGGGTTGGCGATGAAAGCTGGCTTTAGACAATCGATATTAACAGAAGTTGTTTTCTTTCCGATTTTGTAAAATTTCCTAAATCTTTTCAAAATTTCATAAGGACCATTATACGGGGGTGTGAGTGACTTTCGTATAGTGTCATCTCTTACAAAAACATGAGTACAGTTGTTTAAGTTTTTCGGGATAAATGTTGTTTGCCTCGTTTGATGATTCGATGTGTAGACTGTAATTTTTCAAAGTGGTTTTTCAGTCTTTGAATTACTTCGTTTTGTGTTGCCTTACAACTGCTATCGTCAACTAGTTCTCCTGGTAATCGGATCGTAGTACCAAAAACGAGTTCAGCCGGAGAAGCTCATATATCTTCCTTGAGAGCTGAACGCAAGCCAAGCATTATCAATGGTAATCTATCCACCCAGTGATCTTTATCGTTGCATAAAATCGCAGTTTTTAGAGTGCGATTCCATCTTTCAATTAAGCCATTGGATTAGGGATGATATGGCGTCGTTTTGATGTGAAAAGTTCCTAGCATTTTAAATGAGATTGGAATTGGTCCGTAGTGATAATTGTAGGTGTACCATATCTGCAAACCCATGAAGAAATGAAACCTTTTGCTACTGTTTCAGCAGTTATATCCGGGATTGATAAAGCTTCAGGCCATTTCGAGAATCGATCCATTATTGTTAAACAGTATCGTTTACCGTTATTTAGTGGGAATGGTCCTACAAAATCCATGTTTATGTGTGAAAAACGTTTATCTGGAATTTTAATATTGTCGGAAAGGGATTTGGTGTGCTTTTGTGTTTTGTTTTGCTGACATGCAATGCAATGTTTAACAAATTTGGCAATATCTTTCTTCATAGACGGCTAAACGTAACGTTCTGTGATTAGTTTAACTGTTCCCTGAACTCCTGGATGAGCTAAATTGTGTAATAATCTGATAATGTTATCTCGAAATTTTTTTGTAATAGATGGACGCACACGGTTAGAGGATGTGTCGCAATATAGTTTTGTACCATCTGGCATACAAAATTCGCTTAAGATTAACGATGTTGTGTTATTTTTCAATAGTCCTTGTATTTCTTTGTCAATTAATTGGTCCTCGGCTATTGATTTGTAATTGATCAAATTGATGTTAGCAATTCTTGATAAGAAATCAGCTGAAACATTTTCAGAGCCCTTGATGTATTTGATGTCTGAGGTGAATTGACCGACAAAATCTAGATATCGGATTTGCCTGGGCGAACATTTGTCCATTTTTTGTTTGAATGCGAAGGTGAGAGGCTTATGATCGATATAAATTGTAGAAATTCTACCTTCTAGCATATACCTAAAATATTGTACACCCATATACATGGCCAAAAGTTTCCTGTCGTACGTGCTATATTTACGTTGAGTCGGCGTTAATTTTTTTGGAAAAAAACCAAGAGGTTGAAAATTTCCATCGACGATTTGATGTAAGGCGGCACCTACCGCAAAATCTGATGCATCGACATGAAGCGCTAATTCCGCATCTTTATCTTGAAAACATAACGTAGTTGCGGAAGCTACTGCAACTTTACATTTCTCAAACGTTTCGTCTGTTTCTGTTGACCATACTAATTGAGTTCTGTCGTTCTTGATGTTACCTTTGATCATTGACTGCAGCAATCGCTGCGAATCCACAGCGTTAGGTAAGAATTCACGATAATAATTCACCATTGCCATAAAAGCTTTTAAGTCCTTTGCTAATTCAGGCCTCTTAAATTTTCTAATAATTTCTACCTTCTCTGGTAAGGGTGAGATTCCTTTGATGTTAATCAAATGTCCCAAAAAATTTATTTGTTGCACTGCAAATTCGCATTTCGAAATATTGATTTTAGTCAAAATTTTCTGAGACGCTCGAAAATAGCTTGAAGATCCTTCATGTGTTGTTGGTTAGAGTCTGATGCTACTAGGATATCATCAAGGTAAGCGAATACGAAGCTTAAACCTCTTAATGCTGCATGTATTAGTCGTTGAAAAGTTTGAGGTGCATTCCTCAATCCAAACGTCATGTATAAAAATTTAAAATTTCCGAATGGTGTTGTAATAGCTGTTTTTGCAATATCGTCCGGATGTACAGATATTTGATGGAATGCTTTGAACAAATCTATTTATGAAATTATTTTTTTACCCTTTAGGATAAGGTTTGTGATTAAGAGCCCTATAATCTCCACATGGTCTCCATGTTCCGTCAGATTTTTTAACCATGTGTATTGAACTTGTCCAATTCGAAGACGATGGCCTACAAATACCCACCTTCATAAGATATTCGAACTCTTGTTTGGCGGACTGAAGTTTTGCTGGGTCTAATCTTCGTGGTCTTGAAAACACTGGTTGTCCTGTTGTAATGATTCGGTAAACAACTTCGGTATCGCTGGTGTTAGGCTCCTTTGGCGAAAGAGTAGTTCTTGTGATGTCTGAAAATTTTTCTAATAATTTAGAGCAAGTGCAATTTGGATCAAATGTTTTAATAGAAAATGTTTGAAAAGAGTTCCTTTCGCATTTTGTCTTTAGTTTTGTGATTTTTATTTTTACAAAATTATTATTATTACTTATAACACTAAAATTAAACGATTTGCTTTGCTTGCAAAATTGTAATTAGTTAATAAAAAAAAAAAAAAAATAAAAAAAATAAAATAAAATAATAAGAAAAATAAAGAAACTCAGATTTTGATAAAAAAATTGCAACAATAACAAAAAACCCTTGCTAAGCATAAATACTAAAATTATTTATAACTAGTGGTTAAAATAAATTGAGTTTCAAGTGTCAATTAGAAAATTGTGTGGCTTATGATAATACAATGAAAGCCATTTTTTGCAACAGTTTTGGTAACAGAAAATTCCACCTTATTTGCCTAGGTGTCCCAAGGGATACCAATATTGGAGCTTTTACTGCATTTTTTACATGTAAGGAGTGTCAAAATTATAATAAACTAATTAAAAATATGCACGACAATTTATCATCTGGAATAATTGAGTTAAATGAAGGAAACACAGGACTTGCATGCAAGAATATAGCCGCGTTCAAGTCGTACACGGATACATTTGAGCACATGAGCTGTTCTTTCGATGGTCTTAATAATAAGTTTGCAGACTATTTGAAACAAGAGCAATTAAAGAAATCAGAAATGATAAATATTATTAAGACAGAATTAAAAACTCTTCCTGAGAGTATTATAAAAGAATTAAAGATTGAACTAAATACTCATCTGATTCAGTCCATAAAAGAAATTGCCATAGGTCAGAAGATTATTCAAGACAGTTTTGATGGATTATACATAATACTTAAAGAATTATCTACATTTATGCAACGAAGCAATTCCCCAGACTACAAAGATCTTACCAATCTTTTGACAGATCTAAAGGAGGATATCCATTGTAAATTAAGTAACCTGAAGCTTATGTCACCTTGCATCGATAATAGTCAAACAATTAGTCCAATATTTCCTTCTTCAATTACATTTAGTCCAGCAGTTCCATCCATGATGTCTGCGCTCCCACCATAATTTTTCACACCAAAAGCTAAACATATTTTAAATGAGGAACAACCAAAGTCACCTTCATCTCCAATAATTGAAACAGTAACCAAACTTGGAACCATTTGGAATCGTGTTGATTGGGAAAATAGAATTAATAAGTTAAAATTGGCTAATAAAATTACAAACACTGACCAACATAAACCGTCTTCCAAAAAAGTTAAATTTTTAACTACTGATGATTCTACAGTCGCTTTCTTTGTAAAAGGAGCTCCACATGCAAATTCATTTTCTTTATGCAATATTATCAAAACTAAATTTTCAATTGACGGCTGTCGCTGTGAACCTATAATTTCAAAAAAAAAATCAACAGAAGAACTAAGTACCAATGTTTTAAATTGTTAATACCAACCAGATATGCATGGATATTGAATAATCCTAACAACAACCTGTTATTAATTGATCAAATGCAAATATCGTTATGAAAAAATAAGATTAAAAAGAAAAGTATCGCCTCTAATCATGTAAGCACTAACCATAAGTTAAGTAATATTAATTATAATGATAAGTCTAACAATAAATTAAATAAAAATTTTCCAAATGTAAAACCAATGACAAATACAAAAAATTTACAAAACAATACACCAAACCAAAACACATTAAACCTTAATCATAAATCTAATTACTATGCTAATACTAAGTATAACCCAAATTTAAAGAATAAGCTTGTACAAAATACCAGTAATAATAATACAAATACTTCTTATAACAATACACTAAAACAAATAAATACTGATACACAAACAAACACATCCAATAAATTATATCCCACTTTCATTAAAGGTGAAACTTTAAACCCATATAGAGCAAACAAAAGGCCACATTTTTTACTAACTACAGAGACAAATGAGTCACAAGTATTACCTTTAAATTATCTTAATAATGATGCATCTAATACACCGTCAGAATTTTCGCCCAATGTGCCATCATCAATTTCGTCAATAATTAACTCATCAAATGCGTCCTTCCATCATCCTTCGCAACATGCTCAATCCATACCATCAACCTCTTCTTTTATTCCACCACTCTTTGATCCATTAATACCTCCAGTAGTGAAATTAACAAAACAATCATCGAAAGAAAAAAATGAACGCTTCATATTAGCTCGATTAAGGGATCATCGTATCTTTGAAAATGTAAGACTATATTTGGCATATCTCCATAATAAACCTGATAATGTGTGTATAGCGGGTAAAACGAATACATCTCTCAAGGTGCTAATTAATCTGGAACGATTACCGAGAGATATAGCAGCACTTAGAAAAATTTATGATTGTTTCCACCACAATTTCGGTTTCATGCCACAAAACGTGTCAACTGACCTAGAATCATACGCATCACATATTTCATCAAACAGAACCATCTACCTGCAAAAAGTCAGGGAAAATCATGACAAGTTTTTTGGTCCCTTACCCAGTTCATCAAAGAAATAACCTGATCGAATTCGCAACGCTGGGTGGCGCAGTAGGTAGAGCACCTGCCTTTCAACCGAATGGTCCCAGGTTCGATTCCCGATGAAGCAAAAAAAAAAAAAAAAAAATGATTCATTAGTTTTTCGAGCTGGTCTAGTACCATTTGTCATTGGGATATAATAAATGACAAAAGATAATTGAGAGTTATTCTGGTAACAAATTAAATAAAATGAAACTATTCTATTTAAGAAGGCTTAGTTCCTGACAATAGTAGTAGTTTTCCAAATTTAATGAGTAGATAAGCTAGTAAAATAAATACTCGAATTATTGTAGATATTGTAGTTTCAAATTGCAGTACCGTACTTAATTAAGCACAAAAAGGTCATTCTACCTAAGTTACTGTCAAGATCATAAAATAAAAAATTAACACGTCAAATGAGCCCAAAAACATTTCTTACATGAGTTCAACAAATCTTTCCCTATATTATCAAAAGGTTCGAGGCCTTCGTACAAAAACGAGAAAAGTATATAATAATTCAATTATTTTAGACTTTGATATATATGCTTTAACTGAAACGTGGCTGGCCCCATCCATAAAAAAATATTTAACACTTCGTTCACAGTATTTAGAAAAGATCGGTATGAATTAAATGATACTAACATTCCAAAAGGTGGTGGAGTTTTAGTTGCTGTAAAAAGTTGCTTTAACACCAGTTTAATAACTTTTCCTGACTCTCAATTACTTGAAATTATTGGCATTAAAATTCAATTTACTTCTAAAAATCTCTTTATTATAAATTGTTATATTCCTCCTTGTTCTGATTCAGAAGTTTATAATGAATGTTTGTATAAAAGCAATTGATTTTATTTCATCCAATCTTAATCCATCTGATGAAATAATTTTATGTGGTGATTTCAATCTTCCTAATATAAGTTGGATAAATCATGAAGAAGAGTATTTTCTGACTCCTACCAATCTTACGAATGAAAATGAACATAACTTTGTTGACTCTCTTACTGTTAATTATCTTCAACAAGTATCTAATATACGTAATTTTCAGACAGACAACTTGATCTTATACTCTCTTCTGATTGGATTAATCTTTTAGTTATAGACTGCGTAGAACCGGTCGTAAATATGGATATTTATCATCCACCCATCTGTTTAAGGTATTGTATAGATTCTCCTAAAATTTCTGAGACTGAAAATAATTCTTACTCCTATAATCTTAAACACGCAAACATTAATGAATTAAATGATTTTTATTTTTCCTACAACTTTGAGCTTATACTTGCAAACAAAGATCTTGAAGAAATGATCAGTAAATTTTATGGAATCATTGATGAAGGATTTAGACAATATGTCCCATTAAGGAAAACTAAAGAATAAAATTTTAGTCCACCATGGTTTAATGATCATTTAAAAAGACTTAGAAATAAAAAGAATAAAGCCTGGCGTAAACATCTAAAGAGCAATAATAAAGAATCTTATAACAATTTTAAGCATATATATGATGAATTCAAACTTACATCTGAATCTCTATACAATAATTGTATTTGTAGTGTATCGTCTGAAATCAAAACTAAAACAAAAGCATTTTGGAACTACGTAAATTCAAAAAGAAAATCTGATTAATTCCCAACTTTTATGAAATATTACGGAGAGATTAGTAGTGACACAAAAACCATATGTGAATATTTCCGCAATTTTTTTGAAACTTCTTATTCTACATCTGTCTTCACGGTTAATGAAAATAATTTTAATCACCTGAATGAATATCCTAAAACATCTTTCACATACATAAATATAGATGAAAGTGTCGTAGATGACTATTTAGTAAATCTTAGTAGTAACATGTCTCCCGGTCCTGATGGTGTCCCTGAATTAGTCTTGAAAAATTGCTGAAAAACACTTGCTCTTCCCCTTTGTATGCTTTTCAATGCATCTATTCAATCAAGAATTTTCCCCTCAATTTGGAAAAAGTCTTACGTACGCATACATAAAAAAAATCTTAAAGATGAAGTACTTAATTATCACCCTATTGCTAAGTTATCATCGATACCTAAAATTTTTGAATTAATTGTTCTTAATTCTGTTTATAGTCATTGTGCTACTTCTCTCACTCATCTTTTGTAGCTCTCACTCATCTATTTCATCATCTTTTGTAGCTAACTCAGGTGTTCCCCAAGGTAGTCACTTAGGTCTTTTTTGTTTATAATCTCTGTGAATGTTGTTGTATCAGTAATTAAAAATAGTGGATTACAAATTTACGCGGATGATATGAAAATTTTTAAAAAAATTAAGTCCGAAAGTGACATGGCCTTACTTCAAAATGACCTTGATAATTTCTCTCTGTGGTATACAAATAATAACTTACTTCTTAACATCAAAAAGTGCGCACTAATGTGTTATACTCGCCGTTCTAATCCATTCACTTATAATTATTCTTTTAATGGTAAATTATTACTAAGAGTTAATTCTATTAAAGACTTAAGAGTGGTTTTCGATGATAAATTAACGTTTAAATTACATTATAATCACATAATAAATAAATCAAATTCCTTATTAGGATTTATAAAACGTTGGTCAAAGGAATTTTCTGATCCATATATTTTAAAGACTCTTTATACAACATTGCTCCGACCTAATTTGGAATATGCCAGCCAAGTATGGTCTCCATTTTATGATGTTCACATTCAAAGAATTGAAGTCATTCAAAGAAATTTTTAAAGATTTGCCCTTCGTAATCTTCCCTGGTCTGCCTCCTTATGAACATCGATTAAACTTAATTCACTTGGACACCCTACAGAAAAGGAGGGAAATTGCTGATGTAACTTTTATTGTTGAAATTGTTAAACGAAATATTATTTCTCCACTTATTTCTGACAAAATTGTTATTAACACCAATTCTCGGCTTCGATCCGTTAATCTTTTCACACTGGTGCACCATAGAACTAACTATGGTAGATTTGAACCTATTAACAGAATGTTAATATTGAGAAATAAATACAAGACCTTAATTAATTTCTCCCTCTCCAAGTCTGTTTTAAAAAAACAACTACACCAATTAAACTAATTATTTATTTATTTGTTTAAATCGAACAAATTACAATAATTAATTGAGATTACAATGCTATTTACTATTATAAAAATAAAAAGAAGTAAAAGAATAAAACAAAAAAAAAACAACAAGAAAAATAACAAATAGTAAAAATAATAATAAATTTAACAATAATGAAGAAACAAAAAGAATGTAATAAAATCAAAACAGGTTTTAAAAAATTGTTTGAAAGTTAAGTGAAACAATATGTAAAACTTGATCCAGATTAAATTATTTATTAATTAATCCAAAAGCAGGGCTTGGCAACAGTTGGTATGTATGTTAGATATATAGAAGTCAGCACATCTATTTTGTTAATAAATCTTAATGAATCTTAAATTTAAGAATAAATTGCTACTACATAATATTGTAATATCAGTAACTAGAGAAAAATTAGTAACTACAAGATGAATAAAAATTAGACGGATGGATCAGATTAAGCAGATAATTCGAAATAAAGGCGCTTCTTAGGGTATCTTGAGAGAGGGACAAATCTATAAAATGCTGGTATTTATTACCCATGGTCATCATTCTATGGATTGGTTCATTCATTCCATAGTTGGTTCGATGAAATGTAAGGGTAAAGAGGGTATAAGAGCGAAAGCGCCTGATGGTATTTATTTGGATTAAGTTGGAAATGTAAGGAGAACGTATAGTCTAAATAACAAAATGAACTCGGTTGGGATATCTACCAAAGTGTCGGCAGAGACCACGGCGAGGGCTTGACTGAATGTACTAGACTTTCGGATGAGTCGCCAGTGGGGAACAACAATTAAGACAAGCTGATTAACCCTTTTAAAAAGAGTGCGAGGGTTCCAAGATCGCCATCAAGGATGACCGAGCCAAGAATTGATATACGAAATCAAAATAATAAAGAACCAAATGAAAACCATATACTCCAAAAGAGGCTAAGCGAAATAGAGGCATTATGTATGTTACTAAAAAAAGAAATTTCGGCATTAAGAGCAGAAAACGAAGCTTTGAAAAAAATAGAAAAACGTAATGCACCAAATGAAATCATCGAGCAAAAAGAATATTTCACGGATGAAGATGAATTGAGCAGAGAAACTGACTGGCTGCTCAAAAAAACAAAAGATCAAATAAAAAAAGAAAAGCTACTTCTTCACCTGAAGTTGAATCCTTACCATCTGGTTTTGTTAGTGAAAGGAAAACCAAAATTCCACCTGTAATCATAAGTAATATAAATGATTTCAAACCATTAAATAAAATGTTGCAAGCTAAAAATATGAAATATGAAATAAAAATGCTAAACAATAAGCAGCTGAAAATAAATCTAGAGACGGAAATGGATTATAGAAACCTAGCTAAAGATCTCAATGATACCAAATACGAATGGCATACTTATGAAAGCAAAATAAATAGACCAATAAAAGTCATGGCACGCGGCTTGCACCAATCTTGCATGCCAGAAGATATAATAAGTGAACTTCATAATAGGCAATTCAATATCATCAATGCAGTAAATATGATAAAGAAAGTCAAGGAAAATGATAAACAGGTAACTGTTAAACTCCCAATTTTCATGCTTATCTTTGATAGTAAGGAAGACATGAAAAAAATTTACGAAATCAATCATATTCAAAACATGATAGTTTATATTGAACCTTTGAGAAAAAGCAAAGATATTCCTCAGTGCAAAAGATGTCAGTGTTATTATCATACGCAGAAATTTTGTAATAGGGAGCCTATATGTGTGAAATGTGCTGTTAAACATTTAACAGCAGAATGCGATAAGCTGAAAACTTCACAGCCAAAATGCTCGAACTGCCAAGAGTCTCATCCAGCAAATTACAGAGGATGTTTTATTGACAAAGAACTTCAGAAAAGGAGAAACTCTGTTTACCCAAAATTAGTTCAAAAGCAACAACCAAGAAAATTTATATCAAAGAAAGTAATAAAGGGAGTAACTTATTCTGCCATAGTAAAAGGCAAACTCAATAAGGATGTCTACCAAAGCAATAAAAATGTGAAAAAAAATCGAGATTTCACTGCTGATGAAACACCTCGAATAGCTTATTCATCAAATGCAAATAATCAAACGCCGAGAAGAACTCGTTCGTCAAACAATCAAATGCCGAGAAGAGCTCGTTCAACAAATACGAAATTGATTTCAGAAAAAGAACAGCACGGAACTATAATAAAAACAATGGAAAAACTAATGAGTCTGGTAGATAGAATCTCACTAAGATTAGATAACTTGGAAAGTAGGTATACTGTTAAGTATCCTGATATGCCACATAACTCAATTAGATAATGAATAAGGACAAAATCACTATATGTCGATCACGAATGGCACGAATGGCATTAACAACAAAAACAAGAATTGGAAATGTTTCTAAACATAGATGTCTGTCTCGTGTCAGAAACCCATCTAACAAAGGGGTACAATTTAGTAATTCGTGGATACAAAGTATATCATACAACGCACCCTGACAATCTACCAAAAGGAGGTAGTGCGGTCATAGTAAATGATCTTATTACTCATCATGAACATTGTAACATACAAAGTACAGAAATGCAACTCACAGCCGTACAAATAAGGTGCACAAAACAAAATATCAACGTAGGAGCACTGTACTGCCGCCCAATCACGCTATTAAAAAACATATGGAAATTAGGTGAAAGATTTATTCTTGGAGGTGACTACAATGCTAAACATCTAGAATGGGGCTCCAGGATGACCCTTACTCGAGGTAAAGAACTGAGAGAGGCGCTGAGAGAAACAGGTTGTTTATTTCTTTCAACAGGAAAACCAACATATTGGCCTGCAGATATAAACAAAACTCCTGATGTGTTAGACTTTTTTATAATGAAAAAAGTATCAACTAATTTCACATCTATAGAAGATAATTATGACCTCAATTCCGACCATTCTGCTGTCATCCTAAAATTAAATACAACAATAGTGAAAAAATCTTGTAAACCATTTTTAACCAATTCATCTACAAATTGGTTAAGCTTCAAAAAGATTCTGCTAGAAAAAATTAACTTAAGAGTAACATTAGACAATGAGGAACAACTAGAAACTGGTACTGAAAAACTTATGCAAGCTGTCCAGTTTGCAGCTTGGAGTAGTACTAAGACAAAAAATCAAAAAAAATCAGCCCTAGATATCCGGTGTATATCCTTAACATGGTAAAAGAGAAACGAAAAGCGAGAAGCAGGTGGCAACAAACGCGTGACCCATCCAGCAAAACGGATCTTAATAATAAAAGTCAAGAGCTAAAGAGAGAAATAAAGAAATTAAATGATAGATCTCTAAATTATTACCTAGAAAATTTAACAGCTACTAAAGAAACAAATTATTCTTTATGGAAAGCTACGAGTAAAATGAAGAAGTCTATTGTGCATTCTGCACCACTGAGGAAAAATGATGGCTCATGGGCAAGAAGCGATAAAGAAAAAGCTGACACTTTTGCAGATCATCTCGCTGAAATTTTTAAGCCCAATGAAATGAACACTGTTATTGATCTAACTGAAATATATAACCATGAAGATATAAATATTCCCTTAATAAGTCGAAAAGAAGTAATTAAGGAAATAAAAAACCTAAAATTAAATAAAGCCCCAGGTTTTGATTTAATAACTTCAAATGTGCTAAAAAATATACCCAACAAAGTTCTCACACTCTTGGTATATATAATGAATGCCTGTGTTAAGCTTAAACACGTACCTAGTATATGGAAAGTTGCCGAGATAATAATGGTCCAAAAACCAGGAAAGCCTGCTAACGACACCAAATCCTACAGGCCGATATCTTTGCTCCCTACAATATCGAAGTTGTTTGAAAAATTACTATTGAGAAGGATTCAACCCCTCATAGAAAACAGGAATATAATACCTAATGACCAATTTGGGTTTAGGTAAAAACACTCAACAATAGATCAAGTACATCGAATAACAGACATTATAGAAAGGGCACTGGAAAATAAACAAATTTGTTCTTCAGTATTTCTAGATGTAGCCCAAGCTTTTGTTAAAGTTTGGCATGAAGGACTCATCAAAAAGCTAAGTTGTTTGCTTCCTAAAAATTATGTTGAATTATTTTCATCATATCTCTCAAATAGAGTTTTTCGAGTTAAAAATGCGAATGAATATTCCTCTCTAAGAGATATAAAAGCTGAAGTACCGCAAGGTAGTATACTGGGTCCAATTTTATATTTGTTATACACCTGTAATATACCTGAAGTAGAAAGTATAAAAATAGCAACCTTTGCAGATGACACAGCGTTGATGGCAGTTGGTTCTACTATAGAAGAAGCTACAAACATACTGCAAAAAGCTAATGATGAAATTTCCAACTGGTGCAAAAAATGGAAAATTAAATTAAATGAAGCCAAATCTAGTCATGTAAACTTCGCCTATAAAACATAATAACTCCTCTCTCAGTTAAAATTAATGATGTCGTGATTCCATACGAGAATAAAGCTAAATATCTTGGCATGACCTTGGATGCGAAACTGAAATGGAAAGAGCATGTGAAAATCAAAAAACAAGAACTCCAGTTCAAATATAGAGAAATATACTGGCTGATTGGGCGGAATACTACGGTCTCGACCTATAACAAAGTTTTGATATATAATCAAATATTGAAGACAGTCTGGGCATACGGTATTCAAATATGGGGATGTGCTAAACAAATCCATATTTAAACTATCCAAACGTTCCAAAATAAGGTACTGCGCAACATAGTCAATGCTCCATGGTATGTTCGCAATGCCGATATTCATCGAGATCTGAAGATCTCATCTATAAAAGACGAAATAATAAAATGCGCTGCACGGCATAAAACTCGTCTGATCCAACATGTCAATACCGGAGCTTCTAGCTTAATTGACAATCAAAACTTTGTGAAGCGACTAAAACGAACAAGACCACTTGAGTTAGGTTAAGACGTTTTATCTATTAAAACGTTATTGGATTTTGGTAGATCAAAGGTATCTTACTTTCTTTGAGTTAAATGTAAATTAATGGTTAGTCTATAAGACTAGTTTTAATGTTGCAATAATGATAGGAGTTTTTAAAGGGGCTAAAGTCCCACAGTCCTTCAAACTGCCTTCCCCGGTAATAGGTAGTCCCTGAAGCCTCTTTCGATGATTTACTACTATCTGGAAAAAAAGGAGAACTAATATTTCCTTTGACCACTGCAGTGACAAAAATAACATTCGCAACTTCGTGTCTTTTTTTCAATGTAGCAAGATGAATTACATTCAATCTGTGCTCATATGGTGGCAAAATTAAGGGGTCAGACCAGGGAAGATGGCGTAGCGCGAATCTTAGGAAATTTTTTTGAATTGCCTCAATTCGTAGTGTATGAATTTCATAATAGGGAGACCAAACCTGGCTGGCATATTCTAGTTGTGGCCTAACAAGACATAAATACAGTGATTTGAGGATATAGGGATCGTCAAATTCTCTGGACCATCGTTTTATAAAACCTATCATTGAATTAGCCTTATTTATAATATTGCTATAGTGCAATTTAAATGAGAGTTTGTCATAAAAAAAAACACCTAAATCTTTGATGGACTTAACTTTTTCTAATACTTGTCCGTTAAGGAAATAGTTATTTGGAAGGTATGTAGTACGTCTATTGTAGCACATTACGGCACATTTATTTATATTTAAAAGGAGGTTGTTAGACTTACACCAAATGAAAAAGTTATCAAGGTCAATTTGGAGTAGTAGTGAATCATTTGGTGATGCTATTTTTTTGAAAATTTTCATATCATCAGCGTAAATTTGGACTTGGCTGTTTTTTATTACTGATATAACGTCATTAATGGATATAATAACTAAAAGCGGACCTAAATGGTTTCCTTGAGGAACACCAGAGTTAGCTTCAAAGGATGGTGACATAGCTGACCTAAATTGAACACTGTATTAGGTAAGACTCCACCCAGTTGACAAAGGACTATCGGGAATCCTAGTTTTGTCAATTTAAATAAAATTACACTATGCGGTAAGAGATCAAAGGCCTTACTGAAATCTGTATAGATGACGTCGGTTTGAAAGCCTTTCTCCATGTTGTTAATAAATGTGGAAGTAGATTCAACTAAATTAGTTACTGTTACTGACTTATGTTGTAATGGTGATATACATTTAATCAAAGATCAAATTATTCGAACGATTAATTCGAATAGTTTAGGAATGCAAGACAGTTTGGCAATAGGACGATAGTTACTTACTTCATTTTTTTCATCTTTCTTGTGAACAGGTCTAATGAAGGCATTTTTCCAGTGAGAAGGGAAGACTTCAGTAAAAATCGATAAATTGAAGATTTTAGACAGAGTTAAGGATAAAGATTTCTAACATTTTTTTAAGATAATTTCTGGGACACCATCTGGCCCAGGAGATGGGTTCTCTCTGAACTTTTTTAAATAGTTAAGGACGAGAGTTTCACTTACATGTATGGAAGACAATGTGGTTTGCTGGAATTCATCCATGTGATTAAATTCTTGAATATTGACATTAAAAAGAGAAGGAGAATAAGAATTCTCAAAAAAATCGCGAAAGTATTAAGAAATAATTTTTGGGTTGTTACTAAGTGCGTTATTAAATTTCATGAAACTTGGGAATTGGTCACATTTTCTTTTTATGTTTACAAATTTCCAAAAGAGTTTTGGATTTGTTAAAAGATTGGAGGATGTATTTCTTAAATAAATATTATAACTTTGTTCTACTAGCAGTTTAAATTGATCAAAGATGATCTGAAAGTTATAGTAATTTTTTGGGTTTTTGGATCTTATGTACTTGGTGCAGGCTTTATTTTTCTTGTTTCTAAGTTTTTTAAGCTCACGAGTAAGCCATGGAGGACTTGAATTAGAGTAAAATTTTTTTATCGGTATGTGAAGTGAAAAATCTTTAAATAGAATTTCGTAGACCTACTTATGAATGTTTCAATGTTAAAGTTATTAAAAATGGAGGAAAAGTCATGAGATTCATAAAATTGATTTATTTTTAGAAAATCAGCTTTGGCGAAATTAAATTGGGAGAAAGGGTCTTCATTAGGAATATTTGCCGAATCAATAAAATATGTTATAAGAATGGGGGGATGATAAGGATCAATTTTTACGATAATATCCTGACATTGTGAAATTATTGTATTATTCCAGTCTGACAGAAATATTAAATCGAGTTAACGATGTTGATAGTTACGAACTGCGGATGACTGCTGAAGACAATTTGAATTAAGGGAATCAATGAATATGGATTCGGTTTCATTACAAAGGCTATTAGGGATTAAATTAACGCTGGGTGGCGCAGTAGGTAGAGCGAAGGCAAAAAAAAAATGCTTTCTGGATTTTTCAACCTGGTCCAGTACCCTTTATCATTGGGATAAAATAAATGATAAATAGTTGAGAGTTTGGGTTATCACTTAAAATAAAAAAATGGAACTATGCTATTATGAAGGCGAAGTACTCTACAGTAGATATAGTTTTCCACATTTAAATTAGTGGATATACCATAAAAATTCTACAGAAAAAAGCTATTGTATGTAATTGTGTATTACAAATCTCTGTGTAAAAGCAGTTAGGGTGTTCATCCCATAGACTTGGAATTATATAAAAAAAAAAAAAAATATGGTTCTTCATCATGAGCATTCCAATTGGTGTTAGGTAGATTAAAATCACCACATAAAATTATTTCATCAAATTGTAATAGGTTATTAGATATAAAATGGATGGCATTGGAATAGTTTATGTAGGTATCTAAATTACTGTTTGGAGGAATATAACAGTTAATAATAAAAATATTTTTAGAATTAAAAGCAATCTTAACACACAGAATTTCAATTGAATTAGAATTGGGTACTGAAATTTCACTGGCATTATAGGAATTCTTAACAGCGATTAAAACACCACCTCCTTTAGCAATGATATTGTTGGCTTGTGGGGTTAAATCGGAACCATATCTGTCTTTTATAAATACCATGAATGAAGAGTGAAACAATTCTAGGTCATTTATAGTGTATGCTAGCCAGGTTTCAGTCAATGCATAACAATCAAAATCAAGAGACATGGAATTAACATAAGCTGATTTAGTTTTTGTCCGCAATCCTCTAACATTTTGGTAATATAAAAGAAAGTTAGTTTTTTCGGGAATAAAATTGGATGTTAGGATATTAGTTTCTAATTGACATGGTCTTAAGTTAATGTTAATCATAGAGTTCTGGTTAGGGACGAGGTTTTTCTGATCGTTTCAATTTATGAATTGATTTTTGAGAGTTTTTGATCCTATTTGAGGATACGAACAGACGGAAGGTTTTTAAGTCTTTCATAACATTGGCACGAGATACCCCTAGCGATTCATGGTATGAAAGGAAGAGTTTGAAAAGACTTTGATAATTGGATGATAAACCTTCCTGTTGGATTAAAACCGTAGTATTGGTTTTAGTCTTTCCATCTGCGCGTACGCTATGAGGGTGGTCATGCAAATATGCTAGAAACAGCCTAACATTATCATATATTTTATGATTTCTAAATCTAGAAAGAATATATCTATTATCACAGCCTTCAATTGCATTTTGGGTTAGTCTGACTATTGGTGGCATCAATGGGTTGACTAAATTAGGTGAATTATGAGACGTAGAGGCTTTAGGAGAGTTTGGAGGAGGTCCAACAACTAATGTTGTGCCTTGTACAAAGTTGGGATATTTATTTCTAATGTTGTTTGTTAGTTTGGAATTTGTGTTAGAATTATTATTATTAATTTTGTTAATAGTGGATGTATCTTTGTTATTATTAGTGTTGGAAATCTTTTTAGTTTTAAAATTACTTTTAGTTTGTACATGCGGATTAGTATTATTTATGATTGATTTTTTTTCCTTTATTAGAGGTATTAGTATTTATAGATGGTTAGAGCTAATAAACACCGAGTATGGATGAATAGTTATCTCACGTCCTTTATAATCAAAGCAAGCGGTTGATAAGATCCGGCTGTATTTGACAGGAACCTCGAACTTGAAGCAGGAAGAGTTTTTTCTTGTCTTCATTTTTCTTCCTCCAATACGATTACAGTTAGTGATGGTTATATGGAAAATCCTATGCATAACGTGGTGTACCCAATCAATATTGACTTCAAAAGGGGCACCTTTCAAAACGAAGACAGCAGACTGATTTTGGGTAGATGGCGGAGCAAACGTTACTGTATTTTTTACTCTCTTACTTTGTGTATTTACATTTGTTTTATAATTAATTTCCGGTGTGTTACTATTTAGGAACTTAATTATATTTATTCTACTATTCCAATCTGATTTCGACCATAATGTACCAAATTTAACAATTTTAGGCGATGAGATCAATTGATCTAAGTCGGGCTCGGTAAAATTTAATTTGTTGGATGAATTGTTAGCGGGAGGCGACATAAGGAGCTCTGATCCAAAATTTTCTAATTTTTGTAAAACATCACTATGAAATTTGTTTAATAATTTATTTAAAAATACTGATGATTTATGAGATTCATTGTTGAAGTTTGAAACCAATCCATCCAAGCATTTGGCAGTTTCATTAGAGAGATCAGCATTTATCCTAAGCTCCGCAGCCTCTTTTTTGATGACACTATCTTTTTCTTCAATTAAACCTTTTAACATAGTGCTTATTTCATTATACTTTGATTTCAATTGTTGATCAGTTTGCTGGCATTCAGGACAGATGAAATATTCTGAAGTATGAAGGATGATAACAATCTCTCGATGCCTCAATACAAGCTCCATGTAGGCGACGACCACAAACACCCTTACAAATGACTATTTTCGAGAGTTTGTCAAAAACACTGCAAGCGGGCATATCACATTTAAAACTCGATATATTTTATTATTTTTTTCTTTTAACTTATTATTAGTGAAAATATAATTTTGTGATTTATAATATTAACCAATAAATGTTTCAATGAAATTTTGGTTTAATTATTATTGTTTATTGTTATTTTTTTTTTTTTTTTTTACAATAAAATTCTTCAATTTTAATTTTTATTTCTTCTTTTTTTTTCTTTCTCTTTCCTTTTAATTTATATTATACAAAAGTTAAGTGTCACTTTCATAGTAACAAAAACTGAATTTGAGTGAAATTTATTTGTAAAGTTATTATGAGTATTAAAATGTTAATTAAAATTAATTGATTGAATTTATAGGCACTGATAGATTGAGTTTATAGGTACTTTCAATAATTTGTAGTAAATGTTTTTAATTTTTTTAATTGAAATAAATTTATTTCTTTAATTCATGAATTATAATTAATTATTTTTTTACTTTTTTTTTCATGATCACACTATTTAATCGTTTATGTGGGTGGTATTAATTATCGTCAATTTAAGTTTCAGAGCGACAACACTAAATTAGCTATTTTAAGGTTTGAGAAACTCTGTTTATAATTTTGATATTAACATTTAGTTGATTGTTAGTAATAGTAATACAAACACGTGGTGGTAATGTTCGTTTATTTTATTTAATTAATGTGTAGAACATAAGTTTTTTGTAATAATTATAAAAAGTGTGTAATAATAATTTAATAAATCATGTAAGTTAATTTTTGATTATTCCATGTAAGGTAATTATTAATATTGATATATTAAACATTTGGTTTATGGAGGTTAGATTTTTAAGTATAGTAGTAGTTATATATGCACTTTTCTTTACTAATATTTTAAATATTCACGGCTATAATGCTATAGTGTTAAAATAATGATTAACTTATATTCAGATTTTAATTAAATATTTGATTAATATAAGTTAGATTGTTATGTATACGTAGTGATTATAATATATTATGAACATAATAGTAAATAAAAATTTTGTAACTGTGTAATTAACTCGTTTATTAGTGTTCACTCTCACATATTTAGGGTTATGTACCTATGTATTAACTAGTACTATATTAGATATTTTATAGTTTATAAAATTGGAAATTAATTTTATAATTAATTTAAAAATTTAGTACGATTATATTAGAATTTATTAACGACTTAATTGCACTTTATAGAGAAAATTTCATTTCAATATACTACAATAATTTTAAACAAAAATAGTTCGGATAACCAATTAATAATAAATAAACTTTAGGAGCGCAAAATTAACCAACCGTGCCGTACGAGATACGATTATATTGTATCTCTACACCCATTAGTATTACGTATTAATAAATTTAATTGTATTTGATTTAATTTAATTTTCTTAACTGTAACTTTTACAGATGTAAGTAATGTGTAACTGCTCGATTTAAGCTTGAAATAAATAAATAAATAAATAAATAATTTGATTCCTCTTTAAATCAATTAATAGATCATAATGTGTGATGAAATCGGCCCCCAAAATTGGAGTCTTGACGTCTGCTACAGTGAAATCCCATTTTAGTTGGTTGATCCGTATAATGACAACGAGGTAATACTGATATGTCCGTTCCAGTGTCAACCAAAAATGAATAGGTGGATTTCTTGTCAATTATGGACGGTCTATATAAAGAAATTTTAGTTGCATCTGATGGTGAGCCCACCTTCTCAACAGAAGATGCGTGAGCCTTATCTCTTTGTGGAATATGCTTGCCTTTTTTGTAACGACATGGACTGCGATAGCTACGAGCATTTGAACGAAATCTTTTGTCATACCAACAGTCTATTTCCCTAACTGGTGTTTTACTCCGATTTCGAAGATGTGAGATCGAGAATTAGAATGGCTGCGATGTCGAAATGTAGTTTGTTTGGCTAATTGAATATCAAATTTCTTCGAAAGTTCTGCTACTATCTCTACCAGATTATTTTGGGGAGAAAATGCTGATAATGATGATGATTGTGTTAACCGTAATAGCTGTGAATTCGACGAGTCACCAATTTCGTTGATTGATCGTAATTACATTGCTTCAACTATTGCATCTGCAATTTTTGTAAATTCTGCTACTGATCCAGTTGATGCAACAACGGCTGCACGTGCATGATCAGGTAATCTTTGAGCCCAAAGTCTTTTGATGGTGGCAACTTTCATAGAATCTCCCGCCACACTTATCATTTCATGAAAGAGCTGACTTGGTTTTAGATCACCGAATGGCATTTCCTATAACAGGCGATTTAGGCGTCTCTGCTCACTCTCCGAAAAATATCCTATTAATGCACTCCTGATGTAACTGTAGCGTCCACTCTCTGGTGCTTCGTTTAAAATGTTTTGATCCTATCAGTCGGGGGGTCATCTAGCCCTTGTTTGGCATAGTAGAGTTCTGGGACATGATTTGTATGAAAAAAGATACTTAGTACTACTTTGATGCAAATTTTAATGTAGAGATGTTTTGAAATAGCTTCACAATTAGAAAATGATTTTTATTTTTAATCGAAAGAAATAAAAATTGCTTTGTAACTTTTATCGGTAATAGAAAAAATAAAAATTATTAAAATAAGAGAAAATAAATTAAAAATAAGAGAAAAATATAAAAATTGAGAATTAACTATTTTATATGAGCGAAAAATTTTTTGATTAAGAATAATTATTATTTTTAATTTTTTTATATAAATTGAAAATTTATAGATCTTTTGTGAGATCGATAAAAGACTTCTTACCGATCACATACATATACTTTATTCGATATTACAATAACTCCTTATGAATGATTTTTTTCTTTAAAAAATTGATCGATAATAGTTATTTGCAGTCACTTCTTTTTTTTATAATTGACCAAGCAAATTTTATTTTATATTTGTGTCCAAACTTTAAATTTAATTATAAAATATACATAAGAATGGTTTTATTCACTATTACAGTCACCACAATTTATTTTGCACTATTGATATTATATACTTAGCACTAAGAAAAATTATTTTATTTAAAAGAGCAGGTGTACTAAGCGGGATCATCAATTTATAGTCTATTAATTTAGTGAAAAATAAAAGACCTTTCTTTTCGATAGTATTCAACAAAGTGAAAGAGTTTAATTATTTTTCTTATATCTAAGTACAGTGTCACAAACAGTAAAAATATTAAATACGAACAATACAAATAATTAGTGTTGCCAACGTCGAGGTTGAATGTTAATCTGCTACACTTCTCCTACTTTTACAAACATTATCAAAGAAAAAAATTGTTTTAAACAGCAACAGCAGTAAATGTGGAATTTGTGGAATCACTGCATTTTTCAGTGAAAACAGCGCTGAAAAAAGTGCTGAAAATTCTCAGCGCCTTTTTCGGTGCATTAATTGGTGCTGAAATATTTCAGTACAAACTGCTGCGCATTTTTCAGTAATATGAGCAATTTTTCTGTAGAATATCATCATTCATCAGTTGTTTTGAAAAGTTTGTTTCGAAAAGACCAAAGCCAAAATCATTGGTGAACCAGTTCATATGACAAATTCAAATTTATGTGACAAATTCAAATTTATGTGACAAATTTTAAACTAAAATTCGATCTTTAAAATATTTTTTTTTGCTGTTTTTCTTCTGTTTTTTTAGATACATACAGATAATATGCACGTAGAGAGTAATAATAATAATAAGTAAAATAAAATGTGGATCTTGTTGATGTAGATTATACGGTAATTATTTATTGCTCTGATCAGAAATAAAATAAAGTAAAAAACATTTTTTTTTCTCATTAAAAAACAAACAACAAAACAAAAAAAAAAAAATTGAAGTTCTTTTCTCATAGATCTCATCAAAGAATATCCATTACAATTAGAATATGCAGTATGCCTATGCACTCAATAATGTATGTACTTATTCATTTGTTCCAGGCAGACAAATCCATATGCAAATTTGCTATAAAATTGTAAGAAATAGCCAATAATAAGAATTTAATGTACAAGAAAAAGAAAAAATATAGTAAACAAAAGAGAGTAACAAAAAAAGTTGGCTGAAAGTAAATAGAAAAACTTTTATAATTTTTAAAAAAATTTGTTGATTAATATATTGATTTGGAAAAAAATATTTCGACAAAAATTTCGTTGAAATATTTAACAATATTATTTTCTAAATTATATCAACTATGCATAAGATTTTTAAGAGACCTAAATAAAACAGCATTATCATATTCTTTAAATTCTGTGATTTGTAAATAGATGTTGTCCTCAGTATTATTCTAAAATCGTATACTAATATAATAAATACTAGGGGCCCCTGTTGAGTAATTATAATTCAAGTTGAAGCCAAATTTTAAGTTTTTAAAAAAACAGTAATTTACATACTGGCATAGATTACTCACGATATAGCAGAAACCATCTCGTGTTTAATAAAAATTTTTGTGGTTAGTAAGTTTTATTTTGGATACATAAATGCACCTCCCTCATATACTGATTCGTTTTCGATATATTCCCTATAGACAGTTGCATTTAATGAATAAAATTACTAAAAATAAAATATTTTTGTAATTAAAGAGGCATTATGCATATTTCTAACCACAACTATATGATTACTACAAATGCCCAAAATATAGAAAACAATAATTTGAAACAGTTACTTAAAAAAATTAATAGAATAAATTTCCTCTAATTATGTATACAAATAATAAGGTGTTGAATGACATAAAATAGATATATTTTATTTAAAAGTTTGAATATTATAAAACAAAATAGAAATTTTTTCAACCCGTATGCGCATTTCTGTTGTATATACAACTTATGTATATATTAAGAGTTCATTAAGGAGAACCGAGATAGAATGAAAAGGTGTTTACTGCGCAGGCCCTAAAATCCTTGTCAATTATAATTATAGATACTCTACTATATAAAATAAATTGGCTAGTCATATGAACAATTCAACTGATTTTTTTTTGTTTTTGTTGTTTTTATATTTTTTAATTCAAATTAATTTGTTTTGTTTTTGTTTTTATTTGACATATTTTTAATGTACATTATATTCACTGAAAGTAATTAAAATAACCGATTTGTTTGTTTTGGTTTTTATTTTAATAAGAACTCACATATGCATAATGTATTTGCTGAATAATAAAACCATATGAGTCAAAATTTTTCAACTGTGTGCGCATTATTGTTTTATATACAACTTATTTATATATTAGGAGTTCATTAAAGAGAAGCGAAATAAAATGAAAAGGTGTTTACTGCGCAGATCCTTAAATACTTGTCAATTATAATTATAGATTTAGATTTACTATAATTTAATATAATTAACAAAAAATAATAATGGTTGTAATACCAAATTATTACTGACAAAAATGTTAATAATATTTTATATTATTGTAATGTAATTACAATTTAATATTTTTAATAGGTATATAAGAAAATAATAATGTTTAAAACAAAAATATTAAAATAATAAAAGATCAGAATTCATCATCGTATGAGGGAACAAGCTAAATTTGAACAAAGATTTTTTGACACCTTGCCTCATATTAATAATGGGAACACAAACAATTACAAAGAAGAATAATAGGAACGCAAAATTTTGTTACAGTATAAAGCAAAATGCAAACATTAAGCTACCTACAGACGGAGATACTTGGTACGCTTATTTCATATCATTTTTTTTCTTTTTATTATTTTTTATTAATATATCTACATTGTTTTTTTTAATGTTAATTAGGTTTTTTCTTGTTCATTATTTTATTTTTACATACAAATTCAATTTAAATTATCGTTTAATAATAATAAAAAGTATAATACAATCTTGTTAAATGCAATCTTATAAATTATAATTTTAATTTCTTCTTCATTTAAAAAATTTCTAGTTTGTTTTCTTGGCAAATTTTTTAAGGACTCTTTTACAAGCAAAATACTATATTAAATTTGCTTTTAAAAGCAAAATACTATATAATTCCATACTAACTTTTTTTTCAAGATGCGGTAGCCGCTCTTGTGTACAAAAATGTTGCTGCGTGTATAGGCAGGTGGCTGTTTAAGTAGTCAGAATGTGGCGACACCAAGTGTCTCCGTCTGTAGGTAGCTTTAGTTTTGTACCTTTCTCTCTCATAATAAATTTGGTATACGATAAGTAAATGTAAATTTTACCTCTTTTAAGTTTTAACTAATGATATTTTGCTTGTGTTGATTATTGAGCTAAGTCATTTAAAAAATTTTTGGTGTGATATATAAAAAAAAATATTGGTACCTATCAAGTCTACATACCTATATAAAAAAAAATTATTGGTACCTACATAATATCAAAATATGTATGCATACCTATTTAGCAAAAGTTATAATTTTTGGAAATAAAATGTGATTGATTATTAAAATTTTATTTTTTAAAATACTTTTAATTTTCTTCTTAGTTAATAATTAAAGCTTTAATTAAAAAATTCAATTAAAAATTACTTATTTTAAATTTTGATATTGCATTGTTATATAACATGCATATTATATATTTTATTTAAGTATTTTCTATATTGTTTATAAAACAACGATCGATGCGGTTTCTACTTCAGTTACCATAAGCATATTGTATCTTCTTTAGAATATAGTGAAAGTTGTCTAATTTAATCGACCCTCAGGCCTCAATCTCAATCATCTGCATTTAAATGTTGTTCCACTTACTACCGCCAGTCCCATGACTGGACTTTCTTTTTTTTTTAAATTTGAATTATAATTAGATTAAGTATTGTATTACCAGGTATTTAGCTGCTTATTTCTATTTTCTAATTTTTATTGTTTTTTTTTCCCTTCTCTTTTCGTCTTCTTTTAACTTTTTTTTTAATTTTGTAGTTTTATTACTATAATATCATAAAAAAACTAAATTATTAAATTTTTGAATTAAATTAATTTGTATAGCCTTGATAGAGAAATCTCTTTCGGCAAAGACAATTGAAAATAAATAAAGCAATTCTGAGGGAGATTTTGTATCGTCGTAGGACCTAATGACCATATCCGGAGGATAGCTGGAACTGCTAGCTTTCCAAAAATATATATCTTTAGTGGCGCATTTTATCCTTTCAGGACGAAAGGAACTTTTGAAATTATCCTTGTTGTTTTATTGATTTTGTATAAAAAGCGTTATATCTGTTGATCTATTAGATATGTATATATTAAGTTACATATCCTACAAAGATAACGGTGATTAACATTTATTTGATGATGATTAGTACTGCCGTTGTGGAGATATTGTAATTCAAAGTAGAAAATTTTGGAAAAAAAAACAATCTTTATTTTCTTTCTCAAAAAACCAAATACCTCAAGACTTAACATAAAACCTCCCCAAAATTTATATGCTGTTGGAAAGGTCTCAATTTTTTCTATTATTCATACGCAACTTTTTTGTGTCTATGATGTTTAGAAGATATAAGCATTTATTAAAAAAAAAATGTTTTTTTTTTCACCCTTTCTCTATATAAAACTAGGAATGTGCCTTTTGCGAAATAACAATCATCCGAAGTAAATGTTACACCAGCTTATTACATTACTTTGTAAAAGGCGCAACACTATTTTTTTTATACAAAACACTATAAAGTAGATAATTTTTTTTTTAAATAAAGCTTATAAAATATAACCGGAGAGGAACAGGCTGTTCTAATGAAATAAAAATATTAAACGTTTCCTTAGCAAAAATTTTGAAATATCTCGTTTTTAAGGAAAAGGTATGACAGATGGTTTTTTTTTTTTCAAAAATTTTCAATTTTTGAAGTACAATATCTGCCCAACGGAAACATCTGTCGTCATCAAATAAACGTTGAATATTTTTCAGATTGCGATCTTACTTACTAGATAAAAAACCGAACACATATAATACATACTATATATCTACTAGACCAACAGATACAAAAACCCTAAAATAAGAAACACGTTACCAAATGTCGTTTTTGTACTTAAAATACTAAATGCACTATTAAGGGCATATATTTTAAAATTCGGCAACGGCAATTGCTTTCGAGATACAGTGTTTTTTCACAAGCTTGTGTTGCATTTACTCCAGAAGATTGTTACTTTGTAAAAGGCACATTAATTGTTTTATATAGAAAAAGGGTAAAAAAAATATTTATTTTAATAAATGCTAAACTATTTGACGTAGACATAAAGTATGTAACCATGAGTTATAGTAAAAAAGATAGCTTTCCAACAGTTTATAAATATTGGGGAGGTTTAATGGTAAAATCTTGAAGTATTTGGTTTTTCGAGAAAGAAAATAAAGATTTATTTTTTTCAAAATTTTCCACTTTCAAATACAATATCTCCATAACGGCGGGCACCAATCACCATCAAATAAATAAAATATACTGCAGACCATTATTTTTTTAGGATATCAAACTGAATATATACATATCTAATGGATCAACAGATATAACGGTTTTTATAGAAAATCATCAAAACAACAAGGATACTTTAAAATGTCCTTTTCGTCCTTAAAAGATGTGCCACTAAAGATATGTTTTTGGAAAGCTAGCAATTTCAGCTATCCTTTGGATATGGTCATTGGATCCTACGCCGATACAAGATCTCCGTCAGAAGAGCCATAAATAAAATAAAATAAATAAATGAATAAATGTCTTCAATTTCATTGCATCCTGTTGGAATAGTGATGACATGATCACTAATAATAAATTTATTATTTTCTTCATCACCATTTGATGTGTTTGAAAATCTACTAGACCACATACATATTCTCAGCTGTTAAAATAGATGACCGATTACCGCTTAATGTAAGTGTTAACGACATAATTTACACTTTATTAATAATATAATTATATTTGAGTTTATTCCCCAAATATTCACAACTTCAGCTGGAGGTTGTAAATTCCCAAAACTATCAAAATATAGTATATTATCTTCTTTTTTATAATATGCTACCCAATGAGTACCAGATCCGATAGAATTATCTAAATTTATAATTCCACATTCATGTTTCCAAGGTTTGCTTTTAGGTAAATCATCTTTCATGAAAACTCCACGAAAATGTTTTAGATATTTCTTTCCAAAATTGTTTAAATCAATGTTGGTTAGAGCTCTTTTGGGTAGCATATTTAAAAATTTTTTGGTTTCAAATATAATCCTAGTCCTTTCTTATATGGCTTTAAATATAGACCTTTTCCTCTTAAAGCAATAGCCTCCATTGTTTTATTATGTCGTTCACTTTCATTTAACTGCCTCTTAGCGCTTTTAGCATCATTGATAGCTTTAGCTATACCAGCAGCTCCTCCTGAGAGAGCTCCCACAGCTGACAGACCTGCCAAAATTGGAATTAAAGGTAAAATTCCACCAACTTTAGGCACTGGAAGAACTCTTGGTAATTTTATTTGTTTTCTCTTTTTAGTTACATTTCTTGCTGCTTTCAAAGCAATTTTGATTGTATCTTTTTGACTTGATGGTTTACTGCCCTTAACAGCTACCTTGGCTTCTTGAATAATATTTTTTAATAATTTTTGTTTCGCTTTTGATTTAGTTGAACAGCCCATTCCAAGTTTAACTTTAGCCTTCATTGCACCAGAAACTAGAAGTGCATTAGCTCTTTCACCTATGCTTGAATCTGTTGCTTTGACTCTTTGCCAAGCCTTTTCAGCTAATATTTTGTCTGCCTTATGACGTTTGTTTGTATCACGATTTTGTGAATATGCAATATCGTGTTCACGACAAGCCTCATCCAATTGATTAATACCTTTATCACCTCGATATAATCTTTTTTGAAGTTTAGTTCCAGGTCCACAGTAATTATATCCTGGTAAATGCGCTTCAAATGGTAAATTATTTATAAGCGTATTGACTACTCCTCCTCTCCCTTTAAACAGCCTTTTACGTCTGATTAATTTTTTATTGTGATCAATCATATTTATGACTTCGATTAACTATCGATATAAACTGACTGCCTATTACTTATATAAACTTGAATTTATATAGATTTTAATCAGTTGTCAGAATGAAGTTTGTTAAAGTAGATGAACCGATTAAAGTAAAAAATTTTGATCGAGGAAGCTTTAAAAAGAAAAGAAAGCATGGTGCATTATTACCCGATAGTATCCGGGGATTGATTGTTGGACCGTCAAATTGTGGAAAAACTAATGTTATGCTAAGCATGCTCTTAGACTCTAAAGGTCTTAATTTCGAAAACATATACATTTACTCAAAGTCATTACATCAGCCGAAATATGAATATTTGAGAAAGGCAATAATTTCCGTTAAAGGTATGGGATACAATGAATTTCCAAATAATTCTGAAATAATTGCTCCATCAGAAGCTCAAAAAAATTCAATATTTATTTTTGATGATGTTGCTTGTGAGAAACAAGATAGCATAAGAGCATATTTTTGTATGGGTCGCCATAATCATGTTGACAGCTTCTATTTATGTCAAAGTTATACTCGTATTCCTAAGCATTTGGTGCGAGACAATGCAAATTTCATAATTGCATTCAAACAAGATGATTTGAATTTAAAACATATTTATAATGATCATGTTAATTCTGATATGAGCTTCGATCAATTTAAAAATTTATGTTCACATTGCTGGAAGAATAACTATGGATTTGTAGTGGTTGATAAGGATAGTTCTTTAAACAATGGACGTTATAGGAAAAATTTTGAAGAATTTCTTAAGTTATAAATAGATAATGGTTACATCATAACTATTTTAGTTTACTGTACTACATGGTAACATCAACAGCACCAACCGATCCGATACCAGTTCAGTTAACAACACCAACCGATCCGATACCAGTTCAGTTAACAACACCAACCGATCCGATACCAGTTCAGTTAGCAACACCAACCGATCCGATACCAGTTCAGCTAGCAACAACTAAAACTGATTGGAAAAAACAAAATGGATGAGAAGCTAATGAAGGAAATGATTAAAGTTAAAAAAAGCCTTAAAAGGAAATATCATGCGTTAAAAACAGGTCGAATTTTACAAGAAGAAGCTTTAGAGAAAACTTATGAGCCCATTATAAACCCAATTAAAGAATTAACTAATGTTGTGAAATACCAGAAGTCAAATAATTTAAACTTGAAACCGAAAATTAAACCAGATGTTGATAATGATAAGACATTCTTAAACGATGAGTCATCTTTCAATTTTAAAAAAACATCAACGCCTAAGTTGAAACCGGGAGTTAAACCACAAGCTGATAAGAATAGAACATTCTTAAATGATGAGTCATCATTCAATTTTGAAACATCAACACCTAAGAGAGCGGTGCCATATGGATACAATAAATCAGAACTTGATAAAAGTTATGGACCTTATTTTGATTTACAAACAAATACAAGTAAACTAGGAGCATCTACTTTTCGAATTGATGAACAAAATCATAACATAATAATTGGTAATGATGTATTCAGAACAACTGATGGATTGCTCGAGCTTATATTTAAGAAGAAACCTGATGATTCAGTTTATACAGAGAGTGATATGAAAACATATCAGAAAGTTCTAGAAACCACAAATGTTCATAGAAAAAATTATGATTCTCTAGAACAAATTAAAGGAAATAAAGGTTATAAATATAAAAATATTATTAGAAAGCTTTATGAACATGAATATAATACCAGAAATAGAAATAAAAAGGGGGCAGGTCATTCAATAAACAATTTATCTAAAACATCGACATCGTTAATGTCATACTCTGGGGCACCAAAACAATATGTCTATTGGGATGATCCGAATGAGTTAATTGATAGATTGAGAATTTTACATGCATCACAATATGCGGGGAATAATAATCATCAAAATGAAATCAATTCTATTCTTGAAGAGCTTAGAGAAGCTGATATAATCGAATAATTATATTAGCATGTCTACACTTCTAAAATGTCTATTGATAAGTTTGGACGCAGTTCTCGCCATCAAACTTCAAATAAATTACTATTCAAAAATTATTCTGCTCTTGGTTTCAAATTAACAGAGGACGGAGATTATGATCTTCAATTTAAAAAATTAGTTAATCTTAATCATCCGTTTAACACAATGGATTCCACAAATAAAAAATATGTTGATGATTCAATTGAAAATTTAAAACAATATGTTATGAAATTAATCAACGAATTAAAAGAAGATGTATTTTTAAAATTAAGAAATGAAATATCACGTGTTTATGGATCTAATGATAAAATGGATGCTAATTTGAAAACTAATATATTGAAAATTAAAGATGAAACTAAAAAATATATGGATAGAGAATTAGCATTTCTTATAAAACATGTAAATGCATTACGAGATGAAGTAATTGTGGTGGAAAGTCCTCGTACTGATATTGTTCGGTTATCAGATGATTCAAAAAAAGAACTAATACAAACTCACGACCTTAGAAAAGGAAATTTTTAAAATAAAAGATATACTAGAACAGTTCAATTTAAACTGCTGACATGGATATACATCAAATCGGATATTCTTTAAAGAATTTTCTCATTAAATATAGAGATATTCTTTTGGAAGAGCACTATGAAGAATTAAATCTTCATTTCAAATTTCTAAAAAGGTTTAAAGATTCAACATTAGAATTAACAAAGGAATATGGCTATCATTGGAGTATATGTCCATATACAGCTGAAATTGTTGAGGATGTTCCAGAAACATGTGAATGCATCTCAGCTGAAAATATTATGATAAGAATTGTAAAGCTTATGAAATTGTATGAAAGAATAAGAAAATAAATAAATTATTAATAAAACTATAACCTGTGTATGTATTTAATTTTTTTTTACTTCTTGAAATGTCTAAGAGAGAGGTTGTTGAAGAGTTGCACAAGCCGGCTCGTAGAAATTTTAAAAGACGAAGGGTTATTATCAAGGGTTTTGATGATCTTTGGCAAGCTGATTTAGTAGAAATGGGTGCTTATGCTAAACAAAATAAAGATTATAAATATCTATTAACAGTTATTGATACCTTTTCAAAATATGCATGGGCTATTCCTGTAAAAAATAAAACTGCTGAAAATGTAACGCAAGCAATGAATTCTATTTTCATCACATCTAAAAGATATCCAAAAAATTTACAAACCGATGATGGAAAAGAATTCTTTAATAACACTTTCAAAAATCTGATTGTGAAATATCATATTAATCATTATTCAACATTCAGCTCATTAAAAGCCAGCATTGTTGAAAGATTCAATCGAACTCTAAAGGAAAAAATGTGGCGAGATTTCAGTTTTAATGGTAATTATAAATGGATAGATACTGTTGGAAAATTAGTTGACCAATACAATAACACCAAACATCGTACTATTAAGAAGCGGCCTCTGATGTAAATAGTAAAAACGCAAATGAGCTGTTGTCAACTGTATATAATCATATTAAAATTGCTGCACCAGCAAAATTTAAAGTTGGTGACTCAGTTCGTATAAGCAAGTACAAACATGTTTTTGAAAAGGGATACACACCAAATTGGACAACTGAAATATTTAAAATCAAGAAAATTCAGATTACTAGCCCCATCACATACTTATTAGAAGATTATCAAGGTCATCCTATTCAAGGCGGTTTCTATGAGCTAGAATTAATAAAAGCTGAAAATAAAGATGTCTATCTAGTTGAAAAAATTGTAAAAACTAAAGATAAGAGAGTTTTTGTTAAATGGCTTGGTTTTCCATCAAGTCACAATTCTTGGATAAATAAAAAAAATTTATTATAATTTTTTAATAATATGCTTTTTATTTAATTATTTATTTATTTGTCTTAACATTTAAATTATAGAAATAACAAAAAACAATTTTAATTTAATTTAAATTTATTTCAATTAAAGTTATAAATGTTTTCTTTAGTAAATTCAATTTCAATATTCACATTCTTAATAGTTACAATTTCAAAATAGTATTTTATTTCTTTATTTTCAATTTTTCTATTTAAAATTTCCATGATTCTGGGTGAGTATTTTTCCACATAATATTTTGGTAGATATGTGAAAAAATCTTTTGTTCTTAACACTATACAGCGAATTGGTGTTCCATCTTGTTTAGGAAATTTGGATGTTGTTTCTAAGAGATGAAGCACTTCAAATTTTTCCCCAATATTTAATTTTGATAATGATATAAATTGCAATTTTTTATTCACGTCTTCTAGAAACATATCTAGGTCTTCATCCTCCATAAATTCTTGTATATTGGTGTCTTTCACAATTTGTTCCAAGCCATTGCTCTTCAATGTTGATAAATCAAAATTTTTTCCCATCTTTAATTATATTGTTATCTAAATAATTTGAAACCAAAATATGTCTTGTTTAAATAAAACTTGAGCTCTTTATGATTGAAGAGTTGTTTGGACATCATATTTATACTAAATTTTTAACTTATCTACAAAACTAAAAACGGAAACCACAAGTTGGGTGAATAAGTTTTTGACTTTACACCCCAATTTCGCCCCCCCCCCATGAAAACACATTTGTTTTTAAAAATGATAAGAACTTGAAACATTAAAACCGCAAGTTGGAAACAAAGCGATTAAGTTTATGTTTTATTAACGAAGAATGCTAAACATTAATAAATTTCATGTTGGATGTCAGATGGACGAACGAATTTTAACTTTACACTGCAATTCCGCTTACGCATAACTATTTCATATAAGAATATTATTCTAACTGATAAGAACCTTTAAAATTTTTAAAACCGCAAGTTTTCATTTTTTCAATTTTTAAAATCGTACAATTTGGTAGGGTACTCTGCTCAAAATTTCTATTATGTTGCGTGAA
Source organism: Argyra leucocephala (assembly GCA_963942445.1). Lineage (NCBI taxonomy): Eukaryota > Metazoa > Arthropoda > Insecta > Diptera > Dolichopodidae > Argyra > Argyra leucocephala. The sequence continues at coordinate 28,277,247 of OZ012682.1, forward strand.
CATACATTACAAACTCTAATTATTCAACATTAAAACAATAAAAACAGCAAAACAAAAATTTTAAATTCTAACTTTATTCTCTTATCATAAAACCGCAAACAAAAATTTTAAATTTTAAATTTTATTCTCTTATCACAAAACTTAAACATTTATTTATACTATAGGATACTTTAACAATTTCATAACACTGTCCAAGGTTGTTGATACAAGCTTCTATCAACAACTTCAATGACAACTTGGTACAGCTTCGGCATCAATTAAACAATTTCGGCGGGACTTCGGTGGACAACGAAGTTCAGCGGCGGGCGCGGCGGGCGCGGCGTCGTATTACCCAACACACATCATAAACCTAAAATCTATTTTGCCGAAGCAACTCCATCAAAAAAACTTGCTGAAAAACTACTTTTTTTTTTCACCGGCGGGCGCGGCCCAAATTACAACTTTAACTTCAGAGCTTCGGTAGGCAGCTTTGGAACTTCGGCGGGGTTTCGGTTACCTGACAGCTTCAGATTACCACCTAAAATTTTACTTCGGCGAGGTTAACAGCTTCGGCGAGGTTGACAACTTCGGCGAGGTTGACAACTTCGGCGGGGCTAATAGCTTCAGATTAATCAAACCAAATTTCTATTCCATCATACCACCTCAAATTTCTATCCCATAATACCCCCATGATCTTATTCAAGACAACTTTTCATACCGCTTTCCCAATTACCTATTTCATATTATTATAACATTTTTTCCAAACATTTTTTCGGGGCCCCCAAAAAGTGGTCCAGCTCTCTCTTATTACACTACTGAGGTAACCGCTGTATTGGTCATATTCAAATCTTCAATATTCGTCTGAAGCTTTAGTACTTCTTTATATATTCCACTGACCTTAGAGGATAAAGTGTTATTTTCCTCCAGTAAGGTATTAAAGGTAGTTGGAATTACTGTATTAAAATTTTCGTCAAGTTTTTGATTAATTGCAGATAGAAGATATGAATGATTACCACGAGTTTCCTCAGTATTGGAGGTGATTTCCACTATAGATTTTTCCAAGGCTTCCATTTTATTAACGACTGGGGAAATATAGCGTTTGTAATCATTTATTTGATTTTCTAACGTTAGTGTAATGTCATCAATTTTTATATCTAAAGTGTCAAATCCATTACCAAGTTTATTTTCAATAATTTTATCTTCTTTATTACGAAATAAATTTTTTTCTAACATAGAACTCAGGCCATCGAAACTTTGAGTTAAGAGCTCATACTTGTCGGAGCTAGCCGTGTGAAGTCTTTCTATTTGTTTTAGTATGGTTGAGAGAGCTTCGTCAATTGAAGGAACCACTTGTTTAGTTTGCATCTTGTCTGAACAATCGCCACACATAAAATGAAGGCTCTCAGCAAATTCACTTAGATTTCTTAGTGCTGATCGTGTTAGTCAAGTGCAGGTTTCATGAAAACGCTTATTGCAGTTCCCACGACATAAAATCGATACATTTCCAATTACGTTGCAATTTTTCTTTCCGCATACCATTATGAATCACAATAAAAATTAATGTCAATGTTAATTAACAAAAGAAAAAGTTTTTGTTATTAATTTTTTTTTTTTTTTTTTTGTAATTTAAAACTTAATAAAATACTATAAAAAAGTTCTTAATGTGATTAGTATATTTATTTTGTGATTTTTTTATTTTTTTTTTTTTTGTTTTTTTTTTTTTTGTAATTTAAGTAATGAACTACTACCGCGATAAATATAGGTCAGTAGAATGCAGTGATAAACTGACAGCGAATAATTTAAGAATTACAAAATAAGTTTATTATGAATCACACTTTAAAATTATAGATAGGAACTAAATTTAGACGAAGGAAGCAAATTTAAATTTAATTTTATTTATATTAAGTAGAAATTAAAGAGGAAGAAGTAAAAAACACGTCTACACCAAACGAAAGTGAAAGTAGAAAAAAAGAAAGTATTGGATGCGAAAGTATTGGATGCGTACTTAAGGTCATATGTGACAAAAAACCATTCTGGCTGAGATGCATGGTTACCATATTATTTGTTCTGTTATAAAACATCGGTACATTCGGAAGCGTGGTATACACCGCATTAACTTGGGCGCAACTGCCTTTTACCATCAAATTTGACAAATAATATCAAACCCGACGAGCCTATGGGACTGTCAAATCGTATACACGCGTTTCCTATTAGCTTTTGTAAATTATTTAATATAAATTAAAATAAAACAAATTAAACAATAAACATTTAGTAAAACAATAAATAAAAAATAAACATTCTAAGCGAATTAATTATAGTGTTAAATTGTATTAGATAAACCAATTATATAAAAGATAAAAGAAAAATAATAAAAAAATAAAAAAAACTTTTAAAAACAGAACAGGTGATTTTACACCACGAGTTTTGAATGCAACAAAAATAAAAATTAGGAAGGAGTGAAAATAAAATATTTAAACATTTAAACAAAAACTTTTTCATTAAAAATAGGATTTGAAATAATATTATTAAATAAATAAAATAAATTAAGTAAAGCTAAAATTAAATTGAATTAAATTACTGCACAAGTAAACATAAGTAATTAGACTCAGTTGGTTAGGAAAAGGTAACAAAGAGCAGAAATAGATACGCGGACCTGGCCCTCCTGGATATGGAAGGACAGGCCGAGCGAAAAAAAATAAAAAAGACAACTTCAACAGAAAAAACTCCATTAAACTTCCCAGACATCGGGGCGAAGATCAGTGACTTCGAAAAAAATTTCTATTAGTAAAATGCAAAGATCCAAAAATCACCCTACGCAGTCTAAATTGCATACCAATAAACAAATATTTACAACAAACTTCCACCCTATTCAAAGTACAAACCCAAAATGGCCAGCAAGTCACCCATCAAGTGACAGAAATTGTCCCTCATATTTGAAGGAAAAAAAAATTTTAAAAATAAAGACGGACTTAAGATGCACAAGAAGGGAAGCAATAGCTAAATACTCACAGAATTTAACAAACAGCAACCCCATAACAGATCTTCCTACACAACAAAAAACCAACAATAACCCTAATACAACTCCAGCAATATTGTACAGCCAAATAGTTCATAATATACAAGCCGTACCCCAGCAACTACAACAACAGTAACAACAAGAAAAACAACAACAACAGCAAGAAAAACAACAACAACAACAACAACTACAACAACTACAACAACAGCAACAACTAAATCTACAACAACTACCTGCAGCTCTAATAACAGGAAACACACAACCACCCAAATCTAAAATCACCAATAATCAGGTAATCGAACTACACATAAAAAACAAAACACCCAAGTCAACAAATGCACAAATGGAGATAGAACAAGAAATCATCTAAAGGTAAGCTAATATGGATCCCAGTCCCATCAATTCCCAACTCACCAGCCCCCCATCCAACGTATAGCCCCTAACACCCCCCTCACTCCATCCTCCAGTGGAACATCCAAGGGTTCCACAAAAATAAGCATTATATCCAATTACTAACTAATAGGAACAATCCCCTAATAATAGCCATACAGGAAACAAACATCCACACAGATACGATTGCCTACTACCTCCCATTCTAAACAGAGTGGGCGGTGTAGGTTTGCTTATCGACAGAGGCTTAAAATATACAGGGGTCGGACTCAACACGCCACTTCAGGCAGTTGCAATAGCGATTGGACTCCCCGGTATTAGGGACCAGGTCACTATTGTGAATTTATAACTAGAGCACGACTTGGAACTGCGTAGAAGTCACCTAGATGTTATAAAAAATCAACTAACAACACCATATATCATTCTAGGAGACTTCAATGCGAGAAGTGAGACATGGGGAGATCATTTCAAATCCGATCGTGGACAGCTGCTTGACGAGTGGACTGACGATACTCACACTCACACTGCCCCAAACCTGACAATATTCCACACATCCATAGTCTATAAATTCGACTGGCAGGTTGGCTATAACCGTAAAGACTATGACCACCACCCAATCGTAATATCCCTACCTACAACAATCCCACAACCCAAGCAAATCCAAAAACCCCGATTTAACGAATCAAAGGCAGATTGACTCAATTACCAATTATACATGACAAACTTTTTAAATGCCAAACCACTTCACAAAACATCAACCAAGAAGTAGCAATACTGCCTAAGTCGGTTAGAATAGCAGCCTCCAGAGCCATTCCTATAAAGTATCAATACAACAATAGTAAACACTCGGCTTGGTACAATTCTGAGATCCAGAAATTGTCAAAAGATAGAGACCGTCTCTCTGGAGATCATACAAAAGATACCCCACGACGGACAAACTGCTAAGCTTAAAAAGAACGAACGCAATTCTCCGCCAAAATATAAGAACACAAAAAAGGCAAAGCTGGCTGGAAGTTGCCAACAGCCTCAACGGCGAAAATATCTCTGACACTTGGCGCATAGCCAACTATATTCTTAAAGAAAGTAGGAACTCCAACACAATCATCATCCAGCAGAGGGATATCCTAGTGGCAGACCCTGCGCTGAATGCTGAATTCCTTGCCTCTCAGTATAACTCAATCACAACGGAACCCCTAAAAGAATACAGTCCCCCTGACTCTATAAATAAAAATTCAGTACAAGATGCCAAAATTACTACAGATGAAATCCTAGAAACACTGTCACACTTTGCTGGAACTGCACCAGGATTCGATGGAGTCACCTACGGCATGATGAAACATGCCTCGGCAGACTTCATCACAAGACTGAGAGGGCTTTATAATAGGGTATACAGCTCGGGCCAACTTCCACAAGCTTGGAAGATGGCAAAGCTGATCCCCCTAAGAAAGTCCGGAAAAGATCCACAGAGCTATACTAGTTACAGGTTCATCTCTTTGCTCCCTGTACTATCTAAAATCCTAGAAAAATTGTAGCTAAAAGGCTATACTGGCACATAGAAAATAAATTGACGCTAGAAGTTCAAGGTTTTAGAAAACTACATAGCACGACTACCCTCTTACACAAATTAGAATTCGACGTTGGAAAGGCACTGGACAGCAAACAGCATTGTGATCTTCTCTCTTGCGACCTGGAGAAAGCCTTCGACAGAGTACGAAGAGAGACGGTCATCAAACAGCTGATAAATTGGCAATCGGGCCAATCCATCACTCAACAATTTCCTAAGAAACAGTTATATCAACAATTTCCTAAAAAAACAGAAAATTCCTAGTACAAGTCAGTGGTCACCACTCGACTTGTAAGCCTCTTCTACTAGGTATCCCTCAAGGTTCCCCACTATCCGTTCAGATATTCAATATCTATATAAAGAGCCTAAGTATTAAATTATCCACAATACCCAACCTAAAACACCTCATATATGCAGTTAATATTATCCTATATACAACTAAATCCACAAATATCCCAACAAACACCTTGGAAAACTTCCTACTAACAATTGACAATTGGACTGAGGCTAATGGTGGCAACCTGACCCCAGACAAAACTGAAGCCATACACTTCTGCCAAAAACACAATTGTTCCAAGTTCACAATATCCCGTAATAACACAACTATATCATTGATCGAAACCAACTACACATGGTTTATTGGTATTATGGTTTCTTTTATTTCTATTTTCTTTCTATTTGCCAGGCCATATGTTTTTTTAGGAAATTTTTATCTTCACAATTCAATGAAAAGACTTGGTTTCGACCCAGTTAAAGGTCTTGTTGAATCACCATAGGAAATTTTTTTGCTAAAGCAATCTACTGTAAAATGATTTCGACATATATAATTTATTTTCCGCCTTATATCTGTTCCACCTATAATACTCACCCATTCGTAAAATGTTTCAGTTCCATATTTTGGGAAATTAACAAATTCTTTATTTATGGAACTAGACGTACAGCCAGGAGTCACGGCCTTTTTATTCTTTTCATAATCACTTTTTAATAACACTAAATTAGCGAACCAACTTTAACTTTATACTATTAGATCGGTAGGCCGATGTATGTATATGAATTTTTTTTTAAACTTTTAAACAATTTAATAAATTGTTCCTTTTAATTGTATGTATTAAGTCTTATTTATTAAAAAAATATCACTTATCTTCAAATCTAATAATTATTCCAAAACCTTTAATTTGCTGACAAAATTTCGAATTGAAATCTATTAAAGTTTAAATTAAACTAAAATTTCCAATATTAAATTTGACATTCCTAAAATATTGGCGTGCTAAAATATTGCAATGCAATGTGAATATATACAGAAGTTGTTATGGACAATGTTAGCCTAATAACAAAATATATATCAACTCATGTACATATAATGTTAATTTATATAAGTTTTCATTCAGATTGCTTTCATTTAAAAATAGTTATCATTTTAAATAAAACGGTTTACCGTTAAATAAAATTGATCATTCCAAATTTAAGTTTCAGAAAGTTACGTCTTTAGAATAGCCATTTCCCTATAATATCTATACCAGAGATACCTATTCCTGCATATACTTAAAAAAAATTCATTCATTTGCATCGCAATCTATATACTGATAATCTTTCTTATGGAAATATCGCACCTAAGCAAAATAATCTTATTGTGAAAAAAAAATATGTCAAAACACCAAAATAAAACATCATTCATAAAAAGAAATTTAATAAGAATAAGAAATGTATATATTTAGTAGCTATATGTATTTAGCAATTGCACACCAACAAAAAATATTTTTTTTTTCTTCGTAAATCTTAATCGCGTTTGGTGTATTGTATTATCAAATTAACACCATTAACACCATACTATACAGAACAGTTGTATATATGCCGATATGCCTCATCTAATGATGGATTTCCTCTTCATGGGCTGGTAAAATAAAATTTTTTGATTGATTAAAAAATTTGTCCAGACGTTCGTCCATTAAGAGGAAATACACCTTAAGTCTACATTTAATCATGTATGTAGAATATATCTAGACCTCATACATGATGGCTATATGTATAACATGTAGTTTTAGCAAAGCCGTTAATATATAAAGATACACAAAAGTAGTTTGATCGTACAAAGATTAATACATAATTTTAATAAAAACATATTATTACTACAAATAACCAAAATTTAGAAACAGTTACTTAAAAAGATAAAAATGAAGAATTCAAGTAATTTTTTTTTTTTGTTGTTTTCATATTTTTTATTTTAGATGAATTTATTTCTTTGTTTTTATTTGGCATATGTACATAGATTCATTTGCAAGTACATAATGTAAATTATAATAACTGATTTGTTTGCTTTTGTTTATTATGCATAATGGATTTGCTGAATAATAAAATCATATGAGTACAAAATTTTCAATTGTGTGCGCATTTTCGTTTTATATATACGTCTTATATATTATATCAGAAGTTCATTAAGGAGTAGGAGTATTCGAAATAAAATAAAAAGGTGTCTACTGCGCAGGACCTTAAATGCTTGTCAATTATAATTATAGATATGTGGCTGTACACAGTATACACACTGGTATAGATCAATATAAAGTTATATATCTAATTAGAGTTTTATTTTTCTGTTTTTCAATTCTCCTTGCAAAAGTTTAATGAGTACATGTCAACATATATTAGAAATTCCTCAGCCAGAAACAATGGCAAGCTACGATTGGTTTGGATTCCAGGCCACGTAGGCATCGATGGCAACACAAAAGCAGACCTTGAGGCAAATATAGCGGCCAAAAGCCCCCTTAAAAGAGGTTCAATAATTTCTTATGCCCATGCTAAAAGGACCATTGCTATATACGCGGCGCACATCCGCCAAACAGCCTGGAATTCTTCCAATCGGTTTGCCAGATCCCACAACAATAATGCTAATATGCCAGGTCCAATTAAACTCAAATCCCGTGCCTTAGGTGTAAAACTCACACGAGTACGCCTAGGGTACACCCTCCAAACCCACAAACACCTTTACACCAGATCACCACCACCGACATGTATTCATTGTCCCGAAATTCTAACAATGAAACATATCCTTACAGAATGCCCATCCAATAATCCAATCACGTCCCAATACACCTCCACCCCGCTACAAGCCCTACAATTTTCAAATTCATCCCATATATCCCTAATTAAAGCACTCCTTACCCACCACAACATCTGGGAACAAATATAGCACGCCACCGTTCAGCTAATCCTCAATTCAAAACAAGTTAACCAATCAAAAAACACCGTTACTGTAGCATAGAATCCACTGCTAGGCTCAGTGGCCTGGATAAAAGCAGGAATAAAAAGAATAAATTTTTTTTTTCTTTTTTTCTCTCTGTTTTTAGCAAGGTTTTATAATTAAAGTTTTTTATAATTATATAAATTAATATTTGTTTTTCGTCTTTTTTATATACACTTACATGGAATTCTTTTAATTTACATTTGAAGCTCAAATGAAATGTATTTAGTTCATTTTTTTCCTTCGTTTTTTATATTTTTAAAATTTTTTTTCAAATTAATTGAATGAAATAAGTATAATAAAAAACAAAAAAAAATATGTTTGTACCACCAAATAATATTTAACAGAATATTTTCACTACCAGCATTTTTTACGAATTTGTTAAAATTTCATTCCCTTTTTAAATTTCATCTCTCATTGCATTAATAATTTCTTTTTATATATACTTCCTGTTAGCATTAATAAATACAAAAACAATATAACAAAAATTTACACTTTTTTTGCCGTTTTTAGCCAATATAAATAAAAAGCAATACCTTGAAAGGGCATAAAACAAAATGAACAAGAAAAATATCCCGACACAAAACGTGCTCAGGTGTATCAATTTTGTATACCATTTTATATACTTTTATATACTTTTATATTAATTTGTCAGTGTCTATTTATTTTATATACTTTTACTAGAAGAAACCCCCGGGTGTATATACCCGGCAGCGCAAAAGAAAATTATTTTTAATACAATTATACCTTTGACACGATGAAAGTATCTGACAACCATATATGTAATAGTAATATTAGCAAACCACAAAAAAATAAAAAATGTTCAAAATTTTAAGTTAATATTAATTTTAAAATAAAATAAAAAAATATCACATAGCATTAAACTTTTTTTGTAAAATTTAATTTGCTTTTATTATTTTTTTATTTCTCGAGATAAGGTGAAAGCCTCGAAAAATACTAAGCAGACCGCGTAGGTACTTAGCTATGTGGAACTCTAACCCACTAAAACCACCGAAACCCTTTACCATAAACTGATATTATTAACCGATTAATTGATTGTCGCGTTAATTGGGAAAACGTGTGTCGGAATGTTATTAAAAAATTGTTTCCGATAATTTTATTAAACCATTAATCAAACCTATGGGTTAGTACCGTTTCCCAATTATTATGAGTGAGTTTTAAAATTCATCATATAGGAAACAATTGGATAAAATGAAGTATTCTAGCCCTGGTATGCAACATTGTCATATTGTCAACCTCCTGGTATGCAACATTGTCAGTTACAGTGTCGTTGCCAGTAGTTTTCCCCTGTCTTGGTCCTGCTAGAATTTTAATTTTTAGAGCAGTGGATTGTGTAGAGCTGACCATGGGTAGGTTGAGGGAAATAAATTCCGACTATTTGAAATGTTTAGCCTTGTGATTTATAGGTTGATATTGCATATGCAAGACTTACTGGAAATTGATCTAATAAATTCTTATAAAATAATTTTCTTTCTATGTCTGATATTTTCTTTTTATTTTATAAATAAAAGAGTTAAATTTATAAAGATTAACTTAAAACTTTGAGCTATTTTTACTTTTTTGTAGTTTCTATTAATATTATTATTCTATACATTGTTTTCAGATACTTTAAACATGTCAAATGTTCAAAATTTTCTTGACTTGACTGTTCAGGTGCTCAAATTAAAAAAGATATACCTACAAAATTTTTGCACAAAAAAATTCGGAACAAAACAGATCAATTTAGAACTATTTTAAACAATCTACTCAACAACGGTCGGAGCACTTTTGGGCAAAAACGTAAAAATTAACGGAAAATACTGAACCCAACAATTTTGTTTACTCTAGATCGTTCTAGATCGTTCTTGAACAGTTTATTGAATAAACCTAACATTTTACTGAAATATTAACAATTTACCGAATGAATACATTTTATTTTTTTATTGAGGTACCTTAAATTTTAGTTTGCTATTTGCCGACAGATGGTTTTTTATATAGATTATAATAAATATTATATTTTTGTTCTTATAAAAAAATAATTGTCACAAAATAGTTGTTTTCAAAAAATTCAATCATTCCATTTTCGAAGTACTTTAAATTACTTGGAAATAATTTTAAATTGAAAAAGGAATACAACCAGTGAAATCATATAGATATACCTCAGATTTGCTATACGGTTTAATGGAAAGTCAGCTTCATTATGAATTGTATCCATCATTTCAATTTATCCTTGGTAGGTAAGTACTATATTTTATTTTTGTATTGATTTTACTTAGAAAACAACCGTATACGTAAATAATAATTTATTTAAAAAAAATTTTTTTTGTAGGTATGTTAAAATGTCTTGGAGTGAAATTTTAAATTGAAATTTCTAATTAAAAATTAAAAAAATTAAAAAAATATTTAATTTTGCTTAGTCTCCTTTTAAATATCTATCATTTTAAAAAATAATAATGAACATCGGTTGTTAGATGTTTCAGATTTGAACCGTACTTTTTAAATCTATAAAATAAACGTTCTTAAATTATGTATTTTGAAATGACTATGACCAAAAACTATAATCAATGACGACTATACAAGATAAGACATCCAATTCAGAGTAAAAATTTTTGTAATCAAAGCTAAAGTATGACAGTTTTCTTCAGGACTGAGTCGACATCTATTGATAAAAAATATTTTAACGAAATTTTAAAATTTTATAACAAAATCATTATAATTGTTATAACAACTGTTATAAACATTTATTTTATTTACCATCATATAGATTCCGTATATTATTAATTCCCCCACCCATTATGTTATTATATGGACTTTGCGGTAATCATTCATATGGGATATCCATGAACATGTGACATATTCCTGTGTATAAATAGTATAGTAATTGTTTCGACTTAAAATTTTGCCATCTGAAATATTCATTATGAAAAAAAATAAATAATTTGATGAGAAATTGCGGTCTTGTACACTTGTAGATACAGCATACAGTATACATTCTCGTAGAAAGATAATAAAACTACGTGTCCTGTCTGTCAAATAAATTTGTTAACAAAAAATGTTCATGTGTATCTTTTTCTGTTTTCTTTGTGTTTTGTGGTTTATTAAATTTCTCATTAAATTATTTTTTTTTTTGTTTTTCATAATGAATATTTCTTAGGATGGCTAATTTTACTCGTACGAAACATGCGTTATTATATGTATTAGCATGCAAATTTTTCTACACAATTCTAGGTATATGAATTTCTTATTTCTGATTCTTAGTCTTACCTGAACAAAATTTTATAAACGATGTTTTGTTGTTTTGAAAGGTTTTTCTCTATTGATTATTTTGCTTACGTGCGATATTTCCATTTGATGTAAGATTATTGGTGCGACAGACAAATTATAAAAAGAAATTTGTTTGTTTTATAAAATAAGAAACAATCTTATTGTATAAGAATTCCCATATCAAGAAGGAATTATATTTGTTATTACAATTGTCTCATTCTTCTTTTTAATGAAAAATAATGCAGTGTGCGTAACTAATGTAACTATTTATTTTTAATAAAATTTAACAATTAAAAGGGAAAAAGCCAAGTGGAAGCCATTATTTAAAAATATACAAAAAAGTTTTGGAATTCCAATCGGCATAAAAAACCCTTTTAAAATTCGTATTATAAATTAAAATATAAAAAAACATATACTATTATAACAAAAAATATATGTTCTAACAAAAATTAAAATTCATTAACAAAATAAAATAAAATTAATAATTTATATAAAACAAAATAAAATTCATTGTTTAAAAAATAAAATTGCATCTTGATTTTAAATTTTCTTAAAATAATATATACTTATAAAAGGGAAAGTTTGTTTGTTTGTTTGTTCGCTATACACGCCCACAGTTTTAAAGATAGAGTTCTGAAATTTTGCAAGAGTCAGTAATATTTTAAAAACTATGTGTGTACGGTATGAAAATTTACATTTAGATTCTCTTTCACAAATAAAGAAATATAACTATTACCGATTTCGAAAACTTGGACTGGTTCGGGTTGCTGCCGTACAACTTATAGCACATACGTCTCAGGGCTATTTCAAAAACCTTACATACACTTAGATACTCTATCAGACTCGTTACAGACTTTATTCATAGGTACTCTATGAAAAATAAACAAATATGTATTGTCCTGAAAAAGTATTTTCGAATTTAGGAATCAGTATAAAGTTTTTACATGACTATGTGAAGTGGCTATGAAAATTAGCCACAAAAACGTGACGATTCGTTTTATTAATCAGAAAATACTGCAGAGTGTTCCAGGGGGTCCATGTGTACAAATCGATAGATACAGTTATCGATGAAAATGAAGTTGTTCCTCCTCATCAATTGGAATTAAAAGCAGTAGCTTCAATATTGCTTCTACGAAACTTGAAGAAGCCAAAACTACGGTACTAGATTAAGAATAAGAACTTGAAATCCTCATTTCAATTAAGTACAAATTCCAATTGATTGTGGAAAAGGAGAACATATCTTTATTTCAAGAATACCTTAACAGCAAGGAACGTATTTGCTTATACTTCATCAGAAAAGACTACCGAAATATTGTTTACAAAGAATTAATTTTAATATAGGTATAATTTAAGTTGTAGTATTGTTGATATTTTGTTATCGTGGTGAAAAAAAATATTAGAATATTTTTGATTAACCAATTTTTTTCAATTCGATTCATAAATCAAACTTCATTGAAATAATAATATTCGATACATTTTGTAGTCGACCCGGACAACGTCGGGTAACTTTGCTAGTATTTTAATAAATTATCTTGGAAAAATATTTTTAATGTTCTAGCATTTTTTTGGCTTTTTTCCTAGAGCCAAACAAATATTTTAAAAATCAAACAAAAATTATTAATTTTGTAATAATATTTATTTCTGTAAAATTTTTAATCTATCTACAAATTTATTATTTTTATCTATTAACCACTGACAATTTTTCTAATTTAAATTAAAAGTAAAAAATCTAAAATTTGAAGTCTTTGCGATTTGCAACTATTGTTGTCTGAATACTAATCAGGGTATATTTTATTTGTTATTTCTACTAGTTTATTTTTATAATAATTTTGTATTCCTCTTGTGTGGGAGATCTCATTAAAAAAAGTTTTTCCAAAATAATCTATTTGCAGATTACAAATATTAAAAAAGATATTTGTTGGGTATTTTAGACCTTTCTGTACGTTTTTGTAAGTCTTTTGATAAGTTAATTGTTCTCCAGGAACAAAAGGTAAATTTGTGTTCTTTATCAAAAGTTCCTTACAAATATCACATTCAATCTTTCTGTTTATTTTGTGAATTACATATCCAATAAAATAATTCCTTGAATTTGCATCAATTTCGTTATTTAAATTCTTCAATTGGTCGCTGTTTTTGAGTTCTTCTGTGTATAGATGTGACTGAAACAACATGTCCTACTTCATAGCTACATGGTGACAATAATCCTCGTATAATAAAAACACAAATTTCTTTTCCAATTATATTTTCTCTTAGAGTTTCATCGGTGCACACTCCATCTATTAAATCGTTCCGCAAGCTATATTCTAATTCTGACCTAATACGAGTTTCGTCAAAAACTAAAACACCCAATTTTTTTTTACTATCTGTTTCAGTAGCTGTAAATTTCATTTTGAGCTATATTAAAAGTTTTTAATTTGTTCCAGGTTTAACGCTATTAATTGGTAACCAATTATGCAATGAAGTAACTGTTGATAACTGAAATCCTAAATTCCCTCTTAGAAATTTATAAAATGATGGAGATTTAAGAAATATTCTAAAACAAAACTCTCTTTCATTTTCATCCCATTTTGTTTTTTGTTTCCGATTTTTTGGGATAATGTTTGAGAATATTTTAATTTTCTGAGGAAGCTTTTAAAACACTTTTTTTCTTTGAATTTTTTTTGTTTTTATTTAATTTACATTTATTTTGATAATAACTTCTACTCCTACAGTTGTTTTTTTTTGTTTTAATAAATAATTTTAATTTTATATACTTATTTTTCCATAATTGTGAGAACCGCTTATATCTTTCACATTGTTTACAATCTTCTATTTCTATTTTATCCTCAATATTTTCATCTTCCAAATTGACATTTTCATATTAATATGGTACCAAATATGTACTAAATACTTGGCATATACGATGCATTTAACAAATTAAATAATTAAATTTTGATTGAAGATTGTCGGTACTTTTTTGAAAACTACATTCTAAGGGTGAAACCAATGAAACCTCTCACTGAAGAAGAAAAAATACAACATTTGAGGGCAACAAAGTGTTATATTTGTGAAGATATAATTCTTATGGATGATAAAGTACACGACCACTGTCATCTGACAGGTAAGTATAGGGGCCCCTTTCATAATAAATGTAACCTTAATTATAAGTTAGGGAATTTTTTCCCGATTTTCTTTCATAATTTCTCAAATTATGATTGTCATAATTTGTTTAAAAGCTTGAATAGTGTTCCGGGATACATTAATGTTCTTCCTCTTAATAAAAAGAAATATATTTCTGTGAGCAAAACAATTAAATTAGATGATGTAGAAAATCGATCATTCACTATAAGATTTTTAGATTCTTTTAGATTTTTATCTGCTAGTCTTGATAGTTTAGGTAAGAATTTAGAAGACTTTCAAATGTGTAATATAAAAAATGTTTACACAGAAAATTATAAATTTGAATTAATGAAGAGAAAAGGGGTATTTCCATATAATTATATTGATTCATGGGAAAAACTTAATGAGGAAGTATTACCTTCACAAGAGATGTTTAAAAATAAAATTTTAGATTTAGTCTGCTCAGATGACGAATATAATCATGCAAAAGTTGTTTGGGATGTTTTTAACTGTAAAACTCTATGGGATTATTTAGAGTTATATCTAAAAACTGATGTTTTACTTTTAGCGGATATATTTGAAAATTTTAGAAAAGTATGTAGAAATATTTATAATTTAGATCCTGCACACTTTTATACTGCTCCAGGGTTAGCATGGCAGGCGTTACTGAAATATACTAAATTGGAATTGGACTTGTTAACGGATATAAACATGGTAAAATTTTTTCAAAAAGGGATACGGGGAGGTATTTGCCAATGCTCATGTAGACATTCAAAAGGAAACAACAAATATTTGGAAGATTATAATCCTGAAATTCCAAGTCAATATTAATTTTACTGTGATGCGAATAATCTATACGGTTGGGGTATGTCCCAACACTTACCTTATGGTGAATTCCAATGGGTTGAAGATCCCTCAATATTAGATATTCAGAATATATCCGATACTTCTGATATTGGATATGTTCTCGAAGTAGATTTAGAATATCCTAGAGAGCTTCATGATATTCATAATGATTTACCTTTCTGTCCTATAAATAAAATTCCACCAAATGGTAAATTAAACAAATTGTTAACAGATCTAACAAATAAAGAAAAATACATTATCCATTATAAAAATTTAAAACAATGTTTGGATAATGGAATGATTCTAAAAAATATTCATAGGGCTATTAGTTTCAAACAATCAGCCTGGATGAAACTATATATAGATCTAAACACTAGACATAGAGCTCAGGCAAAAAATGCATTTGAAAAAGATTTTTTTAAATTAATGAATAATGCTGCTTATGGAAAAACTATGGAAAATGTAGAAAAAAGAAAGGATATTAAAATTGCAACATCATGGGAAAGTGAAAGAAAACATCTAGGTTTAAGAGCTTTAATAGCAAAACCCAATTTTCATAGTTCTGCTCTGTTTACAGACACACTATCCGCTATCCAATTAAATAAAATGCGGGTTGTATATAATAAACCTATATATTTAGGGTTTAGTATATTGGAGCAATCAAAAATTTTAATGTATGATTTTCATTACAAATATATGACACCTAAATTTGGTAGCAATGCTTCCATAAATTATATGGATACAGATAGTTTTGTGTACACTATTAAAACTGATGATTTTTATAATGATATTCTCTCTGATATTCTTGAATCGTCACCTAGTAAACTAAGATTTGATACGTCTGAATATCCTACGGACAATATATATGATATTCCATGCGTTAATAAAAAAGTAATAGGTTTATTTAAAGATGAAAATAATGGAAAAATTATGAAAGAATTTATAGGTTTAAGAGCTAAAATGTATATGATTGACACAGTTAATTCCAAACCTATAAAAAAGGCTAAAGGAGTTAAAAAAAGTGTTGTAAATAACTTAAGTATTGAAAATTTTAAAAATTGTTTATATAATAATGAAATTATAAATAGAAAAATGTATGTATTTAAATCTAAGCTCCACAATGTATATACACAATTAATCAATAAAAAAGTCTTAAGTCCTTCAGACGATAAAAGATATATTTTAGAAGATAAAATTAAGACTCTAGCATGGGGTCATTATAAGATATGTGAATAAAATAAAGAAAACACAAATAATATAATTTATTTTTAATATGGTTTTTATTTAATTTATTTAAAAATGTACAGTTTTTAGCTTGTTTAGGTTAACATTTGGATTATATAAACATTTTCATGAGCACAATATCCAAGATGATTAAAAGAACATCGTTTTAAAGATTTTTATGTTGAGTTTTCAATGATTTGAGATTTGAAGAAGAATATTTATCATCATTTAAATCGATTACTTTATATTGTTCTAAAATATTTTCAAGCCAAATCTTTTTTTCTCTCCCCTTAACATATATTGTTTGTAATTTAATAGAAAATCTTATCAATAACTTTTATATTTAGAAATTTTTATTTTTGATTTATTTATTTTTTGCTGATTTCGTAATATAATTATAAAAATTAAAAATAAAAAAAATAAAAAAAACGTTTAATTTTAATTTTACAAAATTTGTTTTATTTCATAATGATTCCAATTTAAAATTACACTATTTTTTCAGCCTTAGTATAGTTAGTTCTCTTTTTCAGATGATGATGATGATGATGATGGTAAAACTTTGTAAAGTTGTTCATATAACATAAAATTCATTATAGCCAGAAATTTCAAAATATGAACATTTTCAAATGCACAATACCCAGTATGTTTGAATGCGCATGTTTTATCTGTTTGATCTGTTTTATTTTGTTGTTTAATCAATATTTTCAAACTTGTAGGATCATCTTCATCTAAATTACTCACATTGCTATGATTTAATGTAAATTCAATCCATTTCTTTTTTTCCTCCCCTTTAACATAAATTTTGGTATTGTTATTTATAAATATTTTTAAAAAATTGATCACATCACAAAAATGAGTTCTTCCTTCAGACCATCTGAATCCATGATGATTTTTAGTTAACCAATTATTGGTATATTTTGTTTTGGTATCCAGAATATGCCAACTATATGGTGGTTTTATTATAAAATGTTGAATTTCATCTTTTGATGTAAGAACAGCAATTTCTTTTAGAATGAATTTATTGTTATTATCCCAAAATCCTTGTATATCGATTATTACATACTCCATTTTTTAATTTCTTTTTTTAAACCTCTAAATTGACTGGTCCTGATGATGTTGCCCGCAAAAAAAAAAGAATGCATTGACATTGATCTTATATAATTTTGTTAACTTCTCCAGTCAACGGACTAAATTCAATTAATCGATCATGTAGCATTAGACAATAAGCTGTTGTATTTTCAGGAATTTTTACTGAAGTTTTCAATTCAATTCTTACATCAACAGGTCCAATTTTTAGATTCTCACTTTGATGACAAGTATCAATTACTAAAATCATAGCATCTTTTTTAAAATCACGCCATGTAAGTACTGAATCCCAAATTGTTTGATTGTAATAATTACTTCGAAAATTTGAGTATGCCTCATATGCAATGGCATAACGATTTCTTTCAAATAACAAATTCATATCTTCATATGGATAAGCTTCTGAGTTCAAATATACTTTCAAATCGGTGATATTACAATGATCGAATTGTGCGGGGTCTCTATCGAGCTTATGTTGTCGATTTGTTTGTAAAGCAAATACAATAAAACGTGGTTTTTCAAGTTGTGATGTCGTTTTTACATTCCAAATATGATGACTAGTATTTGATGGTAATGTAGGGTATTCATAAAGATCCCTATTTCCAAAGGCTAATTTAATCGCTGTACCTTTATTCATATTTTGATATAAATTAAATTTTAGAGTATCATTTAAAGTTATATGTTGAACTCTCCATTGTACTTTTATAAGCTGAATTTTTGCTTTTTCAATCTTATCAGCCCAAATCATAGAATTATCATCTGACCGAGAGCGGGTCAAAATCAGCTCATGTTTTGCATTCGGGATTATATTCTTATAATCTTCAGCGAATCCCAAAAAAATTCTTAATGGAATACAGAAATTAAAAAACAAACCATTCAGTTCAATGCGTGCCCTAGGTGTCCAACTTGCATTCATTAGTTTGATACTTTCGGTTTCATTTAGAGAAATTTAATTTTTTAAACAGGATGTTATTCCAACATTTCGGTTATGATCAATTTCCTTCCCATTCAACTCATATCGTATTTCATCGAAAAGAAATGCCATTGCGTTGTTAGTCAGTTTTGTTGTTGTTGTTGCCAGATCATCTTTCGTAGAAAGTGTTCCTTCAATATAAAGAAACTCGTTGATGGTAATATATTTAAATTCTGATTCTGGATTTGAATACGAATTATATCGCTTTTGTTGGACGAATTAAAAAATGGTGAATATGTATGCCAATGTGCATTTGTGATGCTTTCATCGAAAACTGGACTTTCAAATAAATTAATCTTAATGATTTTTTAATTTGTAATTTAATTTCAAAAACTGTAGATTTTTCAACGTTATAGCACGCTTATTACGCAATATTTGATGACCTTGTTGCTGCAACGATCTATCAATAATGAACTGAGGAGCATCATTTATTGAATATTTATTGGAATTATTATAAACTATCATTATGCGATAGGTTTTAGATGTAATCTGATTGTTATAGTTTCACCTCGAAAATTTATTAAATTGTCGTTCTGATCAACTAATCTGAGTGTTAGAGAACTTATTCGTTTGACGTTCACAGGTAAATAGATTACATTTTGAGGAACTTCAATTATTTTATAGCCTGGACTCACACCAATGGAGAATTCATGTAATGTATGAGCCTCTATTCCATTAATATAAGTTCCATACACGATATTACACTCTACCCGTATAATATTAATTTTATTTATATCCACATATAAATCTGATTCATGCCAAACATTTGGTTTTAATTTTCTTTTGCTAAAACCCAGTATTCCTCCAATTGTATCCTCTCGTTCAAAATCAATCTGTTTATCAGAAAACACTTCACATTTTAGTGTGTTATTATTAGCTTTTATGTGAAGCTTCTCCTGTTCCCCTTTAGCATTAGTTTCCAATTTTCCTTTAAGAAATTCCTCAATGACCTCTATTTCATAGGATCCAGTCGGAATAGTGATGCTATTATCATCAATAATAAATTTATTATTTTCCTCATCGATATTTGGTATTGAATTGTATGTTTGAAAATCAACTAAACCACATACATAGTCTTTATGCCGTAATTCTATAGGTGGAAATTCTCAGCTGCTAAAATAGATGAGTTACCGCTTAGCGTAAGTGTTAGCGACATGACTTGCACTATGAATAAGATAATTTGGAAGTTGTAGATAATTTTATTATTGATACCATCCTAATATATCTCATACATAGAAATAATATCAAATTGCCGACGGCAAAAGATTAAAATCAGAAAAATAATTTATTTAATTTTATCTGAGTAATGCAAAATAACCTTGAACTTCATTTTTGATCAGCTGATATTAATGTAGGTCAGTTTTTACTATAAATTAAAATTTAAATTAAAAAATCAGTTTTTATCTTTTTTATTTGTTATTCTTTATTCGCTTAAAATTTGTTTTTTTTTTTGTTTATAGAATTATAATTTGATAAGAAAGCTAAACATAAATGACCACAATTGTATGTATTAAATTTTTGATATGTGTCATAATTATATGTGAGCTTATCTCCCAAGTATTTCACAACTTCAGCTGGTGGTTGTAAATTCCCAAAACTATCAAAATATAGTATATTATCTTCTTTTTTATAATATGCTACCCAATGAGTACCAGATCCAATAGAATTATCTAAATTTATAATTCCACATTCATGTTTCCAAGGTTTGCTTTTAGGTAAATCATCTTTCATAAAAACTCCACGAAAATGTTTTAGATATTTCTTACCAAAGTTGTTTAATTCAATGTTGGTAGATCCTTTGGGTAGCTTATTTTTCTTTTGATTTCAAGTGCAACTCTAGTTCTTTCTAATATATTTTTAAATTGAGAACTTTTCATCTTAAAGCGATTAAGCGAAGCCTCCATAGTTTTATTATGTCGTTCACTTTCATTCAGCTGTTTCTTACCGTTTTAGCGTCATTGACAGGTTTAGCTATCCCAGACTCCTGAGAGAGCTACCACAGCTGACAAACCTGCTAAAATTGGTATTAAAGGTAAGACCCACCAACTTTAGGTAGTGGGAACTCTTGGATATTTTATTAGCTTTCTCCTTTTTTAGTAACATTTCTTGCTGCTTCAAATCAATTTTGATTATACTTTTTAGTTTTAAATGAAACCTATAGGTATTATAATTTCAGAAAGAGTATATAAGTGAAGCTCTCCTGTCTATAACACAATTGGTTTTTGAAATATGCCTGAGACGTGCTAGGAGTTGTGCGGCAGCAACGCGAACCAGTCCACATTTTTTAAATCGGTAACGGTCGTATTTCTTTATTTGTGAAAGAGTATCTAAGTGTAAATTTTCTTGCCTGTAACACAATTGCTTTTGAAATAATTCTGAGACGTACGTGCTAGGAGTTGTACGGCAACAACCCGAACCAGTCCACATTTTCGAAATCGGTAAGAGTTGTATTTCTTTATTTGTGTAAGTTTTTATGCCCGTAACACAATTGGTTTTTGAAATATGCCTGAGACGTACTAGGATGCAAAATTTCAGAACTCTATCTTTAAATTTTTTAAACAAAATTATTTTTTTTCTTTTTGCATTTGGTTTTAATACTAAAAAAAAAATTCCAACCTGCCTACCTACCAAATAAATAAATATACACCAAACAAACAACTACCAAACAAAGAGACACTGGTAAGTTAATATAAAAGTATATAAAAAGTATATCTTATATATACTAATTTTGTTTTTGGTCTGAGGACATAGATACCGTACATATTTACTTAGTTACCGTACACGTTACTTACCGTACTTACCGTACAGTTTGCATATAAATTTATGATTGCAAAATAAATGATTGTATAGTTTATGAAACTGCTACCTGAAGTAAATCCGAAAGAAATAGAGCCAAATGACATTTTCTTACTTTATTTTATATGGGTGTTGAAATAAAGTCAAAATTAAAAGGAAATAAGATTAAGAATCAGTTTATATACTTTTTGGCTTTATGTCAATACCACGTTTGAAATAAAGCCGAAATCATGAACTTTTTAGCATTTAAAATTAAAAATATTATTAACAGATGCTAATGATGAATTTGAATTTTAATTATGTATTTTAGATTTGGATTAAGATCAGGGAATTCCATTTTCTAAAATATTTATATTGTATATGCGGTAACAACTCACGCGCCAGACTTCCCGCCGTATGTTCATCCCGCCAGTACACTTTAACTTTTTAAAATAATTATATTTCAATATTTCAAGTAACTTTATTTCAAGTAACCTATTTACCAAACAAAAAAAATATTTTTTAAAAATCCTCATCAAACATATGTTTTTTTTTTTATTTTTATTTTTTTTTGTTTTTTTTTTTTATTTTTTATTTTTTATTTTTTGAACAAATAACCAAACCGCGTTTTGTAAGAAATTAAATGCAATTTTATGCTACTATTTTTTATTTATTTTTAAATTTATATTTCAATAGTGAAAGTCCTAAGATAATTTTTTTTCACATAATTAAACAATATTTAATATCCTTTAAAAAAATCCTCGAACGGCTATACTGGGGCAAGTGCTTCAGAAGTTATGAGCTATTTTGTCCCCACACTATCTGTTTTTTTGCGGTATATTTTTTTATTTTCATTTATTTTTAATACAAGCATTTTTATTTTATTAAAAAAAAAAATCAATTCATAGATAGAGTAGAAGCATCTTATTATAAATATAGTTTTTTTAATTATTTTTCTTTACTTTTGTCAATGGCTATATATTATCTATACATGGGTATTGTATATATAAATATAGTCATTGCTTTTGTGCTTGATTTGTTTTTTTTTTCTTATGAACATGGAAAAGTGAAATTGAATTTTTTTCTACCTGTTAGAAGAGTTGTAACTGAGAGTTTTAATTTTGTTCTTTTTTTACATAATAAAATAAAATATATAACTTTTAATAATAATATTTACCAATATTATGTAGTATTAATTAAAAAAACCATGATTTAATAAAATTTGTCTTTTGGATTTTCTTGAATGTAATCCAAGAACAATGCTTTCGCAATAATAATATGGTGATCAACAAATTTAAGTCTGTACCTGAATAGTTATTAATATTATCAGTATTTTCACCTTTTTAATTTTCATTGTTAGTAACCAAACCTAATTTGGAATGCACGTTTGTGCAATGTTCTTTTTTCATATTAAAGCAACCGAAAAATGTTTGTCACTTAAAAGTGCTAACCTATGTTTCCGATAAAAACTAAGAAATGCCATCTGGTAAAACATCTACAGCTCTGCCATCAAATACGACTCTCACCTCCTCGAAGGTAGGTAACATAGTTATCTGCCGGGTACCACCTGGTAACTTGTAAGGCTAACGAGAGCGGGTGAATACGAACACTTGGCGCAATATCTAAGTAAATCGATTTGGTTAGTACGTGCGCGGACGCGATTTATGGTAATTGAAATTGTGAGTGCCGGCACAAACACAAAAAAAAAATCCAGAAGCGTTTGACCTAAAATAAGCGGCTCCCTGGTCTGCGGCTGATCCCAGAGGGGCGGCAGGTAAAATCACCTGGCAGGAGGTATAAAATGCAACATAAAAACAAATAATAATGTATAGTCTAAATAACAAAATAAACTCGGTAGGGATATCTACCAAAGTGTCGGCAGAGACCACGGCTGCCGGTGAGGGCTTGGCTGAATGTACTAGACTTTCAGATGAGTCGCCAGTGGGGAACAACAATTTAGACAAGTTGATTAACCCTTTTAAAAAGAGTGCGAGGGTTCCAAGGTCGCCATCAAGGATGACCAAGCCAATAATTGATATACGGAGTCAAAATAATAAGGGACCAAATAAAAACCATACACTCCAAAAGAGGCTAAGCGAAATAGAGGCATTATGTATGTCACTAAAAAAAGAAGTTTCGGCATTAAGAGCAGAAAACGAAGCTTTGAAAAAAAGAGAAAAACGTAATGCACCAAATGAAATCTTCGAGCAAAAAGAATATTTCACGGATGAAGATGAATTGAGCAGAGAAACTGACTGGCTGCTCAAAAAAACAAAAGATCAAATAAAAAAAGAAAAGCTACTTCTTCACCTGAAGTTGAATCGTCACCATTTGGTTTAACAAAAACCTATTAGGAAAAAAACTCCAAAACAACTGAATTTGTGAGTAAAAGGAAAACCAAATTCCACCTCTAATCATAAGTAACATACATGATTTCAAACCATTAAATAAAATGCTGCAAGCTAAAAATATGAAATATGAAATAAAAATGCTAAACAATAAGCAGCTGAAAATAAATCTGGAGACGGAAATGGATTATAGAAATCTAGCTAAAGATCTCAATGAAACCAAATACGAATGGCATACTTATGAAAGCAAAATAAATAGACCAATAAAAGTCATGGCACGCGGCTTGCACCAATCTTGCATGCCAGAAGATATAATAAGTGAACTTCATAATAGGCAATTCAATATCATCAATGCAGTAAATATGATAAAGAAAGTCAAGGAAAATGATAAACAGGTAACTGTTAAACTCCCAATTTTCATGCTTACCTTTGATAGTAAGGAAGACATGAAAAAAATTTACGAAATCAATCATATTCAAAACATGATAGTTTATATTGAACCTTTGAGAAAAAGCAAAGATATTCCTCAGTGCAAAAGATGTCAGCGTTATTATCATACGCAGAAATTTTGTAATAGGGAGCCTATATGTGTGAAATGTGCTGTTAAACATTTAACAGCAGAATGCGATAAGCTGAAAACTTCACAGCCAAAATGCTCGAACTGCCAAGAGTCTCATCCAGCAAATTACAGAGGATGTTTTATTGACAAAGAACTTCAAAAAAGGAGAAACTCTGTTTACCCAAAATTAGTTCAAAAGCAACAACCAAGAAAATTTATATCAAAGAAAGTAATAAAGGGAGTAACTTATTCTGCCATAGCAAAAGGCAAACTCAATGAAGATGCCTACCAAAGCAATAAAAATATGAAAAAAAATCGAGATTTCACTGCTGATGAAACACCTAGAATAGCTTATTCATCAAATGCAAATAATCAAACGCCGAGAAGAACTCGTTCGTCAAACAATCAAATTCCGAGAAGAGCTCGTTCAACAAATACGAAATTGATTGCAGAAAAAGAACAGCACGGAACTATATTAAAAACAATGGAAAAACTAATGAGTCTGGTAGATAGAATCTCACTAAGATTAGATAACTTGGAAAGTAGGTATACTGTTAAGTATCCTGATATGCCACATAACTCAATTAGATAATGAATAAGGACAAAATCACTATATGTACTTGGAATGCGAATGGCATTAACAACAAAAAACAAGAATTGGAAATGTTACTAAATTTACGAAACATAGATGTCTGTCTCGTGTCAGAAACTCATCTAACAAAGGGGCACAATTTAGTAATTCGTGGATACAAAGTATATCATACAATGCACCCTGACAATCTACCAAAATGAGGTAGTGCGGTCATAGTAAATGATCTTATTACCCATCATGAACATTGTAACATACAAAGTACAGAAATGCAACTAACAGCCGTACAAATAAGGTGCACAAAGCAAAATATCAACGTAGGAGCGCTGTACTGCCCGCCCAGCTATTAAAAAACATATGTTCAAGAGCTTATTAATGAAATTAGGTGAAAGATTTATTCTTGGAGGTGACTACAATGCTAAACATCTAGAATGGGGCTCCAGGATGACCCTTACTCGAGGTAAAGAACTGAGAGAGGCGCTGAGAGAAACAGGTTGTTTATTTCTTTCAACAGGAAAACCAACATATTGGCCTGCAGATATAAACAAAACTCCTGATGTGTTAGACTTTTTCATAATGAAAAAAGTATCAACTAATTTCACATCTATAGAAGATAATTATGACCTCAATTCCGACCATTCTGCTGTCATCCTAAAATTAAATACAACAATAGTGAAAAAATCTTGTAAACCATTTTTAACCAACTCTTCTACAGATTGGTTAAGCTTCAAAAAGATTCTGCTAGAAAAAATTAACTTAAGAGTAACATTAGACAATGAGGAACAACTAGAAACTGCTACTGAAAAACTTATGCAAGCTGTCCAGTTTGCAGCTTGGAGTAGTACTAAGACAAAAAAATCAAAAAAAATCAGCCCTAGATATCCGGTGTATATCCTTAACATGGTAAAAGAGAAACGAAAAGCGAGAAGCAGGTGGCAACAAACGCGTGACCCATCCAGCAAAACGGATCTTAATAATAAAAGTCAAGAGCTAAAGAGAGAAATAAAGAAATTAAATGATAGATCTCTAAATTATTACCTAGAAAATTTAACAGCTACTAAAGAAACAAATTATTCTTTATGGAAAGCTACGAGTAAAATGAAGAAGTCTATTGTGCATTCTGCACCACTGAGGAAAAATGATGGCTCATGGGCAAGAAGCGATAAAGAAAAAGCTGACACTTTTGCAGATCATCTCGCTGAAATTTTTAAGCCCAATGAAATGAACACTGTTATTGATCTAACTGAAATATATAACCATGAAGATATAAATATTCCCTTAATAAGTCGAAAAGAAGTAATTAAGGAAATAAAAAACCTAAAATTAAATAAAGCCCCAGGTTTTGATTTAATAACTTCAAATGTGCTAAAAAATATACCCAACAAAGTTCTCACACTCTTGGTATATATAATGAATGCCTGTATTAAGCTTAAACACGTACCTAGTATATGGAAAGTTGCCGAGATAATAATGATCCAAAAACCAGGAAAGCCTGCTAACGACACCAAATCCTATAGGCCGATATCTTTGCTCCCTACAATATCGAAGTTGTTTGAAAAATTACTATTGAGAAGGATTCAACCCCTCATAGAAAACAGGAATATAATACCTAATCACCAATTTGGGTTTAGGCAAAAACACTCAACAATAGATCAAGTACATCGAATAACAGACATTATAGAAAAGGCACTGGAAAATAAACAAATTTGTTCTTCAGTATTTCTAGATGTAGCCCAAGCTTTTGTTAAAGTTTGGCATGAAGGACTCATCAAAAAGCTAAGTTGTTTGCTCCCTAAAAATTATTTTGAATTATTTTCATCATATCTCTCAAATAGAGTTTTTCGAGTTAAAAATGAGAATGAATACTCCTCTCTAAGAGATATAAAAGCTGGAGTACCGGTAGTATACTGAGTCCAATTTTATATTTGTTATACACCTGTGATATAGCCGAAGTAGAAAGTATAAAAATAGCAACCTTTGCAGATGACACAGCGTTGATGGCAGTTGGTTCTACTATAGAAGAAGCTACAAACAAACTGCAAAAAGCTAATGACGAAATTTCCAACTGGTGCAAAAATTGGAAAATTAAATTAAATGAAGCCAAATCTAGTCATGTAAACTTCACCTATAAAAACATAGTAACTCCTCTCTCAGTTAAAATTAATGATGTCGTGATTCCATACGAGAATAAAGCTAAATATCTTGGCATGACCTTGGATGCAAAACTGAAATGGAAAGAGCATGTGAAAATCAAAAAACAAGAACTCCAGTTCAAATATAGAGAAATATATTGGCTGATTGGGCGGAAGTCTACGGTCTCGACCTATAACAAAGTTTTGATGTATAATCAAATATTGAAGCCAGTCTGGGCATACGGTATTCAAATATGGGGATGTGCTAAACAAATCCATATTCAAACTATCCAAATGTTCCAAAATAAGGTACTGCGCAACATAGTCAATGCTCCATGGTATGTTCGCAATGCCGATATTCATCGAGATCTGAAGATCTTATCTATAAAAGACGAAATAATTAAATGCGCTGCACGGCATAAAACTCGTCTGATCCAACATGACAATACCGAAGCTTCTAGCTTAATTGACAATCAAAACTTTGTGAAGCGACTAAAACGAACAAGACCACTTGAGTTAGGTTAAAACCTTTTATCTATTAAAATCTTATTGGATTTTGGTAGATCAAAGGTATCTATGTTTCTTTGAATTAAATGTAAATAAATGGTTAGTCTATAACACTAGTTTTAATGTTGCAATAATGATAGGAGTTTTTAGTGGGTTAAAGTCCCATAGTCCTTCAAACTGCCTTCCCCGGTAATAGGTAGTCCCTGAAGCCTCTTTCGATGATTTACTACTATCTGGAAAAAAAAAAAAAAAAACTTAAAAGTAATAATCCGCTACCCTCTACTAAATTTCCACTTCACAAATTTACATGTTTCCGGCCCCTAATCTAAATAAATCGGATTTGGAATTTTTAGTTAATCATTATTTAACAAAAATAATAATGAAAATAATCATCACATTTTTTGCTTTAGCTTATTTTGTTTTTTTTCTGATTTTATTTTTTTTTTATGCGTATTAAACACTATTTATATTTTCAAAATATTTTGTTAGCTAAGCTAGGAAGCTCCTTAATTTGATTCTTAAAGTTTTTAAAACCAAATGGACAAAAATATAAGAATATAGTTACATAGTTTGGAAAAAAAACCAACGGCGCGGCGAGACGTCCATTATATTATGATGAATGAAAGATTGAAAATTGAGAAAATAAACCAAATTTTATTTAATTTTTAAAATATGCTGTAAGCTCTAGGTGAAACATTTTAAAAATGAATGATGGTGTAACCGAAATCGATTAAAAATATTTAATAAAGTTGTGAAACAGACCTAGAGTTTTAATATTTATTTAATTTCAAATTTTATTTCATTGGATTATGAAAGTAGGTGTATGATGTAGTGCCTATTATGATGATATATTAACTTTAAATCATTATTGGTTCTTTGAGTCAATAACTAAAGTAGTAATGTGTTGTAATAATCAAAGAAAGAAAGGTACAAAGATAAAATCACAAATAAATAACTATAATGTTATTTATTTCTGGCATAATTTATCGATACATATATTATATATATAATTTATTGTTTGTACCACTATTTTTGCCATACCATATGGTTCTTCACGTCTACTAGTCTTATTATTTTTACGTTTTTTTTTTATGATGTTGTTCTTATTAAAGCTTTTTGTCAGCTAGAGATATGTTGGCTAGAGAAAATAATTAAATAATTTTGTTATAAGCCATGCGAGATGCGACATCTGTATGTTTTTTATTTGTGTTTTAACTATATACCATTTTATTATTTTAATATTTTAAATTTTTTGGTATATTTTAAATAACGGAATATTATAATTTAAAATTTTTTTTGCACGAACCGAACATTGTTCGCTATTTTTATGAACTAAATTATAATTTTTTTTATTGTAATCAAAATTCAGTTTTTGAAGTTGAAGAGATGGTGTTAAAATTTACTATAAAATTAAATCTGAAAAAGAAGCTTGAAATAACAAGAAATTATATTTAATTTTTATACCCTATTATTTTATTTGAAAAATTTCTTGTAAAACTAAATATGAAAAATAAATGCTGAAAAAAGAAGAAAAAACAAAAAGAACAAATTAATTATTTGAATTTTTATTCCTTATTTTTTCCTATTGATTATTTGCTAAATGTTCTTGAAAATAAATATCCTCTTGATATCCTTCTTGTGTAAGTATGTCTACCATATTTGGAGGTAGGAAAAAACTACTGTTTCTAAACTCCAATAGGAGTCTCTTGCCATATTTTGTTTGGCAAAGTTGTAATTTTTCAATTCCATAGTATTTATTATGGATTATTTCTCCTACTGTCAGCAGCTTCTTCGGTTTGAATTGGTTCAAACCACAACCTGAGGCCACATGGGTAAGTTTGGCCAACACATTAGTTAGTCACAATGCTGCCATCATGTCTTTGTTGTTCTCATATCGTTTAAGTGGTTCTTCTTCATACCGTTGTTGTTTTTGATGTTTTTGTTGTTGTTTCTTGTAGTTGTTCATTGAGCATTGATACCTTGGTACTGATGATGTTGATGTTGATGATGCAAACAATACAACATCATCAATGTCGATTGTGGCCTCCATTTGGTTTTAAATTATGATGTTCTTTATAAGAATTTAAGAACTGAATATATTAATAAGTACGTCTTGTCTAGCTCTTTTATACATTTTATTTATTCATTTATTTTTTATGTCTAATCGCAACATACAAAAACGTGAACATAGAGATTAGATATGTCCTCATTATCAACGTCCGACTTAATTTCTGGTTTCAAGTCCGCAAGCATAGTGAGTTTTTCCGTTCGAACTAGATTTATTGCTTAATCTTAATCAACTTATTTTCAGTATTAGCAGAGATGGAAGTGTCTTTACCAACTCATCTATCAAATATTTTTTTTCTTTTGTTTTGCTTATGGTTATAATTATAAAAAATTATTTTACTATCAAGCTCAATTGTACTAAAACAAACCAATTTGATTCTCTTATCACAAATAACGTCCATTCACTACATACTATAGAAAAAATTATTTTACTATCAAGGTCAATCTTACTAGGTCAATTTTACAAAATTTATACAAAACAAAATTTTCAATTCTTAATTTAATTCTTTTATCATAAATAACAAACATTTAAAATTTACTATACATTGATACTATAGAAAAAACTATTTCACCATCAATGTTTTTATTATGATTTCATGCTTTTTACAAATTTAAGATAAGACTTTTTTCTTAAACCAAATAAACAAAAATAAAACAATAAGATATTGTTCATCAAAATTCTGTGACGTCACTTCCTGGTCTAGAATCGCTATAGGCAGCTATTCTACTAATATCCGTATGTCGCAACGAAAGTTTGAACGACACTGATAATAAAATAATAAAGAAGCTATTCTATTTAAGAAGGCTTGGTTCCTGACTATAGCAATAGTTTTCCACATTTAATGAGCTTATAAGCCAGTCATTTTATAAAAAAATGCTCGAAATGTTGTAGATGTATATTTAAGCTATACATACTTTTAACACTGTTAAAATTGAATTTTCAAAATCGTTGAATATTTAATTATTTTAAATTTAGTTTATTGTATTTTATTAATGTTTTCTAAAATTTTAGACTTACTGAAGCTCATCGCAATGCAATTAGAGCAATACGAAAAATAAAATATTTTGTTGCTAGGCGAAAATTTCAACAAGCTAGTAAGCCATACGATGTTCGTGATGTTATAGAACAATATTCCCAAGGTCATTTAAATATGATGGTTAGAATAAAGGTATTTATTTTTTTCTCTATTTAAAACAAATTTGTTCACATTCACAAATAAAGAAATAAATTTAATTTTTATTCAGGTAAATACAACAATAAAGCAATTTGTTTAGATCAAATGATTCGTCATGTGTTAATCTTTTGTATATACATTGATATTCATTCAATATACAGGGTGGTCCGGTTTAGAGCAAAAAGTTTTTAAGGGGTGATTCCTTGGAGTATTTTAGGAAAAAAATTGTTCTAGAAGAGGGGTCTATCTTTAAATTTACCTGGGCTACAGAGGGTTAATGAAAATCGGATTAGAAAAATTATGTCTAAAGAATATCCACTACAGCTCAGAAGAAATTGAAACTAGAACAACATCTTCTTCATAGCTTGTTTTTAGAATTAATACACCTAATTAACGGTATATGTTGAATGAGTATCAGACCTACCGTTTTTGAATAATAACTGCATAAACTTAAAATTTTGCTTTTACAAACTGAACATTTTGTAAAAAACGTTGATTATCTCGAAAAAATTCGCTATTTTTTATTTTTTTAAGTTTATGCAGTTATTATTCAAAAACGGTAGGTCTGATACTCATTCAACATATACCGTTAATTAGGTGTATTAATTCTAAAAAAAAGCTATCAAGAAGATGTTGTTCTAGTTTCAATTTCTTCTGAGCTGTAGTGGATATTCTTTAGACATAATTTTTCTAATCCGATTTTCTTTAACCCTCTGTAGCCCAGGTAAATTTAAAGATAGCCCTCTTCTAGAACAATTTTTTTCCTAAAATAATCCAAGGAATTACCCCTTAAAAAGTTTTTGCTCTAAACCGGACCACCCTGTATATAACAAAAAAAGAAAAAAATATTAATTCAAAGATATTCTTCCAAAGACACTTTGATTCATTTATTAATATTCAAGCTTATATTATTTTGTTTCGTCGAAGTATTTGTGGTTAAACTTGTTCAAATCTATAAATTTGAATTATACCACTCAAATCTATAACTTTAATTGTTTAAATATTCGCTGCTGTGAAAATAGTATTTGCTCATTTTACTCAGTTATTTTTTAATTAAACATCAAAGCTTTTTTATAGCTTAATTTTACTTTTTTCTAGTTTCAACAAAATGGAAATGAATTGGATATTATGCGGTTAATTTCATTCGATAATAATTTTTTTTGTATACAAGCAGAAAAAAAAAACTTTAGAACAATAAATTAAGTTTAAATTTAATGCCCTTGAAAATTCGTAAGTTGTAGAATTCTATTCTTAAAATTAGTTGTTTTGAAATTTTATTTTTTTATTACAAGCAAATGTATTATTATGTAGTCGAAGAGTATACCAAATTGTTTTAAGTTACATTGATAATATTCCTTATATTTCAATTTTATCTAAAAATTTTTTGTAAAGTTTAAAACACATGATATAATTGCATTTAGATTTTAAGATCGTTATGCCGCATAATTATAATCTACATTAAAAAAACTTACCCACAAGCCACTGAATACATGTTGCATATAAAAATAAATGCCAAATAAACTATTGAATATCGTTATCAAAGCCAGATTGCATTAGTTTTGAAAAGGTTAATAAAAATATATATATTATATACAGGAGTATTTCAAATAGACAGAGTGGTTCGGTACAGAACAAAAATATTTTAAGGGTTGATTCCTTGGAGTACTGTAGGAAAAATATTGTCCTAGACGAGGGGTCTATCTTTAAATTTAACCTGGACTATTGAGGGTTAAAGAAAAGTGGATTAGAAAAATTATGTTACTTAAAATTATGCACTACAGCTCCGAAGGAATTGAAACTAGAACAACATCATCTTCATACCTTTTTTTTTAAATTAATACACATAATTAACGGTATGTGTTGGATGAGTATCAGACTTACCGGTTTTGACTAATAGCTGTACAAATTTAAAATTTTGCTTTTAACAAATGAAAATTTTATAAACAATATTGATTATCTCAAAAACCTTGTTATTTTTTTTTTATTTTTTTTATTGTGTTGATGCGTTACATCATTCTCTACAACTTTTTTATACATAACTTTCATTCAGGTAAAGTCATATAAAATATCAG
Organism: Argyra leucocephala; assembly: GCA_963942445.1. NCBI lineage: Eukaryota > Metazoa > Arthropoda > Insecta > Diptera > Dolichopodidae > Argyra > Argyra leucocephala. The sequence continues at coordinate 28,310,144 of OZ012682.1, forward strand.
TAAACTTAACTAATTTCAGTCATTTTGACTAAAATATAAAATTGTTACAATATTCAACTCTCAGTTATTATTTTTCTTACTAAAACACGAACTACCCAAATATTAAATATGACTGTACCTGAAAAACGGCAAGTCTGATATGAAAGTTGTGTATGAAAAAGTTGTAGGGGATGATGTAACGCATCAACACAGTTAAGAAAATTAACGAGTTTTTTGAGATAATCAACGTTTTTAATACAATTTTCAGTTGTTAAAAGCTAAATTTTAAGTTTGTACAGTTAATATTCAAAAACGGTAAGTCTGGTACTCATCCAACACAAGCCATTAATTAGGTGTATTAATTCTTAAAAGAAAGTTATGCAGATGATGTTGTTCTAGTTTCAATTTTTTCGGAGTTGAAGTGGATATTGTTTAGACATAATTTTTCTAATTCGATTTTCTTTAATCCCCTGTAGTCCATGCTAAATTTAAAAATAGACCCTTCGCCTAGAACAGTTTTTTCTCCTAAAATACTCCAAAGAATCCCCCCATAAAATATTTTTTGCCTTGAACCGTATCACCCTGTATATAGGATGATCTAAAAACTAGAAGTATAATAAATATAAAAGTTGTTAGTCATGCAACTGGAGAAACTCTTTCCAACTATGCATTGTATGAAGTTTGAGTTCATTTTGGGATAAAATTATTGTCTAATTCATAAAAAAATAATTAAATAACCAAACATTTCCTTTCAATTCTGAACAAGGTTCAAAATTAAACAAAAATTTTACTTACTAATGAAGGTCTTAACTGAGTAGTAGTGCACTCACACAGAAAAATACCCAATATCTATACAAAAAACTACTCGTTTTAGAAATATTCTATTCATTTGTATAGTACCATTTTTTATAATTAAGCACAACAATCACAACAATGGTCCAAAATATAATCTACTCAAACAATTATCCATATACAATTCTAATAAAATATACTTACATATTTTTATTTAAAGGAATTGCAACGACGTTTAGATCAAACATTAGGTAAACCAGTTAGAAATAGAGGTAATGTTAAACCAATGACTGTTGGAGCACGTTTATATCATATTGAACAGAAACTTTTTAATATGGAAAAAAAAATAGATGATATGTTACATGCAATGAATCGCTTAACTGTAAGAGAATTATCAAATGCAGCTAGTACAAGAAATTTATCAGCTTACAGTCAGTTGCAACCACATCAAACCGAGTCACAAAATATAATTTCAGCATCGTCGACAAGAACATTAGTGACCCATCAAATGCCATTAAGTACAGCAAGTAGTATAAGTGGTAGAATATCGCCCGGGCAAAATTTTTTAAGTGATATTAATTATACAGGTACAAGAGAAACAAGAGGAAATAATCCATTAAGCGGAACAACAATACCATCATTAACAACAACAACAATGTCAGAAATATAAATGATATAACTGATGATCGGTTATGATTAGTAGGTATTGAGGCGGTTGGATAGATATCGCTATCTCGCTCACTCTAACGGGTGTTTCCATAAAGAAATGAGAAATTTTAATGTGAGAGTGAAAGAGACAGAAGATATGAAAAATATAAATATAAAGTGTTAACTTCAAAAAGTTACTTGTTGTTGTTGAGCAAAGGTGTGAATAAGTAAAGAGCGACAACGCTAATTATTCAGCTGCCAAGCCATTTAGAATAATTGATGTTAATTGTGTATATTAAGCGTTCATATGGTATTAAAAATTCTATAAATACCTTACAAAAGCATGTGTTTGTTTGTAATAATGATATTCATTAAATGAATATAATCTTATATATATTACCAATGACTATACAACATAAGGTATTCAATCCAGAGTAAAAATTTTTTAATCAAAGCTAAAGTATGACAGTTTTCTTCAGAACTGAGTTGACATCTATTGATAAAAAATATTTCAACGAAATTTTCAAATTTTATAACAAAATTATTATAATTGCTATAACTGTTATAAACATTTACTTTACCATCATATAGATTCCGTATATTATTGCCTTAATAATATTGATATCCCAATGATACGATTTTTTTTTTTTTCATTTATTATATTTTATTAAATATTAGAATTCATTACAATTATAGTAAATCATAAAAACTAAAATTCAAAACTTAAAAATAGAAAATAAAACAATATAATAATAGTACAAAATTAAAAGCATCTACAGAATTCAAAATATACATAAAATAAAATAGTTAGGAAACATTCTATTGCAAAAGCGAATGGTCCATCACAAGAAATAAAAAATTTAAATTATTCAATATTTGTGGAGTAACAAATTTAAATGTAAATATTAATTTGGAAAACTAAAATCTTAAAGAAAAATAGAATATACTAAATTTAATGTGGTTAAATATTTATGTATAAAAAAATAATTAAATTTATGAAATAATCAATATTTAAATTGAAAGTATAATACAGAAATGTGAATTAAATTTATAGATAAAACTTACAAATAAGTGAATTGAAGGAAAATTTACAAAAAGAAAATAAAAAAATTAAACAATTTTATAAACTACTAGCAAAGTTAGCCGACATTACCCGGGTCAACCACAAAATGTATCGAATTTATTTCAATGAAGTTTGATTTATGAATCGAATTGAAAAAAATTGATTTATCAAAAATATTCTAATATTTTTTTTCAATACGATAACAAAATGTCAACAATACTACAACTTAAACTATACTTATATTAAAATTATTTCTTTGTAAACAATATTTCGGTCTTTTCTGCTGAAGTATAAGCAAATACGTTCCTTGCTGTTGAGGTATTCTTGAGATAAAGATATGTTCTCCTTTTCCACAATCAATTGCAATTTGTACTTAAATGAAATGAGGATGCCAAATTTTTATTCTTAATCTAGTACCGTAGTTTTGGCTTCTTCAAGTTTCGTAGAAGAAATGTTGAAGCTACTACTTTTAATTCCAATTGATGAGGAGGAACAACTTCATTTTCATCGATAACTGTATCTATCGATTTGTACACATGGACCCCCTGGAACACTCTGCAGTATTTTCTGATTAATAAAACGAATCGTCACATTTTGGTGGCTAATTTTCATAGCCACTTCACATAGTCATGTAAAAATTTTATATTGATTCCTAAATTCGAAAATACTTTTTCAGGACAATACATATTTGTTTATTTTTAATAGAGTACCTATGAATAAATTTTCAAGTCTGTAACATAATCTTGTTTTGAAACATTTCTGATAGAGTATGTAAGTGTAAATTGTCATGCCTGTAACACAATTGGTTTTTTAAATACTCCTGAGACGTGCTAGCAGTTGTACGGCAGCAACCCGAACCAAACCAAATTTTCGAAATCGGTAACAGTCGGGATTTTTATTTGTGAAAGAGTCTCTAAGCCTAAATTTTCATGCCTACAACACAATTGGTTTTTGAAATAGTCCTGAGACGTACGACGAGTTGTACGAAGTTTAGAATGGAATATCGCAAGGTACACCATTGAACACACTTTAGCAGAGCTATATAGATTTACGTAGTATAGTTGCCGAATCACGTTTTTGAAATGGTTCTTGAGGTAAAAAGTGTGTCCCCTCCAATCAAGCTTAGAATCAATCAATAATCATAAATATTTGAAATTAGAGACAGGTTCAATTAAAAAACAATTTGAGTCATACTGATGATTATTAAAACAGTGACAGGAATCATTGACATTAGAAACAGAATCAAGACATAGAGGATATTTTTTACAATTAGGTGAATGATAGTACAAATTATAGTTATCGGCATCAGCGTTACGGATATTAAAATTCATATACTTAGTCTTAGAGCTAATAATCAGTTCGTGTTTACAAAACCAGTTACGGAGTATATTAATATCGTAGTTCATGTTAACCACAACATCAAAGTTATCTTTATAAGAATAAGTAAAAGCTGTGTCGTCTGCAAATGCGGTATGAATTCCTTTAAACGGTTGAAGAAATAGAGAATTAAAAAATACCAAAAAAAGTAAAGATCCAAGAACGGAACCTTGAGGAATACCATTGTTTATAGCTAGTAATTCACTATATTCATCCTTAATTTTTACTCTCTGTTTTCTTTCGAACAAATACGAACGAAACCAATCATTTATGAAACATCTAAAACCAGTATTATGCAGTTTAATTAACAAAATGTTATGATTTACAAGGTCAAACGCCTTTGTAATATCTACGAATAATGCTGAGCAAACATTATTCTTGTTTAAAGCTTCATATACCTCGGTACAAAATATAAGAAGTGCCCCTTCAGGAGATTTCCCTTTTAAAAATCCAAACTAGCTATTACTAAATAATTTCGTTTTATCCAAATATTCGCACATTCGTCTTTTCATAGCTTTTTCAAAAATTTTTGAAAAACCGGATAGAATTGAAATAGGTCTATAATTATTAGTATCGAGAGAACTATCTTTTTTAAATAATGGAAGAACTTCGGCAATTTTTAATTTATCAGGGAATATACCAGATAAAACACTTTTATCAAAGATATGAGCAAGTACATCAACTATCTGTAACGAAATTTTCTTTAAAATATAATTTGAGATGCCATCAGAAGACTTAGCATTAGAATTGTTCAGATTCATAATAATTCTATGTAGTTCGAAAGAGGAAAAAGGTTCAAAGAAAAAACTAACCACTTGAAAAATTTCATCATGAACAATAGGATTAAGTGTAGAATAAGAATTTTCAGAAGTAAGCTTATTAGAAATATTCACAAAAAAATCATTAAAATAGTTAGCATTATCCTTGTCATTATTAGAGGTTATATCATTGATACTGAGTACTATATCATTACATTCCAAATTCCATTCCTCTTTTGAATTACCTTTCACCTGTTCAAATTTAGAAACAAGATGCTTTTCTTTACATAATTCAATTTGAGACTTAATTTCATTACAAAGTTTTTTCAAATACTTCTTAAGACGAATATTGTTGGGCAGATTATCAACCATTTTACGTAGCTTGTTCCACTTATTAATATTATTTGTGATTGAAAAAGATATCCAAGGCTTTAATTTTTTAAATTTATTACAAACAGAACTTTTTTAGACGTTTCTCCTTTTAGACGTCAATTCCTATTAATGTAACTAGATAAGATACTAATAAAACTATCGTAGGCTAGATCATAGACTTCAGATCATAGACCAAAATTCAAAATTTAAAGCTGAGATAAGTTTTTGAAAATCGATATATTCATTGTTAGTAACCAGATATTTACATTTTTCAATATTTACAAGATACATTACAAAATTTTAAAAAAATCATAAAATAATCAGCTATCCTTGCATCATATGTAAAAGTTTGTAAGTCGTGATTATTATTTTTTTGCGTTCTAGAAAAAACATTATCAATACAAGTAGTAGTTGAGGAAAATATGTATGTAGCAGTGTTAATATGCGAGATAAAACCATGCGATGACATTAAGAATAAAAATCATCAACAATTCTTGAACTCACCAAGATATTAATATTAATGTCACCTAAAATAATACAATTCTTGAAGCTAATATTGTTTAAAAAATTTGAAAATTCAGACAGAAAAGTATTAACATCAAACTCATGAAATCTATACACGCAAACAAAGCAATAAATCAAATTTTCAATTTCACACACAACTTTTATAACATCAGCAGACAGTAAACTAAAATATGATACATCACAGTTAATATCATTTCTTACGAAACGGCTACACCACCAGAAGAGTACTTATTATTACAATTAGCAAAGAAATTGAACTCAGAAATATCATAATTTAGTTTTTCATGATCAAAAATCCAAATTTCACTTAAAAATATGATATTTGAAAGGGAGTTAAGAGCCAACAAATCAGTCAAGTAAGAATCAAAATTTTTACGCATACTTCTAATATTTTGGTATACAACCAAAAATTTATATGGCTGAAATATGTCACTGTTACTGAAATCATTACTATTAACAATACTATTACTAAAATTTTGTTGAGAAGACATAGCAATATTTAATTATAAACTTTAGAAAAATTTAAATAAGTGTAAGGGAATTATAATATGTATAAAAGAAAATTTACTAAGTAATTTTATTTAAATCTAAAAAGCTTTTTATTGTATTAATTTAAATTGCCTTCTCACCTTCTTGTCTTCTTAAAAAAATTTGAGAATTTCTTACCCAAAGATATTTGTACTTTCTTTCATTTCTTAATTCATTTGCTTTCTTATAAAGAGATTTCATAAACGATGTTAAGCTGTCATTGATGAAAACTCTCCTAATCTTTTCCTCTCCGAATAAGCCAGTGTTTAAACTATTTTTAAGAGAAAATTTCCTTTTCATAATTCTCTCTTTAACATTAAAATTTAAGAACTTAATGCAGACAATGGACGGCTGACGATGTACAGTTTTACTTGAACTCTCCTGAGTCACTGCATCAGAGTACGAATTCAACACCTTGACAAATATATCCTCAATTTCATTCTCTGCAACATTTGCTTGTAAGCCCGAATTCAACAAATGTAAAGCTTTCTCTTTAACATTGAGAGAGCTTACATTTGGAATTCCAACAATGTCCGGCAAGTTTTTTCTCTCTCGTTGTTCAACTACATTTAATCTTGTTTCTAGATAGTCAGCTCTATTTGTTAAATGTTCATTATTCTCCTCTAATGCATTTATTTTTGCAATTGCATTCGTATTAAGTTTTTGCAATTTTAAGATTTCATTATAGAGAACGTTCAGGTAGGTACGAGAAGTAATATCACTTTATTACTCTCGCATTGCGGAGAAGGAGAGTTTTTACCACTATTCCCAGCAATTAATATTAAATTTTGTTCTAAAGAAGATGAGGTTGATGTAGACGGTGTTAGTGTGTTCGAAATATTATCTCTGCTGAAATTAGAGTTCCTTCTTATATTAATACAGCTACTACATTTGAAACCCTGTTTAGTCTTCTCCAGAGACTCAATATCTCTTTTTTCAATTTTGGCGAATTTTTCATGAAAATCATTATTGCAATTAGTATAAACAACTTTAGAGTCTGATCTTCCAATTTTTTGATTGCAAATAAAGCACTTCATATTCAAATATATGCGATAACTTTAAGATTTATGTATCAAGAATTGTGCAAAAATATATTATTATGTTTTACTTTTTTCTTCCGTTTTTTTAAAACTTAAGAACGATAAATAATTAAAACTAAATAGAGAGCTTAAAAATACGTTTAACTCCATAAATATATACGAATGACTTGATGTTATTATATGGACTTTGGAATATCATTCATATGGGATATGCATGGGTATGTGACATATTCCTGTGTATAAATAGTATAGTAATTGTTTCGACTTAAAATTTTGCCATCTGAAATCTTCATTATAAAAAAAAATAAAAACAAATAATTTGATGAGAAAATGCGGTCTTGTACATACAAGGGTGATTTCCTCTTAATGGACGAACCTCCGGACAATTTTTTTAACCAATCAAAAAATTTTATTTTACCAACACAGACACAAAAAATCCTTTCCGGGCAATTTCCTTCATCCAATTTCTTAAAATATTTAACTTTTGGCTGAAGGAGTAAAAGAAAATGATAGATGTATAATTATTTGATAAATATTTATTGCTATCTCGATTCATGTATGAACGCATTCACATATAGAATTTCAAATGTTTTTTAAGAAAAAGATATGAAATGTAATTTTTTTTGTTTTTTGTTTTTTAGTGTAAGATATTTTGTTTCTAACAAATTATTTATATTTTAAGATAAAAGCAAAGCGCTATATTTTATTTTTTCGAATACTACAATGTTATTAACCATTATTACTCGTTTGTTACGAGTAACTTAAATTTTTTTAATAAAAATATAATCAACGCATGTAAACATATTTTCAAACGTCAACCTTTTTTGACTACATAACAAAAGTTAGTCCTTCGCGCATTGAGAGGAAATCATAAAATTTTCTTTAATGGTATTTGTGTTTCAATTATAGTGTAAAATAAAACTGTCCGGACGTTCGTCCATGAAGAGGAAATCCACCAACAGTATACAGTGTACATTCTCGTAGAATGATAATAAAACTACCTGGCAAATGAATTTGTTAAGAAAAAATGTTCATGTGAGTGTTCTATGTGTTGTCTATGCGTTTTGTTGTTTATTAAATTTATTTTATAATAGAATTCTGATTTTATTTTTATATAATATATTAATCACCTAAAAGTATTCAAGAATACAAAATTAAAAATTTAATTGAAAATTTCAGTGATTTAATCATAACAATAGTTTATTTTATTTTATTTAGTTTTATTATGAATATAATTTGTGAAATTATAAAATTATATTAAATGTATTATGAAAATTAAGATATAATATTAAATGTTTTAGGAATACTAGATACAATTATTCCAATTGTAACAAAAATTTAAAAAATTATTTAAAAACAAAAATATTATTTAAATTTCACCGAAAATGTTTATGGTATAAGAAGGCAGCCATTGACTTCCACTCATTAGCATCATTCCCTCGCACTACAAATAAAACACTACAATTCATAACTTGCCTTGATCATTTTCTTGATTATACACAATCAATTAAATTCTACAATCAATTATATAAATCATTATCATATTTATTTAAATTTTATCTCGATTCCAACCACTCACGCATATGTAAAAATAGTAATCAATATCATTAAAGCTTTTTGATAATTTAAAAAAAAAAAAGCTTTATCTTATTGATTTCGAAAAAACTAATACTTCCAATCAAAAAAACAAAAGCACAATAACAGACTTAAATGTTATAAATAAAAATCAAAGTATCATGTTAAAACATATGCAGAAAAGTACAAAAAAAGAAGAATGTTAAATGCTAAAATATTAGGAAAAGGTTAATGACCTGTCCGGGAAAGAAATTCGTTTATGAAAATAAATTATGGAAAATGATTTCAAGGTGACATCAGAAATAAAAATAATTAAATATAATATTTAGCATATTTTGTATTAAACAGAAATTACTAAAATAAAAATAAGAAAAAAAGTTAAAACTACAAAAAAAAAATATTTTTATATATATGAGGTAATATAAAATATTATATTACAATGGTTTAGGTGAAGTGAATTGTAAACGAGTACCTATTATAAACGTTGTTTCGAAAAAAAAACATTATAATATTATAAAAGGGAATCCTGAATGGTCATATAAATGTGATAATATGTTATTAATGAGAAATAGAAATTATTTAAGAAGACATTTTGTATTCTTATGATTTTGTTTATAAGAATATATTTGTTATCCTCATTGATTTTGTTTGCAAGTTACTCTTTCACTCCTATTGCTTTTTGTACTTTATCAGAAGTGTATCTCTTCGAACACATACAAAATTTCATAATTTCTCATCGAATTACTATTTTTTGTTCATAATGAATATTTTTTAGGATGGCTAAATTTTACTCGTACGAAATATGATTAATATACAATGACAAATACATTACTATATACATTGGTATGCAAATTGTTAAATTTTTCTACACAAATTTATTTCTTATTCTTATGAAAAAAATTATTGGTATGATGTTTTGAAATGTTTTCCACAATAAGATTATTTTGCTTAGGCGCGATATTTTCATATGCAAGGTTATCAGAAGGTGTAGGTGCGATAGACCAATATTATAAGAATGAATGTGTATTTTATAAAATAAAAAATGGAAATAATCTTATTGTAATTGTAAATATAAGAATTTCCGTATTAAGAAGGAATTTTATTTGATATTACAATTACCTCATTCTTCTTTTTAATGAAAAATAATGTAGTGTTACTATTTATTTTTAATTTAATTATTTTTAACAATATTATTTTAACAATAAAAAGAGAAAAAGCTGGAAAACTGGAACTGTGGAAGCCATTATTCAAAAAATATATAAAAAGTTTTGGAATTACTGCATAATCGGCATAAAAAACCTTTTTACAATCAGTTCTGGCACAATGGCATGGTTCCAACTCCAACCAGCATCTACGAAAAGAAACTAGCAGAAACGAAAAGAAACTAGCTTAAAGTATCTCAAATTAGATATTTATGTCAACAAACACTTACCTAAAATCCTACGCAAATGGCATTCAAGAGATGTTCATCAGAATCATAATGTCCAGTATTTGTTATCCTATAATCAGAAATAATTTTAGATAATATATTTTATTATTTAAATTTAATAATATTATTTAAATATTAAATATATTTTTTTTTTTTTTTTTTATGCATAGCCAAAACACTAGGTGGGAACCTTTTATACCGATTGGTACGTTTGGCTAGGGTGGGAAAGGAGAATTTGGAAAGGAGGATGGTAAAAGGGAAGGAGGACAATTACGAACGAAGGTGTTAATGTTCGTCTTGAATTTGTTTAGGTCATAAATATAAAATTTGTCATGTTTTGGGAACACATAAGATGGAATTTGGTTCCACATTCGGGATGTTGAAGTTATAAACGAATTTCCATAACTTGTCTTTTGCCATCTAGGGATTTCGACGGTGTAGGGATGAGCACATGCTGCCCTTCGTGTTTCGCGAGGGAAACGCTTAAGTGGAGGTAATATAGATTTAATTTCCACTGAGCATGTGCCGATGCCTACGAGATATCTATAAAAAAGTGAGAGAGCTCCGACTATACGACGATGTCCAAGAGGAGCAAGATGGGCTGTCACATTTGGGTCGTTGATTAGACGAATAGCCCATTTTTGGACTTTATCCAAATGTTTTAACGCAATACTAGAAGCGCCAGCCCATATGTGAGAATCATCATCATCATCATCTTATAGCGCTACAGCTCTGGGTGAGCTTTGGCCTTCATCACTATGCTCCTCCAAAACGGTCGATCTTGTGCCGCTTGTCTCCAATTTGGGATTTGTAGGATTTGAGCATCGTTTTTCACGTTGTCTGCCCATCTGCTTCTTGGTCTTCCTCTACCACGGCTGCTATCGGGCTTTCTATTCAGTACCACTGCTTGCTTTCGGCTTTCGCTCATTCGACTTACGTGGCCAGCCCACCTTAGTCTTTGGGCCTTTGCAAACCGTACAATGTCCTCACTATCAATCATATTATTGAGCTCGCTGTTGCTTCTGATTACATATTCTCCATTTTGCAATATATTTGGGCCGAGTATTTTTCGGAGAATTTTTCTTTCAAATATGCGCAGGCTATTCTCCTCGGCTACGTTCATAGTCCATACCTCACATCCATACGTCACTATGGGTCGTATGAGAGTTTTATATATTGTCATTTTGGCCTTTCTTGATATTAATTTTGATTGAAGCAACTTTCTGTTTGCATAGTAGCATCTATTTCCGGCCTGAATTCTATTATGAATACAGCATTGCATACTATTATCACTTCTTATTGTTGCTCCGAGGTATGTAAAGGTTGTAACTCCTTCAAAGTTGTACTCTCCAATTGTTATATTCTGAGTATTTCTTATTTGTTCATTTCTTGACATTTTTAGATATTTTGTCTTGTCTTCGTTGATTTTTAAGCCTACTTTTTGTGTCTCCGCTTCTAGTTGTACAAATACTTCTGCCATATATCTGTAATTTTTTGCCATGATTACTATGTCATCCGCATATGCCACTATTTGTGTTGTCATATTGAATATACTGCCTTTCTTTTCTAATTTTCCTATGGCGTAATGTAGTATTAAGTTAAATAGTAGTGCGGATAAGGCATCTCCTTGCCGTACTCCCGTTTCTATTTTAAATTCACGGGTTATTTGGTTTTGTATTATAATTTTAGCTTTTGATTCATGCATTGTCATTATGATGAGGTTTGATAATTTCTGAGGTATTCCCAAATGTCTTAGAGCTGTTAAAATTATGTTTCTATTTATGCTGTCAAATGCTTGCTTGAAATCTATAAAAAGCATGTGAAGATCTATGTCGTGTTCATAACATTTCTCCATGCTTTGTTTCATGACGAATATCTGGTCAATCGTTGATCTTTGGCTTCGGAATCCGCATTGGTACTCTCCCAGTATTTCTTCAGCAAAGTAAGCTAATCTGGAGTATATGACATTGGATAATATTTTGTAAGCACAGCTTAATAACGTTATCCCCCTGTAGTTGCTGCATGTCATTTTGTCTCCTTTTTTGTGAATTGGACAGATTAGCCCCACCTTCCACTTCTCCGGAATATTTTCTTGCACCCATATTGTACATATTAACTTATGTATGTTTTTATGCAGAAATTCTCCACCTTTTTTTAGAAGTTCAGCTGTTAGCTTATCTTCTCCAGGAGCTCTTCCATTCTTTAATTTATATATAGCTTGTTTAACTTCTTCGTACGAAGGTGTCATAATTAATGGCTCTGCTGTATGCATTGTAATCTGCTGCCGTTGTTGTTCCTCGTTTCTTATATTTATATTTAATAGTTCATTGAAATATTCGTACCATCTATTCATAATATCGTCATTTTCTGAAAGCGTATTACCTTGTCTATCTTTGCATGCATTTACTCTTGGTTGGAAGCCTGTTGTCAGTTTTTTAATACTATTGTAGAATTTTTTCATGTCACCTTGATAATGTTCGTTTTGTATTTGTTCTATTTTTCTTTTAGCATTTGTTTTTTCTTAGTTCTACATATTTTATTTGCACATTTTCTTTTTTCTCTATAATTTTCTCTATTTGTTCTTGTATCTCTTTGTAGCATTTTTAGTCTAGCATTGTTTTTAATATTTATCGCTGTTTCGCATTCGCTGTCAAACCATTCTATGTTTCTTTGCTGAGGTATAACACCTACAGTATTTCTGGCCGCTGAACTTATAGCTTCTTCGATTTTTCCCCATTCGCTATTCACATTATATGATTGCTCTTCATTATTTTCTTGTACCGATTCAAGTTTTCTTTGTATGTTGCATTGATATTGCATAACATTCGATTCAGTGTTTAGTTTGTTTGTGTCCCATTTTATCCTACGGAAACCTCTACTTTTTCCTGCGTTTGATACTTTTTGTCTAATATTCGCTGTTATTAGGAAGTGATCACTATCGCAGTTTGCTCCTCTGCACGTTTTCACGTTTGTTATTATTGACGATCTTCTGGTTGATATTAGTACATGATCTATTTGATTGGCGATGTTATTACCAGGAGCTTTCCATGTAGCTTTGTGTATATTTTTTCTCTCGAATGCCGTGCTTTTTATTTTCATTGATGATGCGCTTGCGAAATTGCATAATCTTTGTCCATTTTGATTTGTTGTTTCATGTAAGGAGAATTTGCCTGCAATTTCATGTATATGTTGTTCTCTGCCTACTTTGGCATTAAAATCTCCTAACAATATTAGTGCATCGTAGGAGCTGACTTTTTCGCATATTTCTCCAAGTTCGTCATAAAAAGCGTCCTTATCTTCATCATCAGCATCTTCTGTGGGCGCGTATGCTGATATTACTGTAATATTATAAAATTTTGCACGGATCCTAATACAACATATTCTATCGCTAATTGGTGTGAATCCTAATATGCACTTCTTCAGATTTTTGCTTACTATGAAACCCGTTCCATACCTCCCTGTTCTTCTTTCATCCCCACTGTAGTACAAGGAGAAGGACGGTTTATTTATCATACCCTTCCCTTTCCATCGGATCTCTTGTAGAGCTAATAAGTCCAGCCTATATTTAAGAGCTATATTTGCTACTTCCGTCATTTTACCAGCTTGAAGCATGGTTCTTATGTTCCATGTTCCAATTTTTAAATCGTTATTCAAATCATTATCCATAATCGTTTGCCGGGTCGTTATTCTATTTAAATCAGTCCTTATCCGAGGCTCATGTGATGATCTCGTAACAATGTTTGTTTTTCGATGTCCGGTTGTTAGCCGTACGACCAACCCCCAACTAGGAGGACCTGAGCCCTTGCAGTTCTAGCCTAAGAATCTAATGGTTATTAGAAACCTAGTTTCCAATGGTCACCTCGTGGAGGTACTGCAAGCACTTGACCAGGAATTAAACAGTTACAACATTGGGTCAGCGACCGGTCAATGTCTACCCTGCTTATCCTAGCCCAGACCACCATATGTGAGAATGGTACTCCATTTTGGGTCATATGAAAGCTTTATAGATTTTCAAGAGGTCACAGGGGGAGAAATAAGCCTTGCAGCGGCTAAGAAAACCCAAACATTTGGCTGCGTTTTTTGCAACATCAAATATTTGATCATTCCAGATCATTTTTCGATTAAGGTGCATACCTAATATGCTTAAGCTTTCAAACCGCTGAAGTTTATCTTCCTGAAACAAAAGAGTAGGGTCAAAAATGGAAATTTTTCGGGAGATTGTACAGCTCTGAGTTTTAGAAGAGTTAAACTCGACTCTATTTTTTATGCCCCAAATAGCTATTGCGACCAAATCGTGGCTGAGGGAACTAGCCATGATGTCTCTTTTGGTTGACACAGCGGTGGATGTAGCTTCAGATTTTTTATGAAAACCGTAGGAGGCTACTAGGGTGCTGTCGTCTGCAAAGCTGTGGATTGGATTGAAAGTGGTTTGGAGCAAATCATTTATAAATATAAGGAATAGGGTAGGTGAGAGAACTGATCCTTGGGGAACACCAGCGTTTATTTGAAATTGATCGGATTTAAATCCGTCAACTAGGACTTGAATCGTACGATTCGAGAGGAAACTTTCAATCCATTTGAGAGAAGAGAGACCCAGGCCTACTGCTTGACATTTTGCTAATAATGCGCTATGCCATACTCTATCGAAAGCTTTAGAAATATCTAGAGCCACAATATTTGCTTCACCCGAATTGTGCAAGCAAATATTTAGCTTCTCGTTAAGGTATGTCATTAAATCACCGGTGGACCGGTGGGATCTAAATCCATATTGCCTATCGTGGACAATACCTTGCCTCTCAAGATATTTGGTCAGCTTTTTGTTTATTAAGATCTCCATCACTTTGGAGAGGATCGATATTATAGCTATAGGCCTGTAGTTGGAGGGATCGCTTTTGTCGCCTTTTTTGGGAATTGGGTTAACATGCGCAATCTTCCATTGGGTTGGGTATACTCCTGTAGAGTAATAAGTTGCGCAATGGTTTGGAAATAGCGAAGGCTATATGTCTTAGAACCATAGCAGGGATGCCATCGGGACCGGTAGACTTTCTGATATTCAGATTCTTAAGTACCTTAACAACGGCACGAGTTCTGAAGTAGACTCTTCCGAAGGATGAGTTACTTATAGGAACTGAAGGTGGATTTTGAGTGGAATTAGCAGAAAACAATTTGGCAAATAAATTTGCTTTTCCAACCGAATCTGATATTATTTTGTCATGGTCTATTAGTGGCGGAAATGAAGATTCGCAAAAGTTATGCATGACATTTTTAGCAAAGGACCAAAAGGTTCTACTAGTGTTAGGGAGATATAAAATTTCTTGTCTCAACCTTTGAGTATGTAAAAACTTCTGCTGGTTAATGACCTTTTTACAATTATTTCTGACGATGTTGTAATTCTTCCTTGATTCCTCTGATTTATTGGCCATGAGATTTCCAAATGCCACCTCTTTTTCTTTAATAGCTTTCCTACAGACGTCGTTGAACCACGACGTGGATGATTTTTTTACACTTTTTAACGAGTTAGGAATAAAAATTTTCATACCTAACTTAATCGTTTTGCTAACAACGTCTGTAGCAAAGTCAATATTTTTATGTTGGAAACACAAGGACCAATCAAAGCTTGTTAAAAAATTGTTTAGACCATCCCAGTTGGCTCGACATTTTGGTTGGTCAATGTGCTTGTAAAGAAACTGACATTTACAAGACAATGGTCAGATTTGTCAAGTCCAGAATTAACGAAGGTGGAATATTTCTCGGGATGAGAGGTCAGAAATAGGTCTAAGAGATTCATTTTATCGCCAATCCACTCCGGGGTCCTTGTTGGACTTTTTACAAGTTGAGAAAGGTTGTGTAAATTAGAAAAAAGTTCAACTTGCGTGCCTTCGGGAGTATTGCGACTAGAATGTTTGAGCCAGTTGATATTATGAACGTTAAAATCTCCGGCTAACACAATTTCAGATTCTGGATGGTTTTCCAAAATCGTGTTGATTGTGTCAGATAGATTATCCAATTCCACAATAGTTTCGGGCCCACTTAATTGAGGTGATCTGTATAGAAAACAGAAGTGGATGATGTGCTTTCCAACATGGATTTTAACCCATATGTAGTGGAACAATGGGTTGGAGCTCTTGAAATTGTGAAGAGTATTGTAAGCAACATCAGATCGTATATATAGGGCGACCCCTCGATGGGGAACAAAAAGTGGAACTAGTGAATATTTATTAATGTTGAAATTATTATTTTCACTGTTTACTTGAGTTTCACTTAATGCTAAAATTGCTGGTTTTTCAGTATATAGATGAGCTTCGACATCATGGAAATTCGTTGATAAGCCACGAATGTTACAAAAATTAATTTTGTTAAATATTTAAATAATCTTTAATTGTACTTACTTAAGTCTTCTTGTTCTTCAGTAACTTATTCATGTATACATTATACACTATTGTATTCGTTATAATTAACGTTATTGAACTTAGATTAATAAGTTACGTTAAATAATTGTAATTATTAGGAAAATAAAATTCAAATGTCCTCTTCCATTTTAGAGTTCAAAGAAACAAGTTGTAATTAAATAAATTGCCAATATCATATTTAGATATAGTGTTAATTTGCAAACTAAGAATAAAATTATTATATATAAACTAATATATATAAACTATTAGATTTAATAAAGGAAATATAATGTACATTTAAAGACTATGAATTATAAACTATATTAAAAAAAAATAATTATTAAACTACTATTTAAAGAGTGTTTCATTTATAGTTTGAACAAATACAGTCCTTCTAAAAACACAATCTAAATTATAAATTATAATTTAAAAAAAATGTTATAACAAAAATTAAAATTCATAAAAAATATAAAAAAAAATTAATAATAATATAAGAAAAATAAAATGCATTACTTAAAAATTAAAATTGCATTATCAAATAAAATAAAATTTACCATTATCAAAATGTAAGTTTCAGAAGTTATGTTTTTAGAACAGAATAACCATTTCCCTATAATACCTACCTACTTATTCTAAAAAACAAATTCATTCATTCATATAAGATTGGTATTCGCAATACATGCAATTTTGATAACTTGGAAATACAGCAACTAAGCAAAACAAATAATATTCTTGTGAAAAAAAAATTATTTCAAAACACCAAAATAAAAACATCATAATGATCATAGAAAAAGTAGTATAATAGAAGTCCAGCGTAGAACAAATTTTTCTGGCAATTACCTTTCCAAAAAACCTTTCCACTCTCTTGCTTTTTATTTTTTCGCTCGATACTGTTATTATAATTTAGTAAACAAAATTTCTTACTGTAAACTGTCATTATATATGTAATTTTCTGCATTTATCTGGATGTTTGTAGGTCCGACGGAATACTCCAACACCTATACAAATTGCAATATGTATACAAATTGCTTTGATGCTCTTTTTTTAACCCCTGTCTACCCTACTGAATCTTTGCAGGAAAAAATACCATTGAATGAAATACATTTTTTTAATTTAATCTTAGTCTTCTTCGCAAATAATAAGGAAAAATAAAAAATAATAATAATATAAATAAAACAAACAATTTTTTTGATATATAATAATAAGAACTAATAGAAATTTTATCAATAGTTTAATATGGTATAATAACCAAAAGGCAAACAACATTCAACACAAAAAAAGGACATAATGCACTTAAAGGTTATTCTTATTACTTAAAATTATACACAATTATGCATATTTGTCTACTTTTTTTGATTTTATAATTTATTTTAGCTAAACACACAACAATTGGTGCTGCAAAATAAGTTCGACTGGAATAACTTCGATAATTGAAAAGTGAAATAAATTCAATAAAGTTTTTTTTCGACTTTATTAGATTTTTAATTTATTGAAGTTATTTCATAATGACATATTAGAAATCAAATACGAAATGAAATAAGTTGGATTTTTTAAAACTTCTCGAACCTATTTAATTATGAAATAAATACGATAAATATAAATTTTCAAACTATTTCCTTTTCTTATATTGAAATAAGTTCGATAATGATTGTTTGGTTTTATTTTGAAAATATTCTCACTTATACATATATGTGAATAAAATAGTATACGTCTTTTAAGATTATTTATTCATTAATATGAAAAAAATCCAATAAATCTGAAAATAAAATTTAATATTTATATTATTTAATGTGAAAAATAATATTATATGATGATGGAAGATAGGGATGCATGGCGTGAAAATTGGTGATAAAATTCCGCAACTAAATATTGCAACCACAACCGCGACGTTACGCGGGGGCGCGGTAGCAAAAAAAATGTACGTTAACTACTTAAATTCCTGATGAAATCATCATAATTGTCCTGCATAGGGTGGAAGTAAATTCATTCCAACGGCTCCTATCTGAGGCTAACCTCTTCAATTGTGGCCACGTTCTTTCATGGGTACTTGCTTCGGCTAAGACAGTTGTTCTCCACGTTTTTCTCGGCCTTCCGACGCGACGTGTACCCTGAGGATTCCATTCGAAACATTGTTTCGCGATGTTGTTGTCAGGTTTCCTCAAAGTATGTCCGATCCAACGCCATTTCCTCTGTCGGATTTCCACGTCTATTTGTGTTTATTTCGTTTTTTGCCACAGCGTTCTGTTGGAAATGGTTTGTGGCCAACGAATGTTTAGGATACGCCGGAGACATCTATTGATGTACGCTTGCAGTTTCCTGGTGATGTTTACTGAAACTTTCCATGTTTCGCAAGCGTACAGGAGAACAGATTTTACACTTGCGTTGAATATTCTTATTTTTGTGCGCAGAGATAGGTTGCTTGCCTGTCATATTTTTGAAAGCATCCCGAAAGCAGTACGGGCTTTACTGATGCGGGCTTCAATATCCGAATCGGCGCCTCCATCTGATGGCACGATGCTGCCCAAGTAATTGAACGTAGACACCTCTTCGATTCGCATTTCTTCATGGAGGACCGGATGTTGTGATGTGTGAGTTGTGCGCATGATTTTAGTTTTAGCTGAATTGACTTTTAGGCTCGCATTTTTCCAGTGTCATACAGCTTTTGGCACATATCGTTCAAACCTCCATTCGTATGGAACAATAAACACACATCGTCGGCGTAATCTGAGTGGCTGATACGTTCGAAAGGACGCCACTGGATACCGTTGCTCTCGTTTACAACCACAAATGTCATTATGTCATCCATTACTACTAAAAACAATATGGGTGATAAAATACAGCCCTGCCTTACTCCCTGACACACCTCGAAACAATTTTTCAATTGGTTTCCCTCCATTTTCTCTCTCTCTCGTTTCGTCAATTTTCTCTCTCCATTTGGTTTCGCTTATACATAATATTTCCAGCTTGAGTCGAATCATTTCGCGTTCAACTTGCTCGTATCGACCTGCATCGTACAAGGATCTAACGTTTCAAGTTCTGAAAATTGTTCGTGTCCTATAACCGAAGGTATTTTCCGCGCGTACGAGACTATTTCGATAATTTACTTCCGGTTCAGTTATCTCGGCCACTCGACACCACCACATGAAATATGCCGCACCCCCAAATCCGACGTGCGGTTTACTATAACCGAGGCTGTAGGAGGATTCACCGTGACTTCATCGCGATTACCTCTTGGGGACCTACCATTCGTTGTCATGTTTCATGAAAGGTTATCAGTTGGTTGGCCCTTTGGTATTTTCTGAGATATGGGTGATAAAACCATAAGCTCAAACCTGACGGGCACGCCCGCTCGTTAGATGGTCAGATACATCTTCTTATAGGCCGCTCATTGTGAGTACAGACGCCTTGTGCAGCTGCTCCAACTAGGAGATGCAGACGCTGCATATAAGGTTACGGAAAAGACCCTTAAATTCAAAATATGAAAGTGGCTCAATTCCGTACATGGATCTTCCCCCTTTGGTTGTTACCTCCGCCGTTGTCCGATGCACGCCATGCTTCCCCTCTCTTCTGTCCCCTACCCATCCTACTACACTGGGGTTATAACCCGATCGTTCGTATGGGTTGCTATGGTTAACAGGGGTCACCACGTGAAAGTGAGAGTAGGAAAATAAGGTGGGAGAGGCTAAGTGGCGTAAGCTGGATACAACGACCATAAAATGCATCACCACCCAATTAGACTCCCTTTATAGTTATTTGAATCGAACTTTTTTCGCAGCCCCACAAAAACTATGTAGGTATAACAAATTTTTTTTTGTTTTTTGTGTTTTTTTGTTGCTATGATAATGATCAGAGCATCAAAGTTTTCCGACCGTATGCATAGCCTGTATAATACTATATGTATGTATACTCTACCCAGAAATGTGATGCGATGAAGAGTTAAAATGGTTTTTTATTTTTATTTTTTTTGTTTTTTTTTAAATATTTTATTTTTTTTTCTCCTATTACTCCGCGTGGTAGCATAGGGCTTCGATAGTTAACCTCCATTCCTCTCTGTTGAGTACTACTTCCTTAATATCGTCACAGGTATAATTGTTTATTGTTAATTCTTGATTGAATTCTTCTACGTATTCTATCTGTTGTCCACTCACTGTTATTGTCTCACTATCACTGTTGTTTGTCATCATTGCTTTGGTTTTCTAGATATTCAATTCCAGTTCCGATTTCTTTGCTTCTTCCTGTAATCTGTTGACTTTGTTCTGTAGGTCCCTTTTATTTCTTGATATGAGGCATACATCATCTGCGTAATCTAAGTCTTCTAAGTTGTCGAAGAGATCCCATTCTATTCCGTTTATTCCAGTGCAAACTTTTCTTAGAATGTCGTCTAGTATTGTGTTGAAGAGAAGTGGTGATAGTGGACATCCTTGTCTAACTCCTATATTGGTGTAGAATGGATCACTGATGTTACCTCTGTGTTGAACTGTTGTCTCTGCATCTTTATACATCGCTTTGATGATGTTGATGATTTTTTCAGGAACTCCCTTCTTTGTAAGTGTTCTCCATATTGCGCATCTCTTGACTGTGTCGAATGCTTTCTTAAAATCTATTTTTTAATAATATATATATATATCTATATGATATATAAATTTATGATCGTATATAATATAAATTAGTATGTATTAGCTGATTTACACATAAAAACAATAACAACCTATACATTTTCAAAGAAATTAAATGAAATTTTGTACTATTATTTTTTATTTCTTATCTTTGTAAATTTATAATTTTTAGGTATATTTGTTTTCTTCAAGTGTGTTGAAATGTATGTTGTAGAGAGTGATGATTTTTTTTTAATATAGTAGGTGTCGGTATCGGTATAGCTATATAGGTATCGGTTAAAACATATTGATTGTTGTTCTTCTTTTTAATGTAGGTTATTAATAATAATTATGTATGAATTTTAACATGAACAGTTCGATAATGAATTTTTATAAATGAAATGAAATTTAATTTAATATATAATATTAAATTAATTATTATAAATAACCGATCA
This sequence comes from Argyra leucocephala, assembly GCA_963942445.1. Classification (NCBI taxonomy): domain Eukaryota; kingdom Metazoa; phylum Arthropoda; class Insecta; order Diptera; family Dolichopodidae; genus Argyra; species Argyra leucocephala. The sequence goes on from OZ012682.1 coordinate 28,331,669, forward strand.
ATGGTTCACAAGTTATGAACAGTTTTGTAAATACCTATTTATTTGCAGTAAATTTTTTTATTTTAATTTTTTCTCCAACACGAGTTTTTATTTTATTCATCAAAATAAATATTATGTGTACCTACAATATTATTGTTTTTTTATATTAACAATTTTATTTATTTTTGTTTTTCAAATTCTTTTCGTTCAAAGTTGTGGCTCATTATAAAATATTATTTGTTCGCTATAAACTTTGACGCTAAACTTACGCTGCGAATGTTATTGAATGTTCACAGGACTAACTTGATTCTGAAATACGATAAATTTTCAATGTTGGCAAAAAGGATGTCACTTATCATTTTTATCGAGTAGCTCGAGTTTTTTTTTTCATTCAATCAATCGGCGGAGATGCAGGCCGTCGTGATCAAAATCAATTTTTATTTTATCTATATTATAATACACAACAGCACGATTTTGGAGGCACATTTTTCGTGGTTTTTCGTGGGCTTTGTTTTTTTTTTCATTAAATTTTTTTGTCGATTCTCTTTTGATTCAAATTCTTTTTATTTTTCTTTTATTTGTTGCATTTGTAATGTTCTTAATATAGATTTTAATATCCCAAATTTTTCTGAGTTCGATTATCTATTAATTCAAATTTTTTTTTTATTATTATGTATTATACCAGGTGTTCCAGAATCCAGAGCATGCGTGTCAGCTTTTTAAGAGAGGAAGGAGCCGTTATTTTAAAATTTAGAAATAAGTTTGATAACTAAATCGAGGGTGCTTTATCGATTGGTGGTATTTTCAACTTTCAGAAAGGACCCCAAATCGGTTTCTTAAGACCAAAAATCGCCGAAACTGGCCGAAATCGAGATTTTTAAATGGGAAGGGGTAGTTTTTTATGCAAATTCAGATTCTACGGCAACAAATAAGAAAATTATGTTAAATGATTTTTTTTTCGTTTTCTTAGCATTTTTCTTATAAAATTAATAACAATAAAACAAATATGCTCAATATTTTCCTTTGGTAAACTAAAATTAATGATAATCATTTTTATAAATTAATTTGCTTTTCATGCTATCATATTTTTTATCTCAGTTTTGGGTTCCTACAAAGTATAAACAAAAAAAAAAAAAAAACAAGAAGAAAAACAAAAAAAAAATTTAAAAAACAAAAAAAAAAAATTACTTTACAAAAGTTTCTTATTTTTTGACGTAGAATCCAAATTTGCTCTTAAAAAACCGATTTGCGGTCATTTCAAAAAGTTCAAAATACCACCAATCGATGGAGCACCCTCGATTTAGTTAACAAACTGTTTTCTAAATTTTGAAATAACGGCTCCTTCCTCTCTTAAAAAGCTCATACGCATGCTCTGGAACACCCGGTATAATATATTTTAATATTTATTATATTATATAACAATATTTTTTTAATAAAAAAAAATAATTTTTAATTATTATTCCCTTCTCAATTATTTCAGCAAAATACGAAAGGGTTTAGTTTAATATAAATCTAAGCATACAAATTATGTACTATACTTATTACTTATCCATACATGGAATGTATTCACAGTTGACAATTTTGACACTATCATGTAGATGTTTGGATATAATAATTAGTAGTAATAGTATTATTAATAGTATTATAATTATACCAATTAGCATTTATCCTACCTATATATCTATACTCAAACAGCTAAAATGTAGGTACAATAAATATAATATAATTTGTACTGTATTTTGGTTAGGAAGTTTTATTAGTATATTTGTGAAATGTTATGTATATCGAACCTATGTTAAAATTTTATTGTTCAAATTTATTTTACAGATTTTATAATATTTACTTTTAATAAAAAAGAAACATATCTTAATTTATGACTAAAATCTTTATTTTTTAAATTTAAAAAGTTTTGAAAAAGTTATTAAAATATCTTACATACATACATTGTACATGTATATTATTATAACTTTATGTTAAAACTGACAATTTATTTAAAAGAAAAACTAGAGGCAAAATTATATATTTATTGAAATCTACACAAAAAACTATCTGACGGCCAATAATCAAACTAAAATTTAAATTTCATACAAGAAAAATCATAAAATATTAGGTTTATTCAGTAACCTGTTCCAGATAGTTCTATATGAATATGAATAGTTATCCGTTTAATAATTTCTTTAATGTCATAGTCATTAGAAAATACATAATTTATGTTTAATTCAAATCTGAACCATCTAACAACCGATGTTCATTATTATTTTTTAAAATGATAGATATTTAAAAGGAGACTAAGCAATATTATATATTTTTTTAAATTTTTTTAATTATTAATTAGAAATTTCCATTTAAAATTTCACCCCATGAAAGACATTTTAACATACCTAAAAAAAAAAATTTTTTTTTAAATAAATTATTATTTACGTATGCGGTTGTTTTCTAAGTAAAATCAATACAAAAATAAAATATAGTATTTACCTACCAAGGATAAATTGAAATGAGGGATACAATTCATAATGAAGCTGATTTTTCATTAAACCGTATAGCAAATCTGAGGTATATATATATGATTTCAATAGTTGTATTCCTTTTTCAATTTAAGATTATTTCGTAATTTGAAGTACGAAAATGGAATGATTGAATTTTTTGAAAACAATTATTTTGTGACAATTATTTTTTTTATAAGAACATGCGTCGGTGTCTTGCAGATTTTTTTCCCTGTCACTATGAACAAAAAAACTTGCGCAGGCGCGCTGAAAATTGTTTAGCATTCATTCTTGTTCATAGAAGCAGCACATGCACAATTCGTTTATATAGTAATATTATATTATTTATGATTATATTATTATATATTTTTATATATATTTAATACATTTTAATATATTAATATCTTTTTAAATATATATATTTTTTTAATATTTAATATATTTTAATATATATATTACTTATATATTAAAATATATTATAATTATTATATAATTATTTCAATATATTTTTTTGATTATGTTTATATTTTGTACTTAAATATTTTCTCACGATATTGTTATTTATTACATGCACTTTAAACATCATTCTAAAGCAAGCGCACTAAAATATCTGCACAATCTGCCCGACGCTGACGCGACACCGATTACTATGAACACAAGCGCCTGCTTTTTATCTGCGCAGAATTGTTGATGATATGCAACTACGAACAAAAAATCTGCTTTGTTGCGCAGCTGCGACTACTACGAACACGCCTAAAATCTACATAAAAATCCATCTGTCGGCAAATAGCAAACTAAAATTTAAGGTACCTCAATAAAAAAAATATAATAGTGCCCGTCACTCACCCAATTTCGTAAATTTACGATTCGTATTATTTTGCTCTTTTATCTCGCTAGTTTGCTACACTTCATACAAAGCTTTATAAACTAACGGATAATAATATACGAAATCGTACATTTACGAAAAAAAATAAGAAGCCTCTGAAGCCTATTTAATTTTCATTCGTATCTTCGTATCTTCGTATTGCTGACAGTTAATGTGAAATATTAATAATAAACAAAAACAAATACAAATTATCAACAAAATATTAATCAAATTAATTTTTGTTAACAAACTTAAACATTCAAAATTAAAAATAAAAATGAATTTAAATGCATCTAACACGCGTAAATTTGTGTTGTTCCATATCAAAAAAAATTAAAAATTTAAAATAGTTATATTTAAAGCACAAAAAATTACCAATTAAAAATAATTAAATTCTAATAGCAACACAACCATAATTAAAATTGGAAATCAAATTTAAAAAGACATCAGATATCAGCTGTTATTACGAATTTACGAAATTAAAAATACAAAAGATACGAAATACGAAGATACGAAATGCGTGACGAGCGCTAATATATTCATTCGCTAAATTGTTAGTATTTCAGTAAAATATTAGGTTTACTCAATAAACTGTTCAAGAACGATCTGGAACGATCTAGAGTAACAAAAATACAAATTATTCAGAGTAAAGAAATAAATAAGGAATTCATTAATTTGTATATAATAATAAAAAACAAATGAAATTATCTTAACCGTATGAATTCACAAAAGAAAAAACTAAAATTATATCAAAAAATAAAATAAAATATTATACTCCGAATTTGTACTCTAATTTATATACAATAGTTACTATGAAAAAAATTAAATTTCAAGCTTCAAAAGTTCTAAATGAAATAGTTAAAGACATTCTGTTACCAAAAGGTAAGAGTCGAATGTCCTATATATATATAATGGATAATAAAATAGATAATAATGGGGAATAACTAATATTTAAAAATAAGCTAATGTATTTAATTAATTGAAAAAATAAAACTTTAACTTTTTTTTTTTTTTATTAAAGAAAGATTAATATATTTTACGAAATAATATATAGAAACTAAAAGAAAGAAATAATAAAATAAGGAAAAAAAAAATTTTTTTTTAGAAATATTTGCCTTCAATTTAAGCGTACTAAAACTACAAAAATAAACTTTAGAATCGCAGCTTGATATAATGTTTTCATAGCAAGTTATGATTGTAATTACGGAAAAAGCAAATTAGCCGAAATTCTAGGAAGTCTTGAGATGAGATTAAGAGATTTGGTAAAAAGTTCGGCTAATTTGCTTTTTCCGTAATTACAATCATAACTTGCTGTGAAAACATTATATCAAGCTGCGATTCTAAAGTTTATTTTTGTAGTTTTAGTACGCTTAAATTGAAGGCAAATATTTCTAAAAAAAAATTTTTTTTTTCCTTATTTTATTTTCGACTTTTTAGTGAAAATATTTTTTTAATGAAAAATAATATATTTTCAAAGAACAACACATATAATCAAATGGCACTAAAATTCACTCTAACGCAATTTGGTTATTATTGCTCATACTTCAAATGTATAATTATATTTTATATTACTGTAACAAATTTTATAAAAATATGTGTATTTTTAAAAAATTTTTGGAGATTTTTGATTAGATACCTTTGAATTTTTTAATTTACGTATTAAAAAATTACGCACTTTATAAAAAGAAAACCTGTTAAATACAAAAAATATTTGACGTAAAATCGTAGATTTAAATCTGTGGAAAAGTCTAAAATGTAACACTCATCCGACTTTATCTACGATAAAATTCGCTTTTGTCCGAGGTGTATACGCTGCCTAAGCATAAATTGGCATATAAAAGTATAATATATACATGCATAAATCGAAATTGAACTTTTTTTACATGCGAGAAGAGTAATTTGTAACTGAGTGATAGATAACTGATACTTGATTGGTTCAAATTTTGTTTTCTTCCATAAATAATGTTTGCATTTTATTTTCAATTAAACTGAGCCATATGATTATGTATGTAACAAATGCAAGCCCTATATGACACATGTACGTACATTTGCATTAACTTAGTCAGAGAAAGAGAAATAATAAAAGAAAGAGATTAATAAAAGAAACCAAATTAAAAACACAAAAAAATATAATGAAATTATAATTGAATAGGAATAGAAAATGATTGAAATATAATGATAATGATTTGTATTTCACACATTTATTTTGTATTCCTTTTTTGTTTTTTTTTTTTTGCTTCTTTACACCATAGAAATGTTAACAAATATAGTGAATTTAAAGAGAAACCAAATTTTAACTTTATCAAATATCCATATTCCTAATCTATATTAACAAGAATACGCACTCCCATTTTACGACAACCTATTTTTTAAGAAATATCAAACCGAGCAAAATATCATTAGTTAAAAGAGGTAAAATTTACATTTACTTATCGTATACCAAATTTATTATGAGAGAGAAAAGGTACAAAACAGATGTTTGACTTTTCCTTTATACTGTAAAATAATTTTGCGTTCTCATTATTCTCCTTTGGATTTGTTTACGTTCCCTCCCATTATTTATATGAGGCAGGCTGGCAAAAAATGTTAGTTCTAATTTAGTTTGTTCCCTTATACGATGATTAATTCTGATCTTTTATAATTTTAATATTTTCGTTTTAAACATTATTATTTTCGTATATACCTATTAAAAATATTAAATTATAATTACATTACAATAATATAAAATATTATTAATATTTTTGTCAGTAATAATTTGGAGTTACAAACATTATTATTTTTTATTAATTATATTAGTAAACCTAAATATTTATTATATTGGTATACGATTATAAAATAATACTGAGGACAACATCTATTTACAAATCACAGAATTTAAAGAATATGATAACGCTGTTTTAGTTAGGTCTCCTGAAAATCTTATGCATAGTTGATACAATTTAGAAAATAATATTGTTAAATATTTCAACGAAAATTTTTGTCGAAAATATTTTTCAAAATTATAAACTTTATTTATTTAATTTCAGCCAACTTTTTTTGTTACTCTCTTTTGTTTACTATATTTTTTCTTTTTCTTACACGTAAAATTCTTATTATATCTATTTCTGACAATGTTTATCAAGTTTGCATATGAATTTGTGTGCAAACAAATGAATACATACATGAGTTCTTACTCTTTTTATGGATATACTTTGGTTAAATGGTTATTGAAATGGGTATTTTGTTGAATTGAAGCAAATTGAAACAAACATATAAAGTCCAAGGCAAGTTAATTAAGGCAAATATAATAAAAGAAAATAGAAACATGAGAAAATAAATTTAAGTAAATAAATATAAGTAATGGGTAATAATATTTTTTCAATTTGTGCGTGATTGAGTACAAAAAGCCATGATTTTATTTTTTTTACAAATATTGTTAGTACTCTCTCACATCTGTAACTTTCCGGTAACTTATTAAACAAACGAGGTGCAGTAATAATATAATAGTGACAAAAATGTGCTTTATTAATTTTGGGTATATTTATAATATTTCTGGTATTAATACGTAAATTATGATCTGTATGTGATCTCGATTATCTGCATTTGATTAAGTCTTTTCGCAATACATAAATTAACTCCTGATGGTGAAGCGAAAGGTTATGGGAAAGGACAACTTATTTATTATTTTAGTTTCAAGATTTAATCAAGACTCAATTGAAAATGTATTCTCATGGGTCAGATCGAGAATTTAAAATAAAATGAATCCCTCATTGTATCAATTTAACAGTATCATTTGACAGTAACTTTTAAATTTTAACGATGAGGTTTTTAAATGATCATTCAGATTCAGCTAATTGTGAAGAAGACTGGACTGATTTACTATGTTGATCGATCTATAGCAGATTTAAGCAGTTAAGACAAAAATAATTCAATACAGGAATCCATTATTATGTTTGATGATGATGGTCTTAATTATGACATATCTGTACCTGTAGATATTTTAAACAATATAATTGAAGAGAATTCCATGAAATACTATGGTGGATAAATAATTTTTAAAATTATAAATAAAATAAAATGCGAAAGTTTTAAGGCCATTTTAACGAAAGATAATCAAAATTATAATCTTAATTCAGAATGGTGCCTGTTCTTTATTAAAATATATTTATTTTACTGCTAACTATTGGTACGACTATTGGAAAAATTTAATTTTTGTGTTTAACAATTTATATAACAAACAATGCTGTACAATTGCAATTAGTCAATGTTTTTTCTATAATAGTTCCATTCCAATCCAATTATTTCTCAGTTCTTGTAATCTGTATTTTTATTTTGGCATCATTACAAAATTTAATACTTATAGAACCACGCATCAGAACAACATTTTGTTTTGTTCTGTTTTTTATATTCATAATCACAACGCCTCTAAAAAAAAAAAATTTGTTGGTTTTCTTTTTGTTTATAATTCGTCTATTCATAATAATGAATAAAAAAAAAAAACCAACAAAAACATTTCAATCGTTGCTTTATCCGACATACATCCTCTTTTTATAAAATATCAGTAACAAGTGATAAACTGATCAATGATACTAAAAAGATAATAATATAAAAATAAAAAATTTTAAGATATACTTTTATCGAAACCACAGTAGCCCCCTAAAAAGTAGGAAATAAAACTAGTGGTGGATGTTGAGCATCTACAACTACTGTAAAATAAAACACAAAAGTATATAACGAATCTTGCTAGAATATGGTTAATGTAAATTTGAAAACGCTTTGTGATGTTAAAAGAACCAAGCTTTGTGATGTTCTTTTAATATTCGTGATTTTTTTCAAGCGACAAATATTAAAAATTTGCAAAGAGTTGTTCGGCAGCAACCCGAACCAGTATACATTTTCGAAATCGGTAACACTCGTATTTATATATTTGTGTAAATTTGCATGCCTGTAATACAATTGGTTTTCAAATATGCCTGAGAGATGCTAGGAGTTGTTCGGCAGCAACCCGAACCAGTCAGCATTTTCGAAATCGGTAACAATCGGATTTTTTTATTTGTGAAAAAGTATCTAATTGTAAATTTTCATGCCTGTAATACAATTGGTATTCAAATATCCCTGAGACGTGTTAGGAGTTGTTCCGCAGCAACCCGAACCTGTCATTGCAAAATACAGTATAGCTTACATTGTAATTGTAATGATACATATGCGTCTGGTGGTGTTGCGGTATATATAAGAGACAGTGTTCTAGGAGATTGCACTCCGATTTCTATAGGTACAGCCGATATAATTAAATTACACTGCACAATAAATTGCATTAGCTTTGCAATTTTTTGTGTATATAGATTAAATAATGTAAACGTCGATTATTCAAAATTAATAAATGATTTTGATGACCTCTTAAAAAACGAAAAAATAAAAAATGTTATAGTAATTGGTGATATGAATATTGATATAATAAGACAATCTAACATAACAAACAATTATTTACTTATGATGTCATCACATGGCTTAAAACCACTAATTGAGTCCCCCACTAGTAGTACTGACCACACAGTCTCATGTATTGACCACATATTTTTAAAACTATGTAATAAAAATATTAATTTAGAACCAATTACTTAAAATTGTAACTGTGGTATAAGTGATCACAACATGATTTCTTTGAAATTTCAAAATTTAAATTCTTCTAATAACAACTGTGAAAACAATTGTGTAATTACCAACAAGATTGATTTTTTAAAACTTTCGGGTGTACTTCAATCGGAAAGTTGGGATAGAGTGTATGGGCAATTAAACCATTCTGTTGCTTATGACATTTTTGCAGATAAACTTATGTACCATATGCGAAATTGATCAGTTCAAATTTCTAATCCCATTAAAAATAAAACCATTGATGACAAACGAGCTCCTGAATTTGATAAAATATAAAAATAAAGTTGGATTAAATTGCAAAAGAGATCCTTACAATCTAAGTATGAGACAGCATTTCAAAAATCTTTGTAAAATTGTTAAGCAAAAAATTACTAACCTCAAAAGTAACTACTATTCTGAAGAAATAAATAAACACAGCGGTAACTCTAAAAAGGAATGGGAAGTGATCAAAAATATTTTGAATGAGAAAGTTTCGAATACTGTTATAAACGAAATTGAAATTAATGGAGTGAAAATTTCTGACAAAACTCAAATTACAAATGAATTTATTGCACATATGAAAGCATATTCACCTAAATGTTTGTGTGGACTAAACAATGATAGTGTGGAAAATGATAAACTTGTGTTAAAAACTTTTGGATTTTTGGATATCTCACAAAATGAAGTAACGTCACCTATTTCGTCACTAAATAACAAAAAATCATGAACGTCTGATAATATAAATAATTTAATATTAAAAAAAACTGCACCCTATGTATCAGAAGTATTGAGTCACATTTTCAATTTAAATCAAACTCTCTCTCCAATTAAAAAGGGTTCTAAGCTATTGTTAAGTAATTATAGGCCTATTTCAATTTTGCCTTCTCCTCAAAGTTATTTGAAAAATTAATTAAAATAAGAATATTAAAATTTCTATTTGAATCAAATTTTTTTGATCAAAAACAATTTGGTTTTTTACCTGGTAAATGCACTGAAGATGCAATTTTAAAATTATGTTCTGAGTTATACTCGAGTATAAACAATAAAAAATGTACTTCAGCTCTGTTTATTGACATTACCAAAGCTTTTGATATGATTGATCACCATTCTTTTAAATAGTCAGTGGGTTTTAGAGGTTTTATGTTAAACTTTTTAACTTCTTATTTGAGAGATAGAACTCAAAAAGTTAAGCTAAATAATATAGTAAGTCAACTCAAAACTACTAACATTGGAGTACCTCAAGGTTCAGTGTTAGGTCCACTGTTCTTAATTTATATTAATTATATTTTTCTACAATCTTTTAAATGTAAGATAACAGGTTTTGCAGATGACTGTTCTATATCTTATAGCGAACATAGTTTTAATTTACTAAAACAAAGTATGAAGTATGATGTAGATTTGTTTAGAAAATGGCTCGTAGTTCATAAACTTATAATAAGTGATAAGACCAAAATAATTGTTTTTAATTTAAAAAATTCTTCTGACAATGATCTAGGAATTAAATTTCGTTCAACTGGTTGTGTTCGTTTAAAATATGCTTCTCATTGCAATTGTTATGTCGACTCATCTTTAAATAGTTTGTGCTCAGTAGGTTGTTTTAAAATTGAATCTGTTGAAAGATACAAGTACTTGGGAATAATTATTTATAAAAATTTAAATTGGAAACCTCATCTAGATAACTTGTATAAATATATGTTGTCATGTGTTAGAAAATTTTATATATTGAGACGATACTGTTCAAAAAAGCTTTTATTAAATATTTATTATGCTCTGGTTCACTCTAAAATAAAGCATGGTATAACTAGTTGGGGTGGCTCATATTCCAATACAATTGAACCATTACTAAAAGCTCAAAAATGTATTATCCGTGTTATGTACCTTAAAAATAGAACCATCCGTGGTTTGCCTCTATTCCAAGAACTAAATACACTGCCTGTCAGACACCTTTTTGCTCATTACTCATTAATTAAATTTTACAAGGACAAACACCATTTGAGATTTCGCAATGTAAACTCGTATAACTTAAGAATAAATTATAGAATGATAGTCAATATACCTTTCTGTAATAAAACACACTATGAGAAGTGTTATTTTACTGTGGCATCAACATACTTTAATAATCTTCCAATGAATATGAAAAATTCAAATTGTTTAAATAAATTTGTTAAACTTTGTAAAAAATGGCTTTTCAATATAAATTATTTCGAGATTGAACTACTAAGGTAAGTTACGTCAATTAGATTATTTATTCTAGTTTCAAACTGCACTGGAACTATTAGAAGTCGCTTTTCATCTAAATTTTGTTAAATCTATTTTTATTAATGCACTTTGGAACGCGAATGGCCTAGTCCAACATACACACGAACTTGAAGCATTCATCAAAATACACAAACTGGACATAATACTTATCTCTGAAACTCACTTCACAGACAGAAGCTACTTCAAAATAAGAAATTACATAACATATGACACCAAACATCCAGACGGCTCCGCTCATGGAGGTTCCGCTATTATCCTTAAAAAATGTATCAAACATCACGAGCTTCAAAATTTCTCTAAAGATCGCATCCAAGTAACTAGCATTGTGGTTGAAGACTGGACCGGACCAACTACAATATCTGCAATATACTTAGGTGGACTAAACATATCATCACAAAAATTCAATATTTAGAATTTTTCAAAACGTTGGTATCCAGATTTATCGTAGGTGGAGATTATAATGCAAAACACACCTTTTGGGGCTCCAGACTAATAACCTATAAGGGTAGGCAATTATATATGGCTATGGAGGAATATAAACTTAGTTATATATCAACGGGTCAACCAACATACTGGCCAAGTGATCGCAGCAAAAAAACCTGACTTGATTGGCTTTTGCATCACAAAAGGAATTAATGAAAAACACTGGAAGGCGGATTCATGTCTTGATCTCTCTTCAGATCATTCTCCTATAATAATAACTGGATCCACCGAGGTCATCGCCAAACATCCTGAAGAAAGAATACACTCAAAACACACAAACTGGGATCGTTTTCGGGAATTAGTGGACGAAAACATCATGCTGAATGTTCCACTGAAAACAAAGGAAGACATTTCCGGGGCAATAAATAATTTTGATATTACAGTAACAAGAGCAGCATACGGAGCTACGCCAACTCAAAATCAGAATAAACATCAACAAAGATTGGCAGTCAAAAATAAAATTGAAGAAAAGCGGAAACTACGTAAAATATGACAAAGATCTAGGGCACCATCAGACAAGAGAAAACTTAACAAAGCAACAAAAGAGTTAAAGGTAATGCTGATCTCTACTAAAAATTATGAAACAGCAATATCTGGCAAACTTAGCTCCAACCGAAGCTACAGACTATTCTCTATGGAAAGCTACTAAAAAACTGAAACGCCCAAAACAACATACTGCACCAATTAGAAAAAGTAACGGTGATTGGGCAAGATCGGACAAAGAAAAAGCGCTGACTTTTGCTGAACACCTTGAACAAACCTTCAAACCATATGAATGTGAAAGAAGAATGAAGAAAGAAAACCATGAAATAGTAAAATTTCTAGACGTGCCACTGCAATTAGATGTCCCAATAAAAAATTTACCATTTGTGAAGTGATCAAAATAATAAAAAATGAATTAAACATAAAAAAGTACCCAGGCCACTTCAGAATAACCGGCACGATACTTAAAGAATTACCTCATAAGGGACAGCAATCATCACCTACATTTACAATGCAATTTTAAGAATCTGCTCTTTTCCTCACCAATGGAAAATGGCCCAAATTATTCTAATTTCAAAACCAGGGAAGGATCCAACCATGGTACAATCATATAGACCGATTAGTCTACTGCCAATCACATCTAAACTCTTCGAGAAACTCTTCATAAGCAGACTCAAACCAGTCCTGTTATCAAAAGATTTGATCCCATGTCATCAATTTGGTTTCAGGCAGAATCATGCTATAATAGAACATCAGTTCATCACATAGTGGATAAAATCAATAAAGACTTCGAGGAAAAAAGATACTGCTCGGCTGCATTTCTCGACGTAACACAAGCGTTTGATGAGGTGTGGCACGAAGGACTTCTTCATGAATTAAAAACCTTTTTACCTTACCATTACTACTTAATTCTAAAATCTTACCTGGCGAACAGAAAATTTGTAGTCAAATATGGAGAAGCGTATAGTTTACCAATTAATGTAAACTCAGGAGTACCACAAGGTAGTGTTATTGGTCCAATGTTGTATTTATTATACACTGCTGATATTCCTACGAGCGAAGGCACGATGATGGCCACATTTGCAGATGATACAGCAATATTGTCATCAAATAAAGACCCAAAGCTGGCGTCACAGCACCTTCAAAGGGGATTAAGCAAAGTTCAACAATGGCTAAAAATTTGGAGAATAAGAACTAACGAATCCAAATCGGTACATATTACATTTACCACATGTCCGCCAGTAACCCTAAACAACAAAGTTTTACCGAAGGAAGATTCGATAAAGTACTTAGGCTTGCATCTGGATCGTAGACTAACGTGGCAGAAGCACATTCTCAAGAAAAATAAGCAGTTAAGAACTAAGTTCAGGAATATGTATTGGCTTATGGGACGTCGTTCATGCGTTTCATTGGAGAGCAAGGTGTTGCTATATAAGGCAATCTTAAAGCCCATCTGGACATATGGGATTGAGTTATGGGGTACAGCTAGCAACTCTAACATCGAAATCCTTGAAAGGTTTCAAGCCAAAGCTATTCGTACAATTGTCAATGCCCCTTGGTACGTCAGCAATTCAAATATAAGAAAGGATTTAAACATATGCTCCGTGAAAGACCTGGTGACAAAGACCAGCAAAAGATGCCACGAAAGATTACAGCTCCATCCAAACCAACTGGCAGCTGAATACCGCCCGTATAAGAAGACTAAAACGCCTCAGGCCTCATGATCTTTTAAGTAGATTCTAAAACTAAGGTCAAATTCATATTATATTTCTTTTATTATTTTCTTTTTTCTTTTCTGTAAGTATTTAATATTAAAATTAGTATTAATTTTTAATATAAGGGGTCGAGTCAGTGGAATCACAAGCCATTTGTACATTTTCAAAAATTTTTACTTGTTATCTTTAATACGCCTTTTACATATTAGTAATTTATAAGATAGTTGTAATATAATCAAAAAAAAAAAAAAAAAATATTTATTAATGGTTTATCAGTAATATATATCTGACCTGAAGTACCCTGCTTAGAAGTTCTCTTCTTCTGCTCTTCTTTAATACACGCTAGATTTTACGTAGATTGTGAATACAATTATATAGATGTATATGATAAAATTATGTTCAAAGAAATTTTAAGATTACAAAATGTGTTCTCTAATATTTTAACAAAACTTAAAATCTTTTGGAAATTTGTCAACACAAAAAGAAAATGTGACCAATTCTCAAGTTTCATGAAATTTTATAACTCACAGAGTAATGACCCAAAATTTATTTCGCAAAACTTTCAAGAATTCTTTAGTAATAACTATATTATATGTGCATTTTAAATTGATCAAAGAGTAATTTAAAGGTATTATAATCGTTTAAATTTTTAGATTTTATATACTTGGCTTTATTTTTCTCATTTCTCAAATTTTTAATTTCATGAGTAAACCAAGGAGGACTTGAGTTTGAGTGAACTTTCGTTTTTGGAACGCTAAGTAAGAAGCGATTGAATAGAATTTCGTAAAATCTTTTAGTGATTGATTCAATATTAGTATTACCCTTGCTTGCACTGAGAAAACTTCTAAAGTTATTAAAAGAAATTATTTTTGTTCATACAACATACTATAGAAATATAATTGTAATTTACAACATTAAAATTAATTATTTGAATTCCAAATCTCAAAATTATTCAAAAAAGGAAAAGAATTTCAAATGAAATTAATAACAACAATTAGTAACATCAACAACAATATTAAAAGCACATATTCATTACCTTACAATGTGGTATGTAGATCAAACTCTATTTGGGAGAACAACAACAGTAACACTGCCGCAAGTATAAGCTATCATAACAATAAAATTTCACCAGGTAGTATTAGTAGTAATAGTAATAATAATTTCAATAGTAATAGTAGTAATAATATAAGAAATAATTCAGATCTTTTTTCTGTTGATGAAATATTAAATTTAACTAATGAATTATTAAATAAATTAAGTAATTGCTCAAATAAGGCTGAACAATTTTCGGTTATAACTGAACTTTCGGTT
This sequence comes from Argyra leucocephala, assembly GCA_963942445.1. Taxonomy (NCBI): domain Eukaryota; kingdom Metazoa; phylum Arthropoda; class Insecta; order Diptera; family Dolichopodidae; genus Argyra; species Argyra leucocephala. The sequence continues at coordinate 28,346,857 of OZ012682.1, forward strand.
AAATACTTAAATTCAAAATGAATGTTAGTAATAAAATAAATATTTTAACATGGAATGCTAGATCTATTCAGAACAAAAACCATGAATTGTTCAATTTTATGTTACAAAATGGTATTCATGTTGGCTTGATATGTGAAACATGGCTTAACAATAATATTATCCTAAAAAATTCGAACTTTAATATATATAGGAAAGATCGTCTTACAACAAGTGGTGGGGGTGTAGCAATAATTATTAGAAAAGATATTAAGCATAAACTAATTGAACCTTTAAAGTTGGATTTAATAGAAAATATTGGTATAGAGGTAACATTAAATGATAACAAGAAAATTAAACTTTTTTCTGTCTATTTTTCCGGCACTAAAAATTACATAAGTAGTCTGAACGTAAGAAATCTAAATAAAAATGACTTCAAAAAAGATCTACTAAAAATTTCAAAAACTAGTGACTTCATTATAGGAGGCGATATAAATTGCAGGCACAGAATGTGGAGATGTGCTCGGGCTAATAGTTGGGGAAATATTTTATATCAGTTATTACTAAGTGCTAGGTTCACATTATTATATCCTTTTGACCATACCTATTTATTTATTTATTCATGTTTAGCTCAAACACATTACAATGAGTTCTTATTCTAAGTTTAAATTTACATTTTGGTTTTAATAATTTTACAATTAAAATTACAAAAATAAAAAAAAAATATGATATTATAAAAATAAAAAGAAAGAAAATAAGAATAACTAAAATTACAAACTACTTCGAGTTAAAAATTAGAAAGATCGCAAAAGCTATGGCAACTGGGATACAAGAGTATTCCTGACCTGATGAACGGTCAGGGAAAAATCAATAAAGTTTTTGTATTTATTGATGGTAGCGAACATTCTGGCTAGGTGTTCTGATTTGCCGTAATTGGTTCTGATATGCCGTAATTGGTTGGGAAGAATGGGATAAAAATATTATTTGAACGAAAACGGGTACTGGAATTAAAGTGCAAATTGACTTTTATTTTGATATTGTTGGAATCAATTAGATTATTGAAAACTTGAAAAATTAAAAGGTGATCAGCAGTAATTCTTCTGGTTTCTAAGGTATTTAATTGTAGAAGCTTAAGGCGATGAGTGTATGGTGGTAGTACAAGCGGATTCGACCAATGTAAGTGGCAGAGAGCGTAACGTAGAAATTTCTTTTGAACTGCCTCAATTCTATTTTTATGAGTAGTGTAATAAGAACACCAGACAGGACTAGCATATCCTTATAATAGTAATTCACTACCTTCTACACTAGATATAGTTTTAACTAACATACCAGAATATTGCTCCCAACCTATTTCAATTAATGATATGTCATCTGACCACTTGCCGGTTAATTTAAAAGTTAGCAAACAAACTATAACACATGATCGTACTTATTTGGATTTTAACAATGCAAATTGGTATCTGTATCAGAAGTTTCTGAAAAGGAAATTAAATACCAATAATAATGATTCTGTTGACTATTGTTACCAAATAGACAATATGATATCTAATTTAAACAACAAAATTAAAAGAGCAACTGAATTGGCTGTACCCATGAAAATAGTCAAGCAATACCCCGAAAAATTACCTGACTATATAATAAATATAATCAGGCATAGAAACACTGTTAGGAGAAAGTGGATGCGTAGTCGTAATGTAATTTTTTATGCTGAATTACAACACTTCAACAATTTTTTAAAACATAAAATAAGTGAGTATCGGAACATGAAATGGTCTAATACCCTTAAGCACTTGAAAAAATCGTCAAAACCTCTTTGGAAAATTTCAAAAGTTTTAAAAAATAAAAATAAATTTATAGGTACTCTAAAGGATGACAATAACATATTTTACACGAATATTGATAAAGCAAATGCATTAGCTAACAATTTTTATAACAAACACGCCGTGAACAACAACATAAGTGACCATGATACAAATCTTATGGTGGAGGAATCTGTAAGCAAAATTGATCAAGCTGAAATAGAATCCTTTGAACAAATTGAACTGAAATCTGTCAAAGAAATATTTGCCCAATTAAGAACTAAAAAATCTGCAGGTTCAGATCACATATCTAATCTGCCTATCAGCTTACTATGCAGTTTCTCAAAAATATTTGAAAAACTCGTAAAAATCAGACTGGAAAAGTTTATTGCAGCTAAAAAAATTCTTCCAAATGAGCAGTTTGGATTTAGGGTAAAGCATAATACCATTCACCCTCTTCTACGTGTCAAAAATTACACTAAACCCAAGTTAGAAGAACGCAAATCTATTGGCCTAGTAGCGCTTGACATAAATTCCGCCTTTGACACTGTGTGGCACTCTGGCTTGCTTCATAAATTAGAAGTGTATAAATTTCCTATATATTTAATTAAAATCATACAAAACTTTCTTCATCAAAGAGTATTTCGTGTGATATTGAATAATACATCCTCCAATTTGTATGAAATTAATGCAGGAGTTCCACAAGGCTCAGTACTTGGCCCAATTTTGTACAACACTTACACTGCAGATATCCCTAGGTTAGAGTTTACAAAGATATCAGTATTTGCTGATGACACTGCAATTTACTCTGCTGGCACTAATCCCATTTACATATTAGCGAACCTACAAAATTCACTCAATAAGCTCTCTAGATATTATGCAAAATGGAGAGTAAAAATTAATGCTTCAAAAACAGTATCAATTTATTTTACGAAAAAAGGAAAGCCTCTCTTTTACCTTCTATACCATTAAAACTGCAAAATGACGAAATTAACTGGGCCGATACTATTAAATACCTAGGCATTACCTTAGATAATAGGCTAACCTTTGAAAAGCAAACTTCTATCTCTATTGATAAAATTAACAAATGTACTCGCATGTTGTATCCCCTCATTAACAGAAAATCAATCTTATCCACAGAAAACAAATTGATACTTATTAAGGTAATTTTTCAACCAATAATGTTATATGCGGCACCAGTCTGGGGAGACTGTGCAGTTAGTCATATTAAAAAATTGAAAATTGCGCAAAATAAACTTTTGAAACTTGTTTTCAATCTTCCCAGATTCAACCAGTATTCAACAAAGAAGCTGCATAACAAAGCCAGCATGAATACAATTTTAGAAAAAATAAGTTTATTTAACTGTAAAGTTCCATTCGGAACTGTTCATGTCAGAAAATCCTCTGAACAGAAATTTAAATTAAGTTAAAAAAAATTAGGCTAGTTTAGTTCGTAGGTAGGTTTTACTGTAGGTAGGTTTTACTGTTTAAGTTAGTGTTAAGTTTTACAAAACAAAAATTCAAAAAGGTTTTTCATATCCAATTTTCCTTTAAATTTATACTATTAAACTCGAAAATTTCTAAATAAAAATAAAAAAATACAAATAAACTGTAATCAATATAATTATATATCTGTATCTAAGTAATTTACAAAATACCTTTAGTGTTTTATACAGATACTAATTACGTATGGGGAGAATACTTAAACTATCGAATAAGTTAGCGGTGTGACTAAGACGTTTAACCGTACAAATTAGTCTAATAGCATGCTTTTGGGATATTAAGAGTGGTTGTAGTTTGTTAAAGTGAGTACCACATAGTACATCGAATAACGCATAGTAAACCATTGAACATACTTTAGAGGAGCTTCTTATTAACCACAATGCTAAAGTTACTTTTGGAGGAATAAGTACAAACAGTGTCATCACCAAATGCGGTAGTATTTCCTTTAAACGGTTGCAGAAAAAGAAAATTAATAAATATTCAAAAAAGTAAAGGTGCAAGAACCGAACTTTGTGGCACACCACTGTTTATAGTTAGCAAGTCACTAAGTTCTTCATTAATTTTTACTTTCTGTTTTCTTTCAAACAAATACGAACGAAACCAATTCTTTATAAAACTTCTAAAAACAGCATTGTTTAATTAAGTTAACAGAATGTTGTGATTTACAAGATCAAAAGCTTTAGTAATATCTATAAACATCTATCATCATAATATCTATCTATATGCTGAGCAAATATTGTTATTATTCAAAGCTTCATAAGCCTCAGTTCAGAATTTAAGTAGTGCACCTTGAGTTGATTTTACTTTCAAAAATCTAAACTGACAATCGCTAAGAAACACACTGGGTGGCGCAGTAGGTAGAGTGCCTGCCTTTCAACCGAAAGGTTTCAGGTTCGATTCCCGATGAAGCAAAAAAAAAGGCTTAGTTCCTGATAATAGCAGTAGTTTTCCACATTTAATAGAGCCAGTAAGTTGTTAAATAAGTACTCGAAATATTGTAGATATTGTAGTGTAAAATTACAGTACCGTACTTACTTAGCACGAAAAGGCCCAAGCGGCAAAATGTTACTATATTGACGCAATTTGGTAACGTTTTGGTAACTTTTATACCTTTTCGGTTACTGAACGGTTAAGAAACAGATTAGAAACACTTGAATGGTAACATTATTATTACATTTAATTCCACTGTTTCTAAAATGCTACTCTTTTTTTCCCTTAAAAGTTACTTTCTTGTTTTGTAACTAAACCGATGATTTCCCGTGTCTCTTTAATGTGTTTAAACGGATACCACACATTTTAGACTTTGTGACCAAAATATAACCGAAAAAATGTGTAAGAAATGTGTGATGTCAAAATAATTTTTTTTTCGTTTCTAATTTGTTTAGCAACCGTGTAGTACCGTGTAGTAGAACACTTACTAAACTGTCACTATTTTTGTTATGGTTATCTGAATCCAAAATGTGTGTTATATGTATCGAAAGGTGTTTATTTTTTGTTGTCTTTCATTTGTTTACAAACTTTAGTAGAATAGAGTCTTATATAGTAAGAGTCGCTAATTTAATTATTAAATAATTGTTTGATCCACATTAAGAACAGAAAAAAATTAAAATGATCAATTTATTAATTAAATTTAATTTAATGATTAAAATTATAAAGAGATCAAAAAATATGATCACTGTAGTAACTAGTACAGGAATGTGAAAAAACAAATACAATTAGGTGCCTATTATGTATTTCGATCGAAATTAATCGAATCGTTCATCGTTATCGTTAAAGTTATTCGATTGTGATCGTTAGTGTCATTATGTATTTCGATGAAAATTTGATCGAAAGTGTTTAAAAATGCTGCCATTGTAAAATTCAAATCTACGATGAAAATGACATATGTTTCATTCTTTAAATGTCAAATTCAAATTATTATACGAAAAAAAAACAAACAATAATGTTATATTTAAAATTTTTAAGTTGAAAATAAGCTGAAGTGTTTAAATAAAATATAATTATAAAATTATAAGTTTTTATAAATAAAATGATTTCAGCAGAGTTAAATTTTTCAATTTCTGATAGTGCTGAAAAACGCTATCAAATTGCAGAATTAAAAAACAAGCGAACATATATTCGGGATTATTCTAATCCACTAGATTTGGAAGATTATACGTATGTTATTTAAACATAAATTTGATGAGTTATTATCTATATTATTAAAACTATTAAATTAAGACAAAAATTGGAAATAAAAAATACAAAAATGCGTCGATTCCAAATATAATTAAATTGGTTAGTGTATTAAGATTCTGTGCGGTTTGTACCAAGCAAATGATTTTCAACGTAGGAAATGACTTCCATGTCGGACTAGCACAGCTAATTTTTTTTTGTTCTTAAAGAAGTTTTATATGTATTTGCAGTTTATAACTCCAAAATGGATCAAATTCCATTACGCACTAGAAGAAAAAAGTCAGGCAAACATTATTTTTATGATAAAGCAGAATTACTGAAATAATTGGAGCAGTAGATGGAAAGCTTATTCAAATTAAATCACCGAAGCAAAACGTACAACATTTATGTTATAGTAGAAAGGGATTTTTTAGCATTAATGCAATTCTGATAAGTTTATACTTTATTGTAATTAGTTTACATTATTATAACAGTTTTTGTTTTTAGATATGTGATCATAATCAGGTAATTGGTTTTGTGAGTACAAGATATCCTGGTACCTCTTTGGAAAATTTATAATGGTGTCTCATTATTTACACTATATCTTTTCATATTGCAGTATATTTGTAACAGGCCTTTCATTCCTATTAAAATTTATTTCAATAAAAAATTATTATGAAGAATAAAGTAAAATACCTACTTTCATTTCAACTTTTAAATTTATCTTTATTTCAAAAAATATCATAAATATAAAACAAAACACCAAGTGTCCAATATAAATAAAATAATATAATGTCCAATATAAATAAAATATATTTGTATCTCTTTTATTTTATCCTTTCAATTCAAAATTGAAATAATTTGTACAAAATCTCTCTTTCGATGTCTCTTTCGTGGTAAAATTTTACATCGATAAACCTTATCGATTTCGTCGACAATTTCTGAACGATATCGTAATACATAATGGCAATTTTGCATTTTGACATTTCGTTCGATCAAATCGTAATCGTTATCGAAATACATAATAGGCACCTAATATCTGAGAAGAAAAGCAAAGAATGTGATATTTCGTTCGATTGGAATAAATGGTCCAAGTTATCAGATATTGCTGGTAATATAAGTAGTGTAACTTTAGAATAAATAAATAAATATAATAAATATATTAGATAATAATTGTTTAATTTATTTAATTCAGGATCGTCAAGACAAATTTTGAAAATATATGGGATTTTAAATATTTCAAGAAATCGAGGAACGGAATACTTGCCTAAAGATACAATAAGTATGAGTAATGAGAAATCTTGGTACCATGGCTTAGAAAATAATTTGTAATATTTGTAATAAGTTCGAAAATCATTAATATATAATATTAACTATACAGAAATGCATTTTGTAGTTTTTTTTCTTTAAATCAAATTATTAAAGTTAAAATTGTTTACGTATTTTCATTTTATGTAAATGGCTTATAAAATAATTTTTGAAAAGTTGGTGTCAAGTGTACATTTGCATATATAACTGCATAAGTGAAGTTATATGCTTATGTTAGAAAATGAAGATATATATGAATAAGTGGTGGATTCAGTACAAGTTCATTACTATAAAATTATTTCAATAACATTGACAATTAAATTTTCAAAGAGGACCTTTTATTTTTATGAACTAAAAATGAATTTCAGTCGGTAAAGTATAGTTCGTTTATGATTCCAGAGTTAGAAATCCAATTAAATCCAAACTTAAATGTTCGTATTAAAAATATTTAGAATATTTTATTTCCATCAGCATATATTTACTTGTTTAATAAAACCGAAACATAGTAAAAAATTAAACATATTTTTCCTCTCACTTGCATACTTAATTTAATACTTGATGATTCTTGTAATTTGAAATAAAGTACACACAGTTACTAAACGGTTTCCAAACTGTTACACTGAACAGTGTAACAATGAAGTGTGTCTTAGAAACACATTTAACATGATACAGGTGAGACACAAATTGAACACAAGTGACTGAAATGTAACTATATACAAGAAAATAAGTCACAAATTAGAATTTTTTAAAACACATAACATTTAATGTAACCAATTTGTGACCAATAAGAATATTTTATACAAATAGATTTCAACTAGAACCACACAAATTTGTAATGATTCAAACACAATTAAATATCATTGCGATGCGACGCAAAGCGATATTTAACATTTTTATAAACATTTTTTTTTGCGTTTCTTGAAAATCATATAATTTTATTTTATTTAGTTTTTATTTATCAAAATTTAAAGAAAAAACTTTCTTTTTCAACGTATTGAACTTGAAAGATATACCTGTACTTGAGTATCCAGAGGACGTCTCCTCATCAAAACAAGAAATAAGAATAGTTCGGTACCAAACGTGAATTAAATATGTATCAAAACTAAAAAGTAAACCAATGAAGTAAAGAATTATGTTATAGAAATGAAATAAAAATATTTCTGAACCTTGATCGTCAAGACATGAAATTAAATTAAATTAAAAAAATATATTATATTTCATGCAATGGTATTTTTTCCTGCAAAGGTTCAGCATGGTAGACAGGGATATAAAAAAGAGACCAAAGCAATTTGTATACATATTGCGATTTGTATATGTGTTGGAGTATTCTGTCGAACTTACAAATATCCAGATAAATGCAGAATAATATATATATAATTACATAATGTTCTATATGTCTTAAATACTAATTATTTAAAGTTTTTACATTCAGAAAATGTTTATAAAAGTTTTTTTTTTTTTTTATAGTTCTTATATGCTAGGTATGTAATCTTAAATTCTAAAAAAAGTTTTTTTTATAAGTTCTATTAATCTTATATTCTAGGTTTAATTTATATTTACCGAATTTAAATCAATTTTTAATTAAATTATTTTGATTATTTTTTACAATTTGCTTACGTTCAAATTTTAATTTATATTTATTGAAAAGAAAAAAATGTTGTTTTTTTTTTTTTTTTTTTTATATTAATCTCATATTCTATAAATTTTAATTTTTTTTTTTTTAAAAAAAGAAAAGAATAAGATCACCCCCACAACTCGTTATTTGCATTAATATTTATTCTAATAAAAGATTCGCTAAAATTTTCTTTTGAAAGAGAAAAAAAAATTATTTAACTCATTTTTTGTTTGTATTGTTTGTTTGTTGTATGTTTATTATGCAAAAGTTTATTGTAAAAGTTTTTTATGAAAGTTTATTAAAATTTAAAATTGTTAATTTGACGGTTTCGATTAATTTCATTTACCTAAAGGTATTTTATTATAGTATAAGGGGTTTTTTTTTTTAATATGAGAAAAACTTTCCTTTTAGTCTAAGAATAGTTTTAAATTATTGTTGTGTACCGTTTTATTTCTGTTTTTTACTAAAATAGTAGTATTGTCTTTGGATACCACACGTACTATTTCATTAGTTCCTGTCCACAGTGGTGACAGTTTGTTTTTCTTTAAATTATTTTTTAGTAGTACCTTTTGACCTACGTGAAAAGTTCCTTCGGTTGTGGTTTATCTTAGTATTTTTTATTTGTATCTTTATGTGAAATTAAGGATTCTCTAGCTGTATTATAACTATGTTGTAGCCTGGATTTTAATTCATTACAATAGTTATCGTAATTATAATTAATGTTTGGAGTTTTTGTAACAGAAGAGGGAATTACGGCTTTCAATCCATATAGTAACTCGTGAGAGGTATAGTTAGTACTAGAGTGTACTGAAGTATTATAAACAAACATAGCGTAAGGTAACCAAGTGTCCCATGTTAAGTTGTCTCTATCAACATAATGTCGGAGATACTCGGCCAGGGTTCGATGGCTTCGCTCTAAACCTTCGTTAGTTTGTGGATGATACGGAGTGGTTTGTATTTTCCGTATTTTTAACATCTGCCACACTTCAGCAATTAATTCACCGGTAAAGTTGGTTCCTTGGTCCGTAAGTAGTGTTTCGGGGACCCCGTGTTTACATATAATGTCGGAAACAAATACTTCTGCTATGGTTTTTGCCTTGGCGTTTGGTATAGCCATTCCACTTGAAAATTTTGTTAAGTCGTCCTGGTAGGTCAGAATAAATCTATTATTTTCATACGTATTTGGTAGAGGTCCTACTATATCCAAAAATATTTTTTCGAATGGTTTGGAGCTAGTAGTTGTTATTTTCATCGGCATTCTGGGTACTCGACTTAATTTATTTTTTTGACAGGACGCACAGTCTTTTATATAAGCGGTGACGTCTTTGTTCATTGTATTTTAGTGCCATGTGACAACAATTTTCCGACTTCAATTTCTAATTTGGGAAAGGTTTCCCTCAACGCATCTTCTGATTCGTTTTCGATAGTGGGTAATATAAATATTTTTAATTTTAATCCCTTTGTATTTAATAAGCTGGTGGAATTATTAATAATTATCGGAGATGTTGATTGTGTTAGGGTGTTGGAGGTCAAATTTACCGAATCTTCCGGAGTTGGTTTGGTTTGTGATCTGGTTATAACATTTATTTTATTGGATTCATCTGGTATTATTCGACTAAGTGCATCAGCATTCGTGTTCATTTTTCCTGGTTTATAGCAAATCTCGTAGTCGAAAGTAAATGCCTCGTCGCAAAAACAGCACCATTTAAATTCTACATTTTTTTATAAAAGGTGTGTTAATGGCTTAGCGATCTCAGGTATAAATTTTCTGTAATACTCAATAAGACCCAGAAAAGCCTTTTATATTTTTTGCCTTTTTCGGCACTGGATAATTTCTTGCTGCTTCAATTTTTGAGGGATCTGGTTTCACTCCATCTTCACTCACAATATGACCTAGATAAATTATCTTCTTTTTGAGAAAATAACATTTATCCGGCTGCAATTTTAAGCATGCCTTAGTCGTTCAAACACGTGGATGAGTTTTTATTATGGTTATCTAGATTATAACCGTAGATAACTATATCATCTAGGTATACAAAACAATGTGAACCCTGTAAGCCCAGTTAGAACTACATTCATTAGCCGCTGGAATGTAGTGTCCGTAGGGTGTGCTAAAGGCTGTTTTCTCGTTATGGTCCTTCCTCATAGGAATTTGATGGAAACCGTTTGCCAAATCTAGAGTAGAGAAATATTTGGATCTTGGATCTTGGAACTGGACCAAAATTTCTGTTATATTTGGCAATGGATAAGCATCACCCACAGTAACTTCGTTTATTTTCCTAAAGTCCACTACCAACCTCCATTTCTTTTCGCCGTCTTTACCCGCCTTTTTTGAAACGAGCAAAATAGGTCCATTGCAGGGACTTTTGCTGGGACTTATAACATCGTTTTCCAGCATTTTATTAATTTGCGAATCGATTTCCACCTTTTGAGATTCGGGTAACCGATAGGGTCTTTTGAAGATAGAAATTTGATTTAGGTCTGTCCGAATATCGTGTTCTATTTCATTAGTATGGGTTAGATAGTCTTCCTCTAAATAGAATAATTCGTTATATTGTCTACAAATTCTTAGGATACTATCTTCCTCTTCTTTATTACAATGGTCTAGATTCAACCCTTGTTCCCATTTGGACAATCTATCCTCAATGGGATCTCTGTCCTTATCTAGTTCTATTGTATGATAATTATTTAAATTCACCAACCGAAGTTTTTCTACCTCTTGAAGAATCAGGTTAAGGTCCTTTTCACTGGCATTGAGAATAGGTATATGCTCAATGTTATTGTTAGGCTTGGTCATAACATTTCCTATGTATAGCTGGGGTTTGATTTCTCTTTTTTCGTAATATTTGCTTTCTGTATTATCCGATGAAATCTCCAGAATAAATTCGGTTCTGGCTGGTATAATTATCTCTTTGTTATTATGTAGTTGGTATATGTATTTTTGTTTAGGATTAGTATTATTGTTTTTCTTGATTATATTTTTAGTACTTCTACTTGTTGTTGGGTTTTCAATTTGATTTTCATTTAATTGATTTTCATCTTTTATTATATTTTTAGTCTTCCTACTTGTTGTAGGGTTTTCAATTTGATTTTTATTTTCCTTTAATTGATGATCGCACATATCATCAATTTTATTTGTTAAATTATTATTATTCATTGTAAATTTATTCTTTCTACTTGTAAGATTTTCAATTTGATTTGGTTCTACCTTACCTACCGAATTTAATGAGTAGTTTTCATATGTAATTCTTGCTGTTCAGGTCTTCCCTCTTCCCTCCATTAGTGGTCAGATTCAGTGTTAGGCTTTTGGTTTTGCCCTAAATTTGCAGAAGAAGTCATGCCCTAAAATTCCGTCGTATGGTAAGGATTCACAGTCTTACGTTAGTAACTAAGAATTCATGGTGCACGAGACATGTTCCCTCTGGATGCACCATTAGTTTACCCCGCGTGGACCTTTATGTTGTCCCCGCTTACAGAAGTCAATACTGGGCTTTCTGTGGAGTCGACTAGTTGATCACCGTGTAGGGCAGACAACTTTATGACACTGACCTCGGCGCCAGTATCGATTAGAAATTTTAGAGTTGGCTTCTTCCCAAAATCATTGTCTGTTTCTATGATGGTAGAGTTTTCTAAGACTTGAACGGGGAGACTTAACACCCCTATTCCATAGTTGATTGCGAGGAACTGAGGCCGTTCCTTGCATTGGGGAGTTTTCCCAATTTAATTCATCTCTATCTCGTTGTCGCAGGACACAAGCGGAGTGTCGCCCGATGGTTGTGTTTCTTGACCTCCATATAAATGATTATTTTTATTTGGGTGTCTATTATTTTGATTACTTCTATTTATATTGCTATTATTATTACCGTAAATAGTGGAGTAGCTTTGGTTCTGTCCCCTATTACTGTAATTGGTTTTGAAGTCATAATTCTTTCCATTGACCGTTCTTGTTATATATGACATCCGTTTAGTTTCTTCGTCCCTTAACCTGAGTCTACACTCGTTCCTGTGATGGTACGGACGACTGCAGTAACTACAGGTTAGATTGGGTTCACGTTTTATTTGTTGCCCACCATTTTTGGGGTAGCTAGGTAGGTTTTTGTTTTTGTAGCAGGTGGTGTTGGTGTGACCTTTTCGGTTGCACACACTGCGTGTAGGAACCTGACTTTGACTAGGTCCGCTCTTTAACATATCTTCACCTAGGATTTCCACTTGGTACAGAATAGTGTGTGTGAGATCCTGGAATGTTTTTGGAGTTCTTGCCCGCAAGATTACTCGTATATTTAGATTAGATAACCCACCCTCAGTATACCTGATGGCTATCTCTTCGTTGTCGGTGCTCCCTCACTACCTCGATCGATGTTTCTTCGTTCACGGCAGAATTTAAGTCGTGAAATAGGTTAGAGCATCTGGTTACATAATCTTTTGTGCTTTCCTTAGTACCTTGTTTAATTTTGGTGAATTCTGTAAGGATGGCACTTCTGGCTCTTACTTTAGGAGTTAATTTCTCCGTAAACTTTGACTTAATATCCTTCCAAGCCAGAAGGTTGTTCTCATGACATATTTTAGATGCCTCACCCATCAGGCGTGTCTTTAAGACTGCCTCGAGCAGCCTTTTCTCCATGTCTTTGCTGATTATGGAATCCACCACATCTCCCGAAGCTATAAATTTGTGGAGCTCAGCAGAATTCCAATCGTATTCGGGAACTAGGCTCCTGATATCAGTTTGTATTTGACTTTTGGTACCTGAATCTTTCCGTTCGAGCTTTAGGTGTAATGAGAGTTGACGTTCGACTTGAATCGATACGGATCGATATTTCTGCCAATTCGGCTTCTGTTTTGTCGAAGAGTTTATGAAGTTCTAAGTCCCCTAAATCCCTAGTCTTCCCTTGTTTGTGTCTAAGTTTTGAATCCACCTTGAAAAATTGGATTACTTCGCGCAAGGAAATAAAAAATTTATTTATCTTACTAGAGTTTTCTAGAATTGTATCAAAGGTATCAAAAGGAAATTTGTAGCTTAAAACAAAAATTTACATTTATTTATTTTTATTTGTTTTTTTTTTTTATGCATAGCCAAAACACTAGGTGGGGACCTTTTATACCGATTGGTACGTTTGGCTAGGGTGGGAAAGGAAAATTTGGAAAGGAGGATGGTAAAAGGGAAGGAGGATAATTACGAACGAAGGTGTTAATGTTCGTCTTGTTTAGGTCATAAATATAAAATTTGTCATGTTTTGGGAACACATAAGATGGAATTCGGTTCCACATTCGGGATGTTGAAGTTATAAACGAATTTCCATAACTTGTCTTTTGCCTACTAGGGATTTCAATGGCGTATGGATGAGCACATGCTGCCCTTCGTGTTTCGCGGGGGAAACGCTTAAGTGGAAGTAATATAGATTTAATTTCCACTGAGCATGTGCCGATGCCTACGAGATATCTATAAAAATGTGAGAGAGCTCCGACTATACGACGATGTCCAAGAGGAGCAAGATGGGCTGTCACATTTGGGTCGTTGATTAGACGAATAGCTCATTTTTGGACTTTATCCAAATGTTTTAACGCAATACTAGAGGCGCCAGCCCATATGTGAGAATTGTACTCCATTTTGGGTCGTAGGAAAGCTTTATAGATTTTCAAGAGGTCCCAGGGGGAGAAGTAAGCCTTGCAGCGGCTAAGAAAACCTAAACATTTGGCTGCGCTTTTGCAACATCAAATATATGATCATTCCAGATCATTTTTCGATTAAGGTGCATACCTAATATGTTTAAGCTTTCAAACCGCTGAACCGACTCTGTTTTTTAAGTCCCAATTAGCTATTGCGACCAAATCATGGATGAGGGAACTGGCCATGATGTCTCTTTTAGTAGACACAGCGGTGGATGTAGCTTCAGATTTTTTATGAAAATCGTAGGAGGCTACTAGGGTGCTGTCGTCTGCAAAGCTGTGGATTGGATTGAAAGTGGTTTGAAGCAAATCATTTATAAATATAAGGAATAGGGTAGGTGAGAGAACTGATCCTTGGGGAACACCAGCGTTTATTTGGAATTGATCGGACTTAAATCCGTCAACTAAGACTTGAATCGTACGATTCGAAAGGAAACTTTCAATCCATTTGAGAGAAGAGAGACCCAGGCCTAATGCTTGACATTTTGCTAATAATGCGCTATGCCATACTCGATCGAAAGCTTTAGAAATATCTAGAACCACAATATTTGCTTCACCCGAATTGTGCAAGCAAATATTTAGCTTCTCGTTAAGGTATGTCATTAAATCACCGGTAGACCGGTGGGATCTAAATCCATATTGCCTATCGTGGACAATACCTTGACTGTCTAGATATTTGGTCAGCTTTTTGTTTATTAAGATCTCTATCACTTTGAGGATCGATATTATAGCTATAGGCCTGTAGTTGGAGGGATCGCTTTTGTTGCCTTTTTTGGGAATTGGGTTAACATGCGCAATCTTCCATTGAGTTAGGTATACTCCTATAGAGTAGGATAAATGGAATAAGTTGCGCAACGGTTTGGAAATAGCGAACGCTATATGTCTTAGAACCAAAGCAGGGATGCCATCGGGACCGGTAGACATTCTGATATTCAGATTCTTAAGTACCTTAACAACGGAACTAGTTCTGAAGTAGACTCTTCCGAGAATGAAGGCTATTTGTTTATTATTATTAGTGGTGTGATCAATTATATTATGAATAAAGTATTATTATATTTTGAGTCAACTGCATGTGGTTTTTATTTTATTCATTTTTTTTCTATTATTTCGTTTTCAGTTTAGTTGCTTATTATATTTTGGATAGAATTAAACAGGAATTTATATTTTTTTTATTCATATTATTGATTTGTGTTTTAAAAATAAAGTTTAAATTAGATAAAAAATTGAGAACTTAAATTAAACATTAAACAGTAATTAATATCGGAAAGTTAAAATACATTTATTTTAATTGCTTGTATACACGGCCGTAGCATAGACAATATTGAGAAAAAGAAATTTGTTTCTTTATTTCTTACTGTAAATCAAAAAAAACTCTTACAATTATTGTAATAAAGAGAATAAAATATCAAGTAACAATTTGTCAAAAAAAAAAAATTACAACATGCCTATTCCTGCGTTTAGATACAGGAGGTTTTTGGCTATTTTTGTCAGTGCCTTTCTCCTTTGATTTAAAATTTCCTCGAGTACCGAAGCGCAATCTTCAGTACTTCAATCGTCTACGAGTTTAAATTTTTTTTGAAATGAAGACATAATGTAAAAAATTTTTTTTATATATATATTACAAGATACCTTTTTCTTTTCTTTTTTTTTTTAAATAATTATTACATCAACAAGTAAAAAAAAAAATAACTTTACAATTATTAGCTAACCTTAAAAATTTTTATATATATATATATATATATATATATATATATTTAATATTTATGTTTAAATTTATATATATATTTTCTTGCGAAAAACGAATACTCAAAAAACGAATACTCTACTGACAAGGAGGAACTCATTATAAGGAGCAAACCGAGAGGCTCCTTATAATGAGTTGCTCCTTGTCAGTAGAGTATTCGTTTTTTGAAGTTTAATTTTGTAGATTTTTAATTCTTTTTGAATTAATGATATTCCATCCTTTTATTATTTTTTTTTATATTTATATTTCAAAACTTTTTGTTTTATTATTAATAAGTATTTGTTATTATTTTTTAAAGAGTTTTATTTATAAATAAATTTTATAAATTTTCTATCCTACACCCTAGTGCAGCCTCACACTAGGATTGATTTGGTTTGATTATGTAGGAATTGGAAATTTTAAAGTTTTATACACAGTTTTAAAGTTAATTCATATATATATATTATCTTTTTTTTTTAATTTTTATTTTATTTTCGTGTTTTATTACATGTGGTAATTTTTTTTAAAACAAAATTGCTTTTTTATTATTTTACACTTGAACCTAAATTTTTTTTTTGTTGATTTTATAGTTATTATTTTTTTGTAATCTGTTTTTTTAGAGGGAATTGGAGGTCGTACTATACCTTCCAACTATCCCACCGCTGTCACCAATTTGTAATATATAATTTTATATTACTTTATATATTAAAAAAACTGAGTTTTTTAGTAGTTTTCTATTGAATTTCTTTTTTGAAATTATAAGATGCTTCTTGTTGATAAGTATTGTGTTCTTTGAATTTAAAAAAAAAATAGAGAGGAGTATTTCATCCTTTCTTGCCTTTTTATCGTTTTCCTAATTATTACCACCTAAATTTTCATTCCCGTAATATTTTATTTTTGACCAATAGAAAATTTCGTTCAGTCCTATTTTAATTATTTTATTTTCTTTTATTTTTGATGTCACCTTGAAATATTTTACCATAATTTATTTTCATAAACGAATTTCTTTCCCACACAGGTCATTCACCCTTTCCTAATATTTTAGTATTTAACATTCTTCTTTTTTTGTACTTTTCTGCATATGTTTTAACATGATACTTTGATTTTTATTTATAACATTTAAGTCTGTTGTTGTGTTTTTGTTTTTTTGATTGGAAGTATTAGTTTTTTCGAAAGCAATAAGACAAAGCTTTTTTAAAATTATCAAAAATGAATTGGTGTAACAGAAAAAGTAAGTGTAAAAGAAAAAAGATGCAAATAATAATTTCATGATGTTATTATTTAATTTAATTGATTGTAGAATTTAATTGATTGTGTATAATCAAGAAAATGATCAATTCAAGTTATGAATTTTTTTAGTGTTTTATTTGCAGTGCGAGGGAATGATGCTCATGAATGGAAGTTAATGGCTGCCATTCATTACACAGTATTGGAAAAAAATTGCGGCTAAAAACCAATTTTTTATTTTTACATTTTATAATTAACTTACACTAATCTTAACCTAAATATTACAAACTAGACTTAAACTAACTACTCTATTCTATTCTAGCTTAACCTACTCATTTCCAAAAATTAGGATTTTGATTTATTAATTGTGCCGAATTAGGAATAAATTTATCAAATATCAATATTTCACAATTGTTTAAATTAGAAGTATTTAAGTCTAATGGAAGCTTTTTATTCGATGTGTGCCTTTTATAATGATAAATAATAGGTACATAGGTACTATTTTCTATATAATTATGTTTGTCTAGAAATACAAATACCTCAGGTGGAATGAATCCCAAATCGAGTGTATTTAATATGTGTTGATCTGATTCATACCATGGGTGACTTATTAGTGGATTTTCTGTTGATGTACTACTTCTTTGAATGTGATTACGTATGAGACGAATGATAAAATTATCGATTCTTATTATTTTTGCATTTTCATAAATTGTGTTGTTGGAGAAATAATGCGTGTAGTTAGATGTTGGTTTTCTATTCAAGTTTGTGCATGCGCGTATGCACTTCGGTTCAAACAGCCTTAGGTTTTCCATTGTAGAAACACTTATGTTAAACCATATAGGACAACCATAAGTTAATGTTGGCCTAATTAAGGACTTGTAGCAAAGTAACTTTTGTACAGTAACACTTTGCTACACAGGATTTTGTAGAAAAATAATCTTTTCAGAGCCATTAAGACTTTTTTCGCTTTTGATATTTGGTCTTTAACATGCTCGTTGAATTTAAATAAATTGGTGTATGAAAGTCTGTTGGAATTCGGTATTTTAGTTCCATCTGGGGCTTTCAGGTAGAACTTTCTCTAGTTTATTTTTATTGTGCTATTTGACTAATTTATTGTGTTTCTAAATAAGACAGTTTCGCATTTTTATAGTTAATTTTTAGATTTCAGCGTGTACTATATGCAACTATTTTATTGAATGACTGCTGTACTTTCAAAATTGAAATTTGCCGTATAAATTGTTAAATCGTCCGCAAATACAATGCTGTGATTATGCTCTGAGCTTTTGCTTAGAGAATCAAGCAAGTCACTTACATATATATTGAATAGTATTGGCGAGTTAACTGTACCTTGCTGCAGGTCATTAGTCAATTGGAATTCTTTAGATATATTCTTATTGAGGAAGGATACTCTCAAAGATTTGTTGCATAAAATATTGTTGATTAAGTATACTAGATGTGGAGGATATTTATATGTGAGTAGTTTGTATATAATACCATCAAGCCAAATAGTATCGAATGCCTTTCCAAAATCTATAAAACAAGTGGCTATACATTGACCATTGTTTATATGCTAACATAAATCTGACGATAATTTGGTCAATGTATAGTGCTATGTTTGTGGCGCAATTCGAATTGGTTGTCTGGTATTATATTTTTTTTTATTGTTTCTGTTATTAAAGATTTATTAAATACTATTTCATAAATCTTACTGATATTCGGTAATAGGCTGAAAGGTCTGTAGCTACAGGGGTCGGTGGGGTTTTCCCTGGTTTTTTTATTGTTATGACAATTGCTTTCTTCCAAGGATTTGGAAAGTAGCTTAGATTTAGACAATTGTTAAATATTATACAATATTTTTCGGTTATTGTGTATGGGAAGTGTTTTAGCACAATATTAGGTATTTTATCGGAGCCTCATGAGGTTTTATTTTTCAAGTTTTTAAATATTTCTTTCAATGAAATTTTTGATGTAAAATAATTGTTATGGGTTTGAAGACTTCGGTTAGATTTAGATTAAATTTATTATTTTATTGAAACTAGTGTTTGAGTAATTAAGAATACCTGATTTTGTGACTCAGGATGTTCTTCAATGGTATGCTGGGTAGCTCCCATTGTTCGGAAAAAGCTGTTCCCAAGTCGCTAAGTCTGCTGCGAGTGAGCCCTTCGGATTTACAGAGCAGATGATAAATAGATTCTTCCTCTATTTCGCATATTCTGCACAAGTTGTTGTCTATTAGACTCATTTTAAAAAGGTGTTTCTTTATTTGGCAGTGGCCTGTTATTATCCCTGCCAGAATACGTACCTGATTTCTATTGAGGCCTAGAAGAGTTTTGGTTTTCTTGAGCGAGCGTTTGGGCATCAGCATTTTTGCTTGACGATTTCCAGGAATATTGGCCCAAATCCTCAGCTTTTTGCTCTATCCAGGCTGTTCTCAAGGAAATCAGGCTTCCTTGTGCTCAAGGGAATACCACAGAACGGACTTGGCCCTATGACCGGTGTATCCGCTGCTTTCCTTGCTAGGTAATCTGCAACTTCGTTTCCTGCTATGCCAGAATATCCTGGTACCCACATTTTTGTGACATTATTTAATTTTGCCAGTGTTTTAAGTATTTCTACACAATCCCATATTAACTTTGACGTGATGGCATATGAGTTAGAGCTAGTATGGCTGCTTTGCTGTCCGAGAGAATGTAGATTTTACGTTTTTTGTAATTTCTTCTTAAATTCTCTCGCACACAGAGTTCTATTGCATGTACTTCGACTTGGAAAACTGTGTTTGTAGAATCTAGGCTTGAATAGATATGGGCCTTGAGGCTTTTTCCATACATTCCCGATCCTACTCCATTTATCTTCTTGGAGCCATCCGTATACCATATAATTGAACCTTTATCGAAAGAGGGTGTGCAGGTTTCCCACGTCTCTGTGCTTGGCAAGATTATATTGAAAGGTTTCTTAAAATTATTTTTTGGTAAGCAGTATTCGGATAACGCTATCGAAAGCATATCATCCTTCTGGAGTACCCGAACTAGTTCTGGGTGTACTATGTTTTTGATTTGTGGATCATCGCCACTAATACATATGTAGGTGTGAACCCTTGCTTCTTTTTGTATAAAGAGATGAAGACGCTCTAGGTGAAGCAGACTCTCTAATGATGCGGTGGATGTTGTCCGCATGGCAGTTATCATAAGACGGGCTGAGTGCTGTAGTTGATTGAGTTTGGTTTGAGCTGTAATCTGCGTGCCCTTTTTTTCACCAAACTGCATATGCATAGATTAGGGTTGGCCTAACTATTGTGGTATATCCATAACGTCATTTTGGGGTTTAGTCCCCATTTACGGCCCCATAGGCTCTTGCATGTCCAGAGTGCAACTCTGGCTTTGTTTAGAGCATTGCTTAGATGAACATTTTAAATGTTCATGAAGTACGATTCCAAGGTATTTGACCTCTTTGGAAAAGTCATTCGTTACCCCATTTAGGTTAGGTTTCTTTAATTTGTCCCGAACTCTTTTGTTTGTGAAGGCAACAATAGTGCTTTTATTTGGATTTATAGAGAGTTTAACCTCTCTGCACCATTTGTATACCATGTTTAGTGCCTTTTGAGTTAATTCCGCCACTGTAGACTCGAATTTGCCTCTGATAAGAATAGCTACATCATCAGCGTAGCCTTGTGCTTCTATGCCAGATTAAAGAGTTTATGTAGCAAGTCATCCACTACAAGGGACTACAGGATAGGCGATAGTAGCCCTCCTTGAGGATAACCTTTAGCAGCATTGATGACTAACGTTTCTTCGTCTAGGGTTGTGATGATATTTCTGCTGGTAATCATATTTCCAATCCAATTGACTGTGCTTATACTTATTGTCCGCCTGATAATAGCGTTGTGAAGAATTTTGTATCCAGTGTTGTCAAAAGCGCTCTCCCCATCGAGAAAAATGCCAATGGCTATTTCTTTGTCCCTAAGAGTTTTATTTATTTATTTATTTAGCTTAGCTCAAACTTCATTACAATAATTATTATTTTTTTTTGTTTTTACAATACAACATAACACATTCAACTTACAAATTAAAATTATATCTAACTTAGAACTAGTTAAAATACATTGAAATAAATTGCACACATATTTGAATTACTACAAATTACTTATATAATTTAAGTTTTTGAGTCTGTTTCGAAAGTGTGAAGTCAATATAGTTTATGTGCTTGTTACCAATTAGTAACATTCTATGAATTGGCTCATAATTGCCACAATTGGTCCTTTGAAAACTTAATGTAAAGAAGTTCGTAGGCGATTATTTGAATTAATGTTGATGTTATTCAAAATCTGAGTAGAAGCAATGTTTCCTTTGATAATTTCAGTAAGAAAAATAACATCCGCCACTTCTCGTCTTAACTTCAAAGTTTTCAAATAAATTAAGTTCAATCTATGCTCATATGGTGGTAAAATTAATGGATTTGACCATTGGAAATTACGCAAAGCAAATCTTAAAAATTTTTTGTTTGCAGATTAGCTGTACACCATTTAAAGAAGTTATCTTAATCGCCTTGTAGGAGTAAAGCGTCTTCTAAAGAAGTAGTTTTTTTAAAATTTTTTATGTCATCCGCGTAAATTTTCAGTTCACTATTAAGAACTACTTAACAGACATCATTAACCGAGATTATGAAAAAAAGTGGTCCTAAATGACTGCCTTGTGGAACTCCTGAATTAGCATAAAAAGACTTAGAAGTATTTTTTCTAAATAAAATACTATAAGATCTATCGGTTAAATATGATTTAACCCATTTCAGAAAGAGTTCTGGGAAACCAAGTATCATTAATTTTAGAAGTATTATTGCATGTAGTAAAACATCAAAGGCTTCACTATAATATGTATAGATAACATCCGTTTGAAAACCTGCTTCCATATTTCTCGTAAACGTTGAAACTGACTCAACAAAATTAGTAACTGTGGATTTTTGATCCACAAATCCATGTTGGTTGTGAACTAAAAAAGATTTACAGTGATAATAAATGGAATCATACAATATTAACTCAAAAAGTTTAGGAATGGAGGAAAGTTTCGCGATTGGTGTATAATTAGTGATTTCATTTTTAGCGTTCTTCTTATGAACTGGTCTAATAAATGAATGCTTCCAAATAGAGGGAAAAACTCCTGATTTCAAAGAAGAATCGAAGATGAATGACAGTGGAATTGCTAAGGCACTTGAGCATTTATTAAGTATAACTTCGGGAATACCATCTGGTCCAAGAAAGTTATTAGTCTCAAGATTGTCCAAATATTTTTTATTAAAGCTTCATTAATATCAATATTAGACCAAGTAGTTTTAGAAAAATCATTTAAATGAGAAAAACCATCATTATTTGGTGCGAAAATTGAGTTAGTGTACGCTGAACTGAAAATATTCGCGAAAGAAATTAGATAGTATTTCTGAATCATTACTAGAAATTCTATTGTATTTCATATGAGTAATAACTCATCACATTTCCGTTTGGAATTGACGAATCTCCGGAAATGTTTTGAATTTGATATTAATTTAGAAGACATTCCACGAACAAAATCGTTATAAAGTAATTCCGAAATTGCTTTAAATTCATCAAAAATGCTTTTAAATATATTATAATCGTAAAGATTCTTTGATTTAACATAACAACGCCAGGCTTTATTTTTTTTATTTCTAAGTTTCCTCAAATCCGAATTGAACCATAGTGGACTCGAAAAAGGGTTCCGGTCTTTAGATATTGGAACAAATTGGCTAAAACCATCAAACATAATTTCATAAAACCTATTCGTCATTTGGTTAATATCCATATAATTAAATATGGAAGAAAAGTTATAGGAAATAATGAATTCGTTTAAAGCATCAAAATTTGTTTTATTAAACTTAAAACAATAAGACTTAGTAACATCCGATTCGATTGGCGAATTTATACAAAACGTAAAATTTAAGGGAGCATGGAATTTACCAATACACACAATAGGAAAGGTATTATCACAAAAAATCAAATTGTTCCATTCCGAGGTAAACACTAAATCAAGCTAATTAAGCTGAAAGTTACAAATTTCAGAGACTTGTTGTAAATAATTAGTATTTAACTTATCAATAAATACATATTCACAATCCGCCCTAATATGTTTCGGAATCATAAAATATTCGTCGTCATGCTTTATCCATCTTAAGTTCGGAAGATTAAAATCGCCACATAAAATCAATTCGTCATTTGGTTCACTTATGATGTTTTGGTTGAATAAGACTTTCATCTGAACAGTCAGCTATCTTCAGTTCCTCAAATAAAGACTTGTTTTTTTGCAGTTCAATAACTTCATTAGAATTAAATTTCAAGCTATCCTGCATTATCTCTAATTTGTTTGTAACGATGTCTAGATCTGCTAGAACAACGTCTCTGAAACTCATTGATAAGTCATTGACTGTTGCGTTTTCTTTAAGTGATGAATACTGTTTTTTCAGGCTATCCGTCACCATTTTTAATTCATCAAAACTAACACTATTGGTCATTGATAAAATTTCTTTTTTCAAACACATCATTTGTTCATTAATTACTTTTTTCATTTCAGTTGGAAAATATCCCAATGAATGATTGAGGGACTCGAAACTTTTTTCCATTTCCTGGAAATTGGTAGCATTGTTCTTAATTACGGTAGTCAATTTTGCTACCGTGCCTTGGTGATCGTTTTTAACTTCATTAATTGCATTGAAGATCTTACTATGGAACTGCTAAAAAACATTATTTTGTTCTAAACAGTTCTCACAAGCAAAGTGTTCAGCAAGAAATACGCTGTACCAATTTCTGGGAGCATTGATACACGCACCATGAAATCTTAAGTGACAGAACCCTTTACAGGAAACAGTTTCTGTTTTAGTGTCATTAATTACACAAATTATGGCATTTTATCAATTTTTTCTGTTAGGTTTTGGAGAGCGAGAGTTGTGGATTTTCCGGGCTGATATGCTTTGCATGTAGTGGTGCATGTTGTTGCATATGTTCCCGGATATGCTGATCCAAAAAATTTTCCAATGTTTTTAAGAGAAACGATGTCAGACTAATTGGACGGTAGGATTTAGGTTGGTCACCAAGCACTGGGTATGTGGGCCCAGGCGTGACTGGCTTGGAAAATGTTCTTTAGGATTGGAACGAGCAGGTCTTCTCCTTTTTGTAGCAGAGCTGGAAACATGTCATCTCTCCCTGGAGATTTATAAGGTTTGAATGAGCGGATAGCCCACCTTATTCTCACCGTTGTGAAGATATTGGATGAGTTTTTCCAGTCTGCCCAGTTGGGTTGGTTGCTTCTTTTTACATTTTTTATAGATGAATTTTCCTGCACTCTTTTACTGCCAGGAAAATGCGTTTGAGCCATTAGCTCAAGTGTCATTAACCGGTTTTCAGTGTAGGTACCATCACCTCTTTGTAGCGTTCCCATCCTGTTGTTATGTTCTTTAGAGAGAACTCTATGAATTCTTGCTCCACTGAGCAAGTCGTTAATTTCCTGGGAAATTTTTTTCCAGGATTGTCTTTTGGCCCTTCTTAATTCCAAGTTTTATTCAGGGCTAATTTATATTCCATCCAGTTACCATTGACTTTGGCTTTATTAAAGAGCTTGCCGCTGTGTGCTCTTAGTTTGGATAACTTGATGTTCCACCAAGGTGCATTTCTATTGGTGATTTTTGTTTTTGTGAACATGCTTTGTGATAGGATGACAGAATAGAATCCCCAAGAAGTTTACTCGATATTTCAATGCTATCGACATCTTTGACTTTTGTAAATTTTTTGTAAATTTTTTTTATTTCTGAAAACAGGGGTTTATTATCATTAGTTTTTATTGATGTGATTTTGTTTGCCCAATATTGGTTTACAGCTATTTTTAAATTTTGGATAATTAATGTTTTCATATTGTTGATTAAGGAATTGAGTCTTATTATATGAGGGTTTTTGTTGTTTAAATTTAATGTATATAAAGTAAGTTTAGACGACAGAAGTTGAAATTTGTATTTTATGAGGTGATTTGTTTTTGGGTTGGAGTAAACATCAGTACTGTTTTTAGTTGATGAATATGTTGGGATGGATTTTTTCATGGATTTATAAATTATTGTTTCTAATTTCTCCATGTATTTATCTATTTCGTTAAAAGTCAAGTTTTTATAATTTGGCATGTTAGTAATTTCGGGCTCTATTAACAGTTGTTCGTTAATGTTTTTGCTAAATTTATGCCAGTTTGCTTTCTTAAAGATTAACTGGTCATCTACGTTTATTTCAGTTGGAATAAGATTTTCTTTATTAACGTGTAATATTTCAGTATAAATATCTAGATGATCGCTATCATACATTAATGTTTCAAGTCTGTTACCACTGGATGATTTCAAGTTTCTGGGAAATGATGGGAGGTTTGAAGTATAAAGTGATGTTTTGTATGGTATCTGGTTGAAATTTAAGAAATTATTGAGGAATCTTTCTCTTGAATTTACAATGGTATTACGCCAAGATTCGTGCTTTTCATTTAAATCACCACATAGAAGGAAAAAGTTATTCAATTGATCAAGTTGTAATATGGCAAACATTTTTTTTACGTCCTCTTGAAATTTTGTATCTTGGAGTGGTGGTGCATACATAGCTACTTTTATTATGTTGTTGTTTTTTCCCATGGGAATTTTTATTACACATACTTCTAGAAATGTTTCCAGGGTTGAATTAACAATTTTATTGAATTTAAGGTTTTTCTTAATTAAAATTGCGGTATCGCCACCTGCTATTGAGTCAGGTCTGTCATGCCTAATTATCTTGTAGTTTTTTAAATATAATCTGTTTTTTTATTTAGTTTCGTCTTACAAAGTGTAGCCACATCTGGGTTATGGAGGTTGAGAAAATCTACTTAGTTTAATTGTTTGTGAAGGGATTTGCATGAATTAACGTTAATTGAAATTTATTTTATTTTATTATTATGTTGCCAATATTGTTCAACCATCAATACTTTCGAAAAGAAAATCGATTCTTGATGAGTTGGGTTGGACTTCTTTTTCCAATGATTTGAGACTTTGACAAAGAATATTGACATTCTTGTTGAGATGTGTTAACATTGGAATAATTTTACTTAAATTATTGATATTGCGATTCATTTCTGAGACATTTGCATTACTATTATCATTATTTTGACAATTGCCAGCCAATACATTAGTGATAAATTGGGTTTAACAATATTAAACTTACTAAATTTTATACATACAATATTAGATGGTTGACGAAAAGTTTTACGTTTTACTTGAATTCTCCTGAGTAAGTACAGGAATATCAGAACAGAATACGAATTTAAAACCTTTACATAAATTTCTTCAATTCCGTTCTCAGCAACATTTACTTGTAAAACAGAATTCAACAGTTGAAAACTTTTCTCTTTCACCTTGAGAGAGAGCTTACGTTTGGAGTACCAACAATATCAACAAAGCTCTATCCCTCACGTTGCTCAACCACATTTAATTTTGTTTCTAGGTATACTACTCTATTTTCCAGTGGATCATGTTTCACTTCCAAAGCATTTATAAGTTTTTGTAATTTTAATATTTCATTGAACAGGTTATTCAATGTGATAGTACTCTCACTAGTTATGGAGAGTGATATTGCTAGTACTACTAGTGAGTAGATGGTCTTGTTGTGATACCGTTAAGTTGAGAAGAGTGAGAGCTATTGCTAGTTGTACCAAAGAATATCTATTAAAAAGAAGGTGCACGGGAATAAAATTTTATAATTTGTCAATGTGTTGGTTACCATTTTTCCAGTCGATTTCCAAAATTGTAAGAAATAGATAGTAATAAGAATTTAATTTGTAAGAGATAAAAATTCAAAACACAAAGTGGGAAAAAAATTATCGAACAATTTTTTTTCTATCAAAGAAATATTGTTGTATTTATTTTATATACTTTTATATTAACTTGCCAGTGTCTATATGTTTCTATGTTTTCGTGGTAGGTTGGAATTTTTTTGTTAATATTACAACCAAACGCAAAAAGAAAAAAAATAATTTTGTTTAAAAAATTTAAAAATAGAGTTCTGAAATTTTGCACAGTTACTCATGATAAAAAAACCAACCGGACACGGTACTTTACAAAGCTTTCAAATGACAGGTTCGAATTGCTGCCATACTACTCCTAGTACGTCTCGGGCATATTGCAAAAACCAATTATGTTTACGGTATGAGAATTTACACTTAGACACTCTTTCAGACATTAAGAAATACAACTCATAGCGATTTCAAAAATTTTGACTGGTTCGAGTTGCTGGCGAACAACGCCTAGCATGTCTCAGGCATATTTCAAACCCAAATTGTGTTATAGACAGAAGAGTTTACACTTATATACTCTTTCTGAAATTATAATACCTATAGGTTTCACTTAAAACTAAAAAATATAAATTAAAATAATAATGTAAAAATAAAAATTTTTAAAATATACTTTTATCGAAACCAAACTAGCCCCCTAAAAAGACTAGTGGTGGATGTTGAGCATCTAGAAATACTATAAGATAAAACATAAAAGTATATAATGAATCTTGTTGGAATATTGTCAAATAAGGTACCGGAGGCGGTACTTTACAAAGCCATCAGATGACAGGTCCAGGTTGCTGCCGTACAATTCCTAGCAAGACTCAGGAATATTTTAAAAACCATGTGTGTAACTGGTATGAAAATTTGCATTTAGATTCTTTTTCACAAATAAAGAAATACGACTGTTACCGATTTCGAAATTTGGACTGGTTCGAGTTGCTGCCGCACAACTCCTAGCACGTACGTCTCAGGAATATTTCAAAAACCAATAGTGTTACAGGCATGAAAATTTACACTTGGATACTCTTTCACAAATAAAAAATTATGATTCCCACTGATTTCGGAAATTTGGACTGGTTCGATTTGCTGCCGTACAACTTCTAGCACGTACGTTTCAGGAATATTTCAAAAACCAATAGTGTTACAGGCATGAAAATTTACACTTAGGTACTCTTTCACAAATTAAGAATTACGATTGCCACTGATTTCGAAAATTTGGACTGGTTCGGGTTGCTACCGTATAACTTCTAGCACGTACGTCTCAGGAATATTTGAAAACCCAATAGTGTTACAGGCATGAAAACTTACACGTAGATACTCTTTCACCAATAAAGAAATTTGACTGTTACCGAGTGCAAAAATTTGTACTGGTTCGGGTTGCTGCCGTACAGCTTGTAGAGGACACAATAATTAAATATAAACTACTCTGTTCGAGTGTTGTATTAAGAATAAATTTATTATAAATATTTTCTCTTAATCTAAGTGTTACATTTGTATTAGTTATTATATTAAATTATTAAATCTACAGTTAGAACTGTTCCATTTGACAAAGCATGATAAACACTAAACAAAGGGATAATACTATTGAAATAACTGGTGTGCCGAATGTTAATAATTCAAACGTAAAGGATATAACTAATAAAATATTTTCTGAAGCACTTGCGCTTAATATTTCTCAAGAACAAATTCAAAAATGTTATGTGAAAAACAATGTATCAAATAAAGGACCATCAACTTCCAACTCAAGGAATATAATTTGCGTACACTTTCACAATAATGATGTCAAAAAAAAAATTTTAAAGGAAAAGTCTCATAGGAAAAAATATCTTAATACCAAATTATTTAGTGGTTGTGACTCTTCTATCGCACCAGCTAATATTTATATCAATGAGGCCTTCACTAAGTACACGAGAGCGCTATTTGGGGAGGCCAAAAAACTCAAAATTGAAAAAAAAATTTTTAAATATTTATGGTATAGAGACTGTAAAATATTTATAAAAAAAATTGAAAATAGTCAAGTTATCGTTTTAAGGTCGTTTGATGATCTAAATAAAATTTAATTTAATTCTTTTTATTTCACAAGAAATATTTTTAAATGAACCTTAACTACAACCTTTCAAACGATAATTCTATTTTCAATTTAGATATGAATATTAATAGTAAGAATTGTGATAATATTTTCAAATATGATTCCAATTCTTTTTTTGTTGCACATCAGAATATTAGAAGCTTAAGACTGAATTTCGATTTACTTGTTTCAAACCTTGAAGCCTTTGTCAATTTTCCAGATTTTATTTTTGTTTCTGAAATCTGGATTTATGATTATGAGAAAAATGATTTTAAAATACCCGGTTATAATTTTTATGCTACTACAAATGATTCTTTTTCGGCTGGTGGAGTTGGAGTATTTGTTAAAAGTAATTATTACTGTGAAACTTTTAGCTTTAATCTTAAAACTGCTGATATTATAAAAATTACTTGCGATATTAACAGCTACAAATTTACGTTTTTATGTATTTATAGGTTACATAGTTTTAATGTTAAAATGTTTCTCGACGATTTTTCAAATTTTTTAGCTAAAGAAAAATCTGGTAATCTTATTATACTAGGTGATTTTAACTTAGATATTTTAAGTGTGAATGTAGATGTTGATTCTTATCTTACTATGTTGTATGAATATGGCTTATTTTCTTTTATTAACGCACCAACCAGGCCAACTTCCGGAACATGTTTAGATCACGTTTTCGCTCGTTTTACTCATATTTCAGTTAATTCTTGTGAAAGTGCCAACTTCGACTTACAAATTTCAGACCATTGCATGACTGGCATTCTTGTAAAGGATTTGGTAAAAAATGTTGCAAATAAATCCTTTGCCTTACCAACTATTGTTAAAATAGATTACGTTAAGTTAAATGAAAGTCTAAGATTTGAATTTTGGGAAGAGGTACATCAAGAAAATAATGCTTCCATTGCGTATGACAAATTTATAAAAATATTAGAACAACATATAAGACCATGTACTAGGAAGATTAGAGCAAAATTTAATGAAAAAAGATTGAAACCTTGGATGAGTCTGAGTCTACTCCGCAAAATAAGAAGGAAAAATAAGCTCCGAATGATATGCTATAAACATCCACTGAATGCAAGAATTAAAAAATCCTATATTAAAATGTGTATTAATTTAAAAAAAGAAATTCCTAAATGTCGTGATAATTATTTTCAAAATGAATTTAGAAAATGCAATGGAAATTTAAAAAATGAATGGAAGCTTGTAAACAGTATCATAAATAGGTCTCCTGATAATAATAAATCTTTAACATTGTCAAACAATGGTTCCTTAATAAATGACGAAGCAGTAATTGGTAACTTATTCAATAACTACTTTACTTCAATAGCTCAGAACACTATTCCAGGTCAACCATCTGTACTATGTTCTTGTTGTCACAGTCTTAATCTTGTTAATGATGTTTATCATACGAACAGTTTATATTTTAGTTCGATTTCGCCCTATGAATTAATGATTGCTATTAATGCCCTGAATAGTTCTAACTCTTGTGGTGAAGACGGTATTTCGAATGTATTTTTAAAAAATATTGCCTTTAATATCATAGATATTTTATCACATATTTTTAATTTGAGTTTATATTCTGGAGTTTTTCCTGAGTCATTAAAACTTGCAACTGTTATACCACTCTTCAAGAAAGGTAACCCTAAGGATGTTAGTAATTATAGACCTATTTCTCTACTTTCCTCAATTTCCAAAATATTTGAAAAACTAGTTAAGAATAGAGTTTTGGATTATTTAGAAAAAATCAAGTTTTTTAACTCAGAACAGTTTGGTTTCAGGAAAGGGCTATCTACTGAGGATGCTCTACTTAATTTTTGCATAAATATTAATAAAGGATTAGATAGTAAAAAATTTTGCGCTGGACTATTTGTCGACATAAAGAAAGCTTTTGATATGGTCAGTCACGAAATTCTCTTAAAAAAGTTATATAATATTGGATTTAGAGGTGCAATTTTTGACTGGTTTAAATCCTATCTCAACTTTAGAATGCAAAGGGTTAATATTGGTGATAAAAAAACTAGGCCTCAGTTTATTAAACATGGTGTACCACAAGGGTCAGTTTTAGGACCGATTCTTTTTTTAATTTATATTAACTCTCTTTTCAATCAAAATTTTAAAGGTAAACTAACTGCTTTTGCTGATGATATCGGCTGTTGTTATACTTCGCTAAGTCCCCTTAATATGGTTGCAGAAATTAATCACGATCTAAATGTGTTAAGAAGGTAGTTTTCAGAACATAGGCTTGTTGTGAGTAATAAAACCAAATTGATGTTTTTTAGTTTATCTCAACAAGATTATCCGGACTTAGATTTAATTTTCCATGCGTCTGAATGTAGTAAATTTACATTAATTAATGAAAATTGTTCTTCCATTGCTATTCAGCGTTCCTTTTGTGATGATTCTTTTTGTAGTGTTAATTGTTTCAAAATTGAAGTAGTGAAAAGCTTTAAATACTTGGGTGTTACTTTTGACAATAATATGAGTTGGGCTGAACATTCATTGTTTTTAAAAAAGTATTTACGATCTACTTTACGTAGCTTTTATCGACTTAGGCAACTATGTTCTTCTAACACTTTAAAAATGATTTATTATGGAATATTTCATTCTAAATTACAGTATGGTATTGCTCGCTGGGGAGGATCATACTATAATAAAATATCCCCTCTACTTATACTTCAGAAATGTATTATCAGAAATATTTGTAACAAGAATCGCTTCTATCCAACATTTCAATTATTTTCGAGTCTTAAAATCTTACCTGTTAGACATTTGTATTATTTTAAAACTTTAAAAATTTTTTTTGTTCGGAGCGGATATTTAAACTCTAGAATCTCTAGTAATCACAATTTAAGAATTAATAATAGCCTGTTAGTTAACATTCCTAATTTCCGCACAACAAATTTCCGAAATTCATACTCCATAGTTTCAGGTAGATTATTTAACAAACTTCGACATGCAATCCGAATTTTACATAATAGAAATGTTTTTTTAAACTTGACTAAATCTTGGCTTCTGGGTTTTAACCATGATGAAATCGAAATTCTTCTGGAGTACTTAAAATATTTTATTACATTCATTTCGTTTTAATACTTGTTTTTATTATATAAATTGAATTTATGATTTATTTTTCAATAGTTGAATATTTGAGTTTTTAATTATTGAACTTATATTTTGTTTGTGAATAATTTGATTTTTGTTTCACTTGCTTATACTCATACTATTTTATCTTAGTTTACTTATTTTGTTTTTTTTTTATTCTTATTCTTATTCTTTTTTGTTTTCTTTTATTACCTAATTAATGTATTATTTTTAATTTTTTGTTTTTTTTATTTATTTGGGTATATTGAATTTTTAATACTTTATTGTTACCCCACAATAAAAAATTTTGTAAATTTCAAATTGTAACTTTTTATTGAAGTGGCGCTTAATACTATTTTCTTAATAAAAAGTGTCACTAACTATTCTCTTATTTGTAAAGAAAATTTATATAAAAATCGATCTTTATTTGTAAGCACTTTAATTGTAAATTTGAGAATAAAGAATTTTAAAACTAAAAAAAAAAACTAAACTAAACTCATTTTCTATGGGCAATCCATTTTTAAGCATTTATCAAGCTCTGTCAGATAGGCACTACATACTCCCTTCCCACTGTGAACGATCGATGAATACTAAAAAAAATTAAATTAAAATTCGGCTAAAAACAAATAAAGTTAAAATTAGTTGTAATTGTGTGTGAAAAAAAAAAAATTTTTTTTTAAATAATAATGTTGTTAAATTATAATTAGAAATATGTAATCGTTAATTGATTATGTTAAAAGAGACTGATTTTCTCTTTTTTCTAATTTCTGAAATAGTTTTATTTAAAATTCCGAATGCTGGTTTTAACCTTTCTATAGATATTGAAACGTTTTTCTCTTTTATTTTAAGAACAAACTGTTTTCTGAGTTTTCTTATTATTAAGTAGGGGCCTTCGTATGGAGGTGAGAATCCAGTTTTTACTCTGTCGACTCTTACAAAGACATGTGTGAAGTTCTCTAGCGTTTTGGGTAAATACTCCTTTGAACTTTTAGTCTCTGGTGTGTCAGTAGACTGAAGGTTTGACATGTCCTGTTTCAGTCTCTCAACGAAATTGTTTTGATTATCACAAGGCAGTGTTGCGTTCTTTGAAAAAATTTCCCAGGGTATTCTTAATTTTTGCCCATACAGCATTTCAGCTGGCGAACAATTGAGGTCTTCTTTTACTGTTACTCGAATTCCTAATAATATTCGTGGTAGTTCTTCAAACCAATTTGATGAGGTACATCGAGACATAAGATAAGACTTTAGTTGTCTATGAAACCTCTCTACCATACCATTGACCTGAGGATGGTTACTTGTGATACGAATTCTTTGAATTCCTAAAGTTTTATTGAAATTATTGAAAAGTTTGGATTGTTTGGAAATTGCTTTAATTATTACATCTGACCAAGGAACGCAGTTCGATTCCTTGGTCAGATGTAATAATTAAAGCAATTTCATAACGTGAAATAAACTGTGAGATCAGGGTCACGGCAACAGTTTCTGCGGAGATATCTTTTAAAGGGTATGTCTCTGGCCACCTTGAAAACGATCTATAACTCTTAATATGTAAGAATGGTCTTTGGAAACCGGGAGCGGACCGACAATGTTAACGTGAACATGCTCAAATCTGCCCAATGGTATTTCTGTTCGATCGGATTTGATTTTGATGTGTCTGACAATCTTAGATTTTTGGCATGATACACATTCTTTTGCCCATTTGTTGATGTCAACGTTCATCTTCGGCCAAAAGTATCTTGACGTTATCAATTTTCTTGTTCCCCGAATACCTGGATGGGAAATTTGGTGTAGTTGACTAAAAATTTTTAGTCTTAGTGATTGCGAGACAAAAGGGCGATTTTTGCCAGTCGAAATTTCACAAAACAGTTTCTTATTCACTAAAGGTATTTCAATGTAAAAAAACTTGGTGTTTGATTGGGAGCTTTTCGAGAGTTTGTATTTAGTTATGTCTTCGTCCTGTAACTGTTCTTTAATAGATTCTTCGATGTTGAAATCGAATGTAATGGAATTTTCGCCTACATGCCTTGAGAGATCTCCGATTGTCTCCGATAACGTTACTTTTCCCACTAATATGTCGGATATCGGTGGTAAATTGGGCGATATATTCTAAGTGTCTGCACTGTCGTGGACTACGCTCATTTCGGCAATTAATTGCGTAGCAAGTGGTTTATGATCGGTGTAAACTAAGAAATTTCTACCTTCGATAAAATATCTAAAATGTTTGATAGCTAAATATATTGCTAACAACTCCCTATCAAAAGCGGAATACTTGGTTTCGGCTGGAAATAATTTTTTAGAAAAAAAACTAAGAGGTTGCCACTTATCGCTGTTTAATTGTTGAAGGACGGCACCGACCGTGAGGGGGGGGGGGGGGAATTGCGTGGGGGAACCAACAGAGTTGCAGAAGATAATGACTCTTTAACTTGATTCAAAGCTGCATCGCATTTCTTAGGCCAGTCAAAACTGATGTTTTTTAATTTGTTTTGTTTTTGATCTTAAGTAATGTAATCGTATATTGGTGCTAACATCTCCGCTAGGTGAGGGATGAACCGATGGTAATAGTTTGCCGTCCCAATAAATTGTTGGATCTGTTTGATAGATTTCGGTGGAGCAAATTTACGAATGGCTTCGATTCTATCCTTCGTTGGCTTAATACCGTCTCTGGAGACAGTGTGGCTTAGAAACGAATTCACTTACACCAAATACACATTTACTTGGTTTGATTGTTAAACCATAATTAGAAAGTCTTTCAAAAAATTTTTTTAAATGTAGTAAATGTTCATTTTCATTTTTGCTACCAATTAGAATATCGTCAATATAAACAAACGCAAAGTCAAGCCC
This sequence comes from Argyra leucocephala, assembly GCA_963942445.1. Classification (NCBI taxonomy): domain Eukaryota; kingdom Metazoa; phylum Arthropoda; class Insecta; order Diptera; family Dolichopodidae; genus Argyra; species Argyra leucocephala. Next base: position 28,381,640 of record OZ012682.1, read on the forward strand.
AAGAAGAACTTCGTTCATAAATCTTTGGAACGTTTCTTAAACTAAAACTCATTCTAGGGAATTCGAAAAGTCCAAAAGGTGTTGTTATTGCGGTTTTATATACGTCCTCTGGTGCGACGGGATCTGATGATACGCTCGAAAGAGATCTATTTTTGAAAATAAGGTACATCAGGCGAACTTTATACTGAAATCTTGTATATGAGGAATTGGGTATCTATCTGGGATAGTTACTGCATTCAATCTGCAGTAATCTCCACACGGCCTCCAGTCCAACGAATCTTTTTTTGGAACTAAGTGGAGCGGTGAAGCGGTTGGTGAAGAAGAAGGCGAGCAGGTTCTCAGTTTGAGCATTTTATTAAACTCTGCTTTTGTCTTATTATGTTTCTCTAAATTTAGACGTCGAGGCCTTGAAACAGATAGAGGACCTTCAGTTAAAATATGGTGAACTACGGAATGTTGCGAAATATTTGTGAAGTTTGGAACGGCTGTTATATTTGGATATTTTTTTAACAGTAGCCCTATATTTATTTTCTAAGGAAAAAGTTATTAGCGTTGGTGTACTTACTTTGACTATTTTTGCCAATGTTCTATATGAAGTTTGGGTATCGATTAGAGATTTTTCTTTCAGATTTACCGATAGACCAAATTTGCACAGAAAATCGGCACCTATAATAGGACGATTAATTTTTGCAACAATAAATTGGTGTGTGAAGATTCGACGCAACCCTAAGTCTACTGTAATAATAGTGGTTCCATACGTTTCGATTTTTGAACCATTTGCTGCTGATAAATACAAATCGCTTTTTTTAAGGTTAATTGAAGATGAGATCGAGTAAGGTATTACTGACAGATCTGCTCCGGTATCGATTAGGAAATTTAATTTATTTTTTCGGTCCTTTATAAATAGACGGCTTGTTTTTGGAACCGACCCAGTGTTAGCCGTTGTAACAGAGGGTTTTGTTAGTTTTTTGGATTTTTGGTGTCTTTAGTATTTTGTGTTGATGAGTTTTACTGACATGGAGGTACACACTTTTTAGCGTCCTTTCCAAATCTAAAATGGAAATAACAAAATTTTCCTCTTGAATTATACCTTTGCCGACTAGCGGATCTATTTCTGGACTGGGATCTAAATCTACTTCTGGGTTCGCTTCGCGATGGTCTATTGCACGTACGTAATTCAGAGATCATTTCCTTAAGGGTATTAATTTCTTGTTGTATGTTTTTTATTGAATTTGGTTCTGCCGAGGTCTTAGGGGCCGAAATTTGGTTGATTGTTGTATGGGAAATTTGCAATGCCTCCCAGATTTTGTCAGCTGTATCTAATAATAAGCTTATATTCTGGTTCGTTTGATGAATCAGTGCAATTTTTATAACGTGGGATAATCTACCTAACCAGAGTTTTTTTTATAAAATCTTGGCTTGATGAAGAACTTGCGAGTTGGTTTAAATGACGGAAAAACTCTGACGGTGTTCTGTCACCGATTTCCTCGTCGGATATCCTAAATGCCTGATTTTCATTTCAGTGCTCATTGAATGTCTGCTTATTAAAATTTCTTTTAAGTTGTTATACCGACTTTTTTCAGGTGGACACTCCAAAATATCCATTATTGATTCAGCAATATATAAAGGTAAAACCGCGACTACGTGATTATATTTGGAAATGTTAGAAACGATTCTATTTACCGCGAATTTTTTTTTTATTAAATTCAATATTTTTATTTTTCAGTATTTTCTTAATCTATGGTAAAATATAATTGATATAGTAGGTATATACAAATAATAAAATTAATCTTATAGCTAAAAGTTATATTAATTCAAAATTATATCTGCACAATACAAATTCATTTAGTATTACTTAATAGAAAAAATAAAAAATAAAAATAGTTAGTCACCATTCTGTTGTATAAAGCAAGAATCGAATGATGCTTATTTCTAAAAAAAAATCAACAAATAACCTTAGTGGGGAAAGTGCAAAAGAGAAATTAAAATTTAAATACAAAGAGAAAATAAAAAATAAAAAATAAAAAATTTAAAATAGTTTCATGCAGTGCAATTAAGTAAATATGTTAAAGGCTGGGAAAAAATTTTACTTAAGCTAATCATGAAAATAGACACCATATATAAATCGCAAGAACTTCAAAAATCTTACTCAGCTAAACAACTACTGTTAATAACTCCTCACTTCTATCAAAATTAATTTCCAAAAGCCAAGCTTTCAATAATTTTAAGAAATTCGATAAAACTCTAATTTGCCTTATGTGGTCAGGAAGTTTATTAAAAAGACGGAGAAGTACGTCTTTTCCCGCAAATTATTTGAATAACATGTTTTTGTGACACAAGTAATTGACTAATCTTAGTAAAGTATGCTCCTCCCCAACAAGTAATATTATACTGAATTTTTGAATGAAAAAGCGCATAATAAACTGAGCACATATTTTTTTCCGAACAGTATATATTTAGATGATAAAGCTGTCTAATAATATTACGAAGATAATTCTTCAAATAGCAAGCGTGATCATTCCAATCCAATCTGGAGTCAACCCATAAGCCAAGATATTTGAACGATTTTACAAATTCAACTAAAAATCAATTATTATCACATTGGATATTACCACCAAAACAATTATTAGAGCAGTATATTGGAAATTTGGCGCAATTGGGAGCATGATAATAAATATCAAAGTTATCACAAGAAGGATTATAGATACCAAAATTCAAATGCTTAGTTTTACAGCTTATTACTAGTTTATGTTTATTAAGCCAGTGCCTAATTAAATCCAGATCAAAGTTCATGCATGCAGCTATCTCAAAATTGTTCTTACAAGTATATATAAACGCAGTGTCATCTGCAAATGCGGTTACCATCCCCGTAAAATGTTGCAAAAAAAGCGAGTTAATATAAAGTAAGAGCAACATAGGTCCAAGTACAGAGCCCTGAGGAACACCACAGGATAGATTAAGTAAGGCACTATAAATATTCCCAATTCTGACTTTCTGTCTTCTACCAGCCAAATAAGACCTAAGCCATTTATAAATAAAACCTCTAAAACCCACATTATATAGTTTATTTAATAAAATATGATGATCCACAAGATCAAAAGCCTTAGTTATATCAACAAATAATGCTGAGGATACTTTACCCTCATTTAATGCACCATATATCTCTCCACAGAATTTAAGTAACCCACTTTCTGTTGACTTGCCTTTCAGGAAGCCAAATTGATTTTCACTGAAGAAGTTGGTTTTGTTGAGAAAATATAAAAATCTCCGTTTCATTGCTTTTTCAAAGATCTTCGAGAAAGAGGATAGGACAGATATAGGTCTATAATTGTTAACATTCAGTATATTTTTGAATAAGGGAATAACTTCAGCAATTTTTAGTTTCTCAGGAAATTGACCTAATAAGACACTCTTGTTAAAAATATGTGCCAAAATATCCACAATTTGGAAGGAGATTTTCTTTAGGATGTTATTTGAAACATCCTCAGATGTCTCAGAGTTTGAGTTCTTTAAACCAGTTATAATTCTATGAATCTCAAAAGCTGAGATACTGTCGAAAAAGAAACTAGTACGTTCAAAGTTCTCCTGAACAACAACATCAGAAGAGGAGTATGTGCTAAAGTAATTTTCATTTTCAAATTGTTTGGAGATATTTACAAAGAAACGATTAAAGTTATTAGCAACCTCAAACGAATTATTAACAATTTCATTATTGACAGAAAGACTTAGTTCATCACAACCAGTTGAGTCCCTATTCAACAAACTACAGTGGTAGGCAGAATTAATTACACACTCAATAAATTTTAACATTTTTTTTTTGTTTTTCTTTTCTAAGGACGGAATTTACAAATGTGTTAAAAAAACTTTGGAAATCAATTTCACAAAGTGTTCTTAATTTAAATTTAAATTTTCGGCTGAAAAAAATCTCAAATGACTCAGGTAGTAACAGGTTTCTTTTGCTATGTCACCCGGCAAAAGTAATTACACATTTGATTTCATATGGCATAATTAATTACACATCAGGTAAAACTAAAGAACTATTGCTAATTTTTGAATAAAAAAGTTGTTTACAGTTAAATAATTTTGTTTTAGTATTTTTACATTATTAATGTTTAGTTATTCCACCTTGTGCATCAATAACAGCTTGCAATTACTTTCATATTGAAGTTCTTAAATTTTTAATTAATTCCGTAGGTATTTTTATCTAAATATTCAGTATTTTCTCAATCCTTTCAGCTTCTTTTTGCTTTTATCGATTTGTTTCCTTTTCATTGTTTCATAAACGCGATTTGTTTCATAAATGCGCAGATGTTCTGTATAACATTTAAGTCAAAGCCTTTCGTTGGCCAAGTTAGAATGTTCAGTCCGACACATTCAAAAAATCGTTTTACAACGCAACCTCTATTAAATGAAGCATTATCTTGCTGGAAACAGCAGTTATCATCAGGAAATATTCTGTCTCCTTAAGTGAAAGCATGTTTATTTAATATTTTAATATATCCACATTAAAATAATGTTGCATCTGTTGGAATCAAAGCTCCACAGCCATAATAGTAAATGCATCCCCAAGACATAACACTTCAATCGCCTTGGGAATCAAATGATTAAACCACTTTATACTTTAACTCTTTTGTAAGATGAATGTATTTTTTTCCAAGAGCTTCCGTGGAATGTAAATTAACTTTCCTCTGTCCACAATATGTTATATCAGTACTCCAATGACTCATTAACATATTCTTGAGCAAAAGCCTCACGTTTTGAAAAAATTGCTAATAAAATATTTACCACTTTAGGTACCCCACCCCATAAGTTTGAATATTAAAATATTTACATATTCTTCGTATTGTTCGTTCACTCCCACTTTTTTCTAATAATTTTTGCTGATCCAAAAGCAATTTTAACTGGGCTTACATCAGGATTTTCTTTTTAATTACTGAACAATTTGTAATAGCCTTCTTTGGGTCTCTTAGTAACAAGTTCATTCCTACTAGATCTTTACCTGTTTTTCAAGCTACCGCATTCCTCTTTTTCCTTTACAAGGTTGTAAATAGTTTTAAATGAAATTCCATAAATTTTTGCTAGCAATCGAGCTAGTGTTTAGCAACAACTTCTGCGCGATTTCAATATTTAATTAATCTGTTTTACGCATTATGAATGAAAAATGAATCAGTAATTTTAACAGAATAAAACTATTTGAAAAACTATTACGAGCTGCACTTCGTCACTTTTAAATATTAGAATACAAATTCAAAAATAAAAATTAATTAAACGCTATCAAAAAATGCACTTATTCGCTTCAATAGATCAAAATGGAATAATGTGTAATTAATTATGCCGTATGAAACCAAATGTGTAATAACTTTTGCCGGGTGACATAGCAAAAGAAAACTGTTACTACCTGAGCCATTTGAGATTTTTTTCAGCCGAAAATTTAAATTAAAAACACTTTGTGAAATTGATTCCCAAAGTTTTTTTTAACACATTTGTAAATTCCGTCCTTAGAAAAGAAAAACAAAAAAAAAATGTTAAAATTTATTGAGTGTGTAATTAATTCTGCCTACCACTGTATTAACCAGTTGCCACTCCTTTTTCTTATTTCCATTATTAGTTTCAAAGCCTGTAATATAGTATCTATCTTTACAGCTGTTAACATTGTTTTTGATTTCTCGACAGAGTTTATTATAAAAGTTCTTTAGGCGAATATTATTTGGATGCTTCAAACATTGTTTCCTTAGATTATTAGGTTTTTTGATTTTATTTAACACCGAATCAGTAATCCACGGTTTAAGTTTACTTGATTTATTCCGACCGACATTAGTATTCGAAGAGAAATCCCTAACATTTATGACCAAAATATTTAAAAACTTATCAAAAGCAATCGAGGGATCTTCTTCAGAATAAACATTCCCCCACAACTCACAATTTAACAAAAAAATTAATCTATCATAATCAATTTTCTTATATTGAAGTATGTTATCTTTAGTTTTCTGCTTAATAGAAGGAATATGGAATTTAATAATTATCATAGAATGGTCTGTTATTTGAAAATCATAAACCGAACCATTACCGAAAAAAAACATGGTCGATACATGTAGAAGAATTTGACGTTTTTCTTATCGGTTCATTAATAAGGGAAATAAATACATTTGATGCCATCAAAATTAAATATTCTTCCATAATTTTTGAATTACCAAGTATATCTATATTTATATCACCCAAAATAATACAATTTTTATTCTTAACATTCATGACATAGTTAGAAAATTCTAATAAAAAATCCTCAATTTTCCTAAATTTTGAAAATTTATTCATAGGTACTCTATGAAAAGTGAAAAAACATGTATTGTCCTGAAAAGTATTTTCGAATTTAGGAATCAGTATAAAAGTTTTACATGACTATGTGAAGTGGCTATGAAAATTAGCCACAAAAACGTGACGATTCGTTTTATTAATCAGAAAATACTGCAGAGTGTTCCAGGGGGTCCATGTGTACAAATCGATAGATACAGTTATCGATGAAAATGAAGTTGTTCCTCCTCATCAATTGGAATTAAAAGTAGTAGCTTCAATATTGCTTCTACGAAACTTGAAGAAGCCAAAACTACGGTACTAGATTAAGAATAAGAATTTGGCATCTTCATTTCATTTAAGTACAAATTCCAATTGATTGTGGAAAAGGCGAACATATTTTTATTTCAAGAATACCTCAACAGCAAGGAACGTATTTGCTTACACTTCATAAAAAAAGATCGAAATATTGTTTACAAAAAAATAATTTTAATATTAGTATAGTTTAAGTTGTAGTATTGTTGATATTTTGTTATCGTAGTGAAAAAAAAAATATTAGAATATTTTTGATAAACCAATTTTTTTCAATTCGATTCATAAATCAAACTTCATTGAAATAAATTCGTTACATTTTGTGGTCAACCTGGACTACGTCGGGTAACTTTGCTAGTGAATGATATAGTATACACACAATAACAGGTCAATGATAGGATCACATAATCTGGAAAATTTTTTCAAAAATAATGGTAATAAAAGAATAAAATTTATTAGTTATGCATTACAAATCGTGAACCGTGTACGTAATACCGTTTTTTTTCTTTTCTCAGAACTTGTTTGAAAATCGTATTTCTATTTCAGATGAGATAATTTTTGAAGAAATAGAAACAGCCAACAATCCATATAAAGAATAAAATGTCCAGTTTTACTTTTTTACTTACTTTTTTAAATTTTGATAGATTGTTTGTTGGCTTGTATTCATGATTATATTATGTATTGATATATATACTATTCATATTATTATCTACGGCAAGAAACAGACAAAGTTAACAAAATCAAAATTGCTAAATATTTAAAACTACATGTAGGTACCTACTTTTCGATATACTTTTCAATTGAAATCAATTTTTTTTTTTTAATTTTACAAAACAATATTAATTTTTTTGTCCCTTTCCTCTATAAAGTTTGAAATCACAAACTTCATAAATCACATTGACCAAGTCCAAATAAAAATATTAATTCTTCAAATTTTAAAAATTAAAGCAAAATAACAACAAATACAGCAATAATCTTGAATTCCTTCAATTTCTAATTAAAAAGAAATTCAATACTTTGACTTGTAATATTATTTGTGGTATATATAATACTATACCTATTAAAAGGACTTTAAATGCATATATAGTTTTTTATACACACACTGTGTAATTTTTAATTTTCACCACATAAGTCAGGAACTACAAAATATATATCTATAATACGCAAGAGCACGATTAGTGAAGGCACACTTTTCGTGGTTTTTTGTGTGCTTCGTTTTTTTTTCATTCAATCAATCGGCGATGATGCAGGCCGTGGCGATCAAAATCAATTTTTATTTTATCTATAACTAGCGGAGTTACCCGGCGTTGCCCGAGAAAATTTAAAGTTCCTAGAATATTTTCTTCGTTTTTAGTTTGAAAAGAGAATTATTATGTGATGTTTTTCTGCTAGTAAACTAACTGTTAAATGTTTTTATATGTAATTGTTTTTTTTTTTTTTGTGGAAAGCTTGAAAACCAATACAAAGAATACACGCCAAAAGTGTGGGATCCACCCTCACTAAAACCACTGCAAGTTTTTAAAAATTTAATAAAAAGCTAATTCATGAAAATTTTAAAAATTATAATAGGTATCTACTTAAATGAAATACAAAAAAAAAATCAAAAGTGAACGAAAATTAAAATGAGTTGCAATTTTGTACAAAAATAGTACTTACAACTTAAAACAAAATGCAAACATAAGTCTTAGGCGTTGTTTGTAAATTTCAATTAGAATTTTGGAATTTTAATTAGGATTATTTTTTGAAAACTAAATTATGGTCCGTTTTTTATGTTAGCATAAATCTTTTTTTATGTATTAATAATAAACATTTTCATTTTTATAATATTCAAACATTAAGTACTTATTTCTATATGTTAGTATAAAACTAATGCTACATAAACTTATGCTAGATGTTAGTAGTTCACATTTTAATTTTTGTTACTCTTAATTTAATTAATCAATTCTTATCCATATAGCAGTTTTTTTCATTGTTCAAAAAAGAAAAGTACAAAATGTTATAAAGAAAAAAATACCAAATTTAGAAAAAAAGATAGAAATCCAAAAAAATAAAGACATATAGGAAAAACCAAAAGAACAGAAAAAAGGACAGACGAAAAAATACAAAATAATAAACTAATTAAATTGACGGGTGGTTAAATAATTTTCTTAAGATAAAACTTGATTATAAACAACGTTTTTAGTTTCGCCTTCACACTTAAATCCACACCGCAGTACTTAATAGACTATTTCTGTGCCTTGTTTATCGTAATCGAGAACGCAAGTCTAACTGGAAATTGCAACCTCTTAAAGTTAAAAGGGAGATCATTTGGAATAAGTGGTATCCTTGGGATGAAAACGACTTCACCCTGTCCCTTCCCTTTTAAAATAGTTGCTTCAATTACATTTGCCAGCAATTTTTTAACACAAAGTCTTGTACCGCTGCAAAGTTTTGGTTGGTCGAGGTTCCGTGTTCCGTGTTCCGAGGTTCCGTGTTGCGGTAATCCAGCCGGATCAAGAGAATTTAGGAACTCTGTTGGAAAATTGACTACCTCATCAACATTTACTACGCCCGGTAATATGAAAAGTATTTGATTATTCATTTCGCTGATATCAGCATTTTTAGCAGCAAGAATTGCCCTCTCTCGAAACCAGTTCAAATTATGATAGTTTTGCTAAATATCCGGATAGACTGCATCTATTAGTTCTGCGACAGACGACACCAAATTACAAAAATCGGATGGCAATTTTATTTTTTCAGATGACTCAACTGCAAATCTACCTTCTCCGATCTCAAGTACCTTGTTGGCGAAAAGTTAAGCACTGTCATCCCCCAGAAGTACCCTCATGTTTTGCTTCAAACTTATCTTTGTTATATGTCTCCACAAAGATGAATGTTTAAAACATGGGTAAATTTCATCGGCTGGTGTTGACTTTGGGATGACGGGCAAACTTTGACGGAAGTCTCCACATAGAAATACCAGAACTCCTCCCATAAGGTTGTTATTTCCTCTCAGATTTCTCACAGTCACGTCAAGGGCTTCGAGAGCTTTCTTGTGAGCCATGGTGCATTCATCCCATACGATAATTTTGCATGTCTTGAGCATTTGCGCCCGACCACTTGTTTTACTAATGTTGCAGGTATGATTTTCCTGTCTGGGGATATCTAGTGGCAACTTAAGTGCAGAATGGGCTGTTCTTCCTTCTTTCATTAATGTTGCCGGGATTCCTGAAGATGCAATGGCAAGAGCAACTTCTCCTCGAGCTCTGATTTCGGCTAGAATTAGGTTGGTTAAAAATGTTTTCTCTGTGCCCCCCGAAGCATCAAGAAAAACGGTACCTTGTTGGTTCTCTACCTGATCCATGATAATTTTGTATGCTTTTTTCTGATCTTGATTTGAAGAAGTGGTATTTTTTCCGCGATATTACGCTTTCAGCTCTTCGACGTTGTAGTTCTATTCTCGTATGTAATCTGTATAAAGTTCATTTTGTTGGTTTCATACTGATGAAGATAGGCCGAGTTGCTGTAATATTTTACCGATCATAGCCACACATTTATCTTCAAGAATAATTAATCCGTTGTTGAATATGTCCGGACCAAATGTGATTGCTAACATCGGATTTTCGCGCCGGACTTTGGCAGAACAGTATATACTCGACTCAAGGTGTCACTCTTGACCACATCATATCCGGGGACGAATATTTTTCTGTATTGCTTTGAAAACCCTATATCAAGTTGCGATTCTAAAGTTGTTTTTGTAGTTTTAGTACGCTTAAGTTCAAGGCAAATATTTCTAAAAAAAATTTTTTTTCTTTATTTTATTTCATTGAAAGATAGAAATAAATAAAAATGAGAATTTTGTTTTGCTGATTTCTTCACTCTTTTTTTTCTTCCTCTCTAAAAATAAAAAAATAAAAAACAAATTAAAAACTTGCTTTTTGAATGACTATCACCAATATTTCGTACCAATATTAACTGCACTAAAAAGGGTCAAGTAAATAAGCTAAATTCAAGCTCCATTAGAAAATTATATATGGTTTGCACAACATATGAAATTCAAGCATCTTAGACCCACTTCCTGTTAAGTTAGGGACTTGACATTTTACCTTGGATCCCGATTACGGCAGTTTCTGCCAAATTTGTAGGACCTGCTTTCCGCCAGAGCTCTTTTGAACGAAAATTCATATCTCAGAAACTGGACCGATTTGGTTCCAATGAAAACTATTTTTGTTATTAGAAATTTTGAAGGACCTGCGGAGCTCGGAGTTATATGACAGCTACCCAAATCAGTCAAAATTTTGAAAAAATGTGAAAGTCATATTTGTGTATTTTTGGAAGAGTACCTGTGTGCGAATTTTCAGCTCTCTAGGACCTTTGGTTTTTTAAATCTTTTTGTCGGGTGCTGGGAGTTCTATGACAGCTACCCGAACCAGTCAAAATTTCGAAAAAATGTGAAAGTCATATTTGTTTATTTTTGGAAGAGTACCTGTGTGCGAATTTTAAGCTCTCTAGCACCTTTGGTTTTTGAAATCTTTTTGTCGGGTGCTGGGAGTTGTATGACAGCTACCCGAACCAGTCAAAATTTCGAAAAAATGTGAAAGTCGTATTTGTCTATTTTTGGAAGAGTAACTGTGTGCAAATTTTCAACTCTGTAGCACCTTTGGTTTTTGAAATATTTTTGTCAGGTGCTCGGAGTTGTATGACAGGTACCCGAACCCGTCAGAATTTTGGTAAACAACATATCACGGGTTCGATTCCAAGTAGTAAAAAACCATCCTGTAAAATTTTGTTGAAATTGGTCCATGCGTCTCGGAGGAGTTCTGACACAAACATACGTACATACATACATACATACATACAAACATCCTTCTTTATATATAAGATTACAATTGACAAGCATTTAGGGACCTGCGCAGTAGATACCTTTTCATTTTATTTCGATTCTCCTACTCCTTAATGAACTTCTAATATATGTAGTATATAAGTTGTATATAAAACAATAATGCGCACACAGTTGAAAATTTTTTACCCATATGATTTTATTATTCTGCAAATACATTATGCATATGTGAGATCTTCTTAAAATAATAAACAAAAGCAAACAAATCAATTATTATAATTTACATTATGTACTTGCAAATGAATCTATGTACATATGCCAAATAAAAACAAAGAAACAAATTCATCTCAAATAAAAAAAAAATAAAAAAGCATAAACAAAAAAAATCAGTTGAATTGTTCATATGACTAGCAAATTCATTTTTATATAGTGGAGTTAGAGTATCTATAATTATAATTGACAAGCATTTAGGAACCTGCACAATAGACACCTTTTCATTTTATCTCGCTTCTCCTTAATGAACTCAACTCATATTAGAAGGGAAAATCTTCATTTACGTAGGCCTAATGCAATTTTTTACATAAACCACAACAAAATATTTCCTGATTAGTTGAAACAAGTAAAAACTATTATACTATACCTACTTTAGCATTGCCGTATAAATGAGAAAGAAAGAGAACACAGCATATACTTGCCTAAATTTTTATATACAAATTTTTATTGGGCTGACAAAATATTTGAAAACGCTTATGAAATTTTTATATGCCGGATTATTTATTAAGTACATAGTGAAAAAAAAGTTCGGACAATAATTACAGATTTTATATTGAAATTTTAAACAAGACAACCAAAAGTAAATTCCCACAGACAACAAAAAGTAAATTTTTTTATGTTAAAATTTAACTTTTAATAGATACCACGATAAATAGTTTCATACGAGAAAATTATTATTTACACACATCCTATTTGAATTTTATCTTATTAATTTCGCTACACCTTTTTGTTCCCTATATTTCATTTCATTCGTGAACATACAATTCTTATTACCGTCTATTTCTAATAATTTTTTTTTTTAAATGTTTGGGTGTGTTAGCAAAAATACATATCCGAGTTTGACTTCTTATTGTTTAGAAATTCTTTGTTTGCAATAAACCTATTTAAATAATACGTCAAATAAAAACAAAAAACAAGTTCATCTAAAATAAAAAAATATAAAAACAACAAAAACAAAAATAGAGTATCCATAATTATAATAGACATCCATTTAAGGACATACGCAGTAAGCACCTTCTCATTTTATCTCGCTTCTTCTTAATGAACTCCTAATATGTAAATAAGTTGTATATATGGTCTAAATGCGCATACGGGTTCAACAAATTTTTATTTGGTTTTATAATATTCAAACTTTTAAGTAAAATGTTATTATTATGTTCTGTTAAAAATTTTAAATTTAGCTTCAACTTAAATTATAATTACAAAACAGGGACCCCTAGTCTATATTATAATACACAAGAGCACGATTTTGAAGGCAAACTTTTCGTGCTTTTTCGTGTGGTTCGTTTTTTTTTCATTCAATCAATTTTTTTTGTCGATTCTCTTTGAAGTCAAATTCTTTTTATTTTTTTTTTATTTATCGCATTTGGTTTTTTGCACTTTTAGTAGGAAAACAAATTAATTAGTAGAATAATGTTCTTAATATTGGTTTTAATATCACAAATTTTTGTGAGTTCGAGTCTCTATTAATTCAATAACAAAAAACCAAGATTTTTTTAATATAAAAAAGTAATTTTTAATTATTATTTCAATAAACTACGAAACCGTTTAGTTTCAAATAAAACTAAGCATACAAATTATGTAAATTTATTACTTATCCACACATGGAATGTATTCACAGATGACAGTTTTGACACTATGATGTATCATGTAGATATTTGTATATAATATAATATATTATACCAATTAGCATTTATCCTACCTATATATGCATACTCAACCAGTTAAAATGTAGGTACAAAAAAATATAATATAATTTGAGCTGTATTTTGGTTAGGAAGTCTTATTAGTATACTGGTGAAATGTTATGTATATCGAACCTATGCTAAAATTTTATTCAAATTTATTTTACAGATTTTATAATATTTAATTTTAATCAAAAAGAAACATATCTTAATTTATGACTAAAAGTTTTATATTTTAAATTTAAAAAGTTTTCAAAAAGTTATAAATATCTTACATACATACATTGTATATGTATATTATTATAACTTTATGATAAAACTGACAATTTATTTAAAAAGATAATAGGAGCAAAATTATATATTAATTAAAATCTACATAAAAAACCATCTGACGGCCTATAATCAAACTAAAATTTAAAGTATATACAAAGACCGCTAATATATAAAAGTACACAAAAGTAGTTTGATCGTACAAAGATTAGAGTTGAGATGGGACATTTTTACGATCTTACTATTTCATATTAAAACATAAACAAGCACACACCATTAAGGAAACAAGAATTAAAAAAGAAAAAAAAACGTATATTATAATATATTTATATTACATACATGCCAAACCAATGCTCTATTACCAAAATATATGCTGTGCAAATTATAAATAATGATTGGCTGTGCACAGCATACACACTGATATATAGATACATATATAGTTATATATCTAATTAGAATTTTATTTTTCTGTTTTTCAATTTTCCTTGTAAAAGTTTCCTTTTTATATTAAATACAATTATTATTCACAGCAACTGAACTGAATAATCACTTGCAATAACTGAAATGAAACCCCTCCAATAAACACCTTATTAATTTTGGACTCTTTATAATAAATTAATAACAATTAGTAAAGATAACAACAACAAACCATCTTTCTAAATGTTACATATGAAGAGGATTTACCAACAATCAACAACAATGTAAAAACAAAATAAAAACAAAAATGTGCAGATCCTCAGAATAACTCCAAATCATGAAAAAGAAATCATATAATGCAAAAGAATTGTGTTGACGTTAATCAGAGTTGCATAAATTGAATAAATGAATAAGTAAATTTAAGGTTATTTTGACTGAATGATTTCAATAATAGTAATGTTTTAAATTGAAGTAGGTACTATTTTTTAATATTATTTTATTAGTTACTATCTGCTTTTATGAAATAAATAGTAATTTATAATAATTAATAATATAAATATGTAATACAAATTGCAAAATTTGATCTGTAGTGTATCAATAATTTTTTTTAGTAAATTAAATATGTACCCAGGAATCGAGGTACTATATCAAAACGTCAGATTTATCAAAAACAATAAGATAATAACCATTATAAAAAATTTATATTCTATTGAAAATGTTGGCGAGATATCAAGACAATATATTTTGTGAAATTAGCACATTTATTTTACCTACATTCAACAATTCACACTTTTTCATTCAATTCAACCAAAATATAAAAACGAAACTTTTGCAAGAATTGAAAAACAGATAAGAGAATAAAAAAGAACAGAAAATAAAATTCTAATTAGATATACATATAACAACTATATGGGTATCTATATGCCAGTGTGTATACTGTGCACAGCATAATATAGAGTACACTATATTTTGGTAATAGAGCATTGGTTTGGCATATAATGGTGTCAAAGTCAATAACCGCTTAGGTCGAAAATCACTGTTTCGTGTAATTGCAATTTGAAAAATTTGCAAAATTTAAACATGTTTCTAAAAAAATTTGGACAGTTATTAAACAAAGACTTTCATCAAAAGAAAGGTTTTTTAAAGAGAAATTAGTTAATGTAGGCTTAAAATTAAAGGGAATAGTATTCATGAAGTTATTAAAGAAATAAGGCTATAAGCGGTTATAAAAAACAACAAAATTTTATTTGACATTCTAAAGTCGATATAAGTCTGTAACAAAGACTTATATATGTAATAATTTCGTTTTCTCAGTATTAAATTGAGTTTATTAGCTTATTTTGACATAAGTTTCCAAAAGACAGTACTTTTAAAATACAATAAGTGCTTAACTCTAAATAATTTTTCATAAAATATTATTGTCGAAAAGCAATAAACGCTTAATTCGATATAAGTTTTTGTTGAAGTTCATATATATGGTGAATGTATGTTATTATAAACGATATGCAATAACAACTTAGGTCGATATAAATTTAAATTGTATAAAAAATTCTCTATTATAATTCTTAAGTCATTTTACGCTTTTATTGTATGTGTATATTGGTATATTAATGACTTAAGCGATTATGTTTTCTTAAATATCTTGGAGTCTAATGGAGGTTAATACTCCAATTTTTGTGTGTATATGAAAGGCAATAAAACGAACATAATGGTGTTAATAACTCAATTCTTTCTTATCTCGACATAAGCGGTTATTGATTTCGACCACAGATATATTATAATATACTTTTTTTTTTTAATTCTTGTTTCTTTAATGGTGTGTGCTTGTTTATGTTTTAATATGAAATAGTAAGATCGTAATTACCCATCTCAACTCTAATCTTTATACGATCAAACTACTTTTGTGTATCTTTATATATTAACGGTCTTTGGTACATACAAGAAAAATAGTAAAATATTAGTTTTATTCAGTAACCTGTTCGAGTTAGTTCTATATGAATATGAATAGTCATACGTTTGATAATTTCTTTAATGTCATTGGTCATAGTCATTTGAAAATACATAATTTAAGTATGTTTAGTTTATAGATTGAAATAGTACGGTTCAAATCTGATACATGTAACAACCGATGTTCAATATTATTTTTTTAAAATGATAGATGTTCAAAAGGAGACTAAGCAATATTATATATATTTTAATTTTTTTTAATTATTAATTAGAAATTTCAATTTAAAATTTTACCGTAAGACATTTTAACATACCTACAAATTTTTTTTTTTTTTGCTAAATAAATTATTATTACACAAATACAAAAATAAAATATAGTATTTACCTACCAAGGATAAATTGAAATGATGGATACAATTCATAATGAAGCTGATTGAACCATATAGCAAATTTGAGGTATATCTATATGATTTCATTAGTTGTATTCCTTTTTCAATTTAAAATTTTTTTTTATTTGTGAGTACAAAATACATATATTTGAAAAAGTGGCTAACAAATTTTATTCTACGTGAATACTCTATTTATATGATTACTCTATGATACTATACCTATTTATTATTTATAACCTTATTGATTGTTGAATATGGCTTAACCGATACCTATATATTAAAAAAAAATCACCACTCTTCTACCACATGCATATCTACAAACTTGAAGAAAACAAATATACTTAAATTCGGACCCATGCATACATTATTATTTCGCTAAAATCTTAATTTGAAAAGAAAAAAAAAATGTTTGTTTTTTTTTTTTTTTTTGCAAAACAAAAATAATTTCGTCCATATAGTTATATTATATAATTTAACAATTATTAATTACTTATTTTTATTATTATTTTTCTTATTTAAGAGTCAATACTGTTCACTTGAAAGGTTAGCAATGAAGAGAGCTATCCACCTCTACATATCGTTTATATAGTGGTCCTCGTCACATCAATGGTGGAAAAACGCATCCGGATATGATTACCGGATATAGTATTATGGGATCAATTTTTTATTTATGACTTACAGAGGTTTAAGACGAATATTAACAACATTGTTCGCTCTTTCCCACAAAACTTTTCTTCTTCCATTTTCTTTCCTTTCCTCTAACTATCCTTTCCTTTTTCAAATAGTCAACGGTACGCAAGTACTTAAAGGTTCAAAACCTAAGTTTTGGCTATAATATAAAAAAAAAAAAAAATTAAGTTTCATAAGTTCCACGTAGTACTACATGCGCCACGCGGTGACTGTTCCTACCATTGACTGCCTTACACCATCTATTGTTTCATGTGGTATATAACTATATGAAACAAAAATATTTAAAATAAAACAAATTAAAGCAAATTAAGAGGATGTGTATTGGCTAGCCCATTTATAAATTTTCAAGTATGTACTGTGGTCGGCATATAGCTTTTCAAGGATTTTTTGGATATTAAATTAAATTATCTTTAATTATGTTAAAAAAAAAATATTTTAGGACTTTCGCTAATGAATTAAAAACTTGCAAAGAAATAGAAAATAGTAGTACAAAATTTCATTTAATTTCTTTAAAAATGTATTGGTTGTTGTTATTGTTTTTATGTGTAAATAAAAAATATTAATATTTTCATATGAATATTTCAAAGCGACATCCTTTTACTTTCCATTAAAGCTAGAAAGCTATTAATACTGAAGAAATAAATATTTTTCATTCAAATTTACTTATCGTCGGTCGCAGGCTTAGTTGATCCATACGCCAAAAAGTCATATTGAGAAAAATGAGTTTAAAGTTTGAAACACTATAAAAATTAAACTGTTCGATAAAATTTTTCCAAATTTGGCCTACTTATGTATATGCCGCAAAAATATGTTCATGCAAGTTTTTAGACTAAGACCTCTTGATTTATTCATTTTAAAAAGAAAATTAAATTTTCACTTTGATCCATATCCAATTGTAAGTGAATTTAGTTTTTCATTGTATGACGTGGATCAAATAATCAAGCATTAAATTTTTTCTTGAAGTAAGAAAGTTCTATATATTCACCCAAACAAAAAACATAAAAATAAAATACGATTTTGTTTAATTTTTAGTTTTTATTAAATAAAACAAAAAACATATTAGCAAAATCTTATTCTAAATATTACGTATTAACAGTTTAGTTTTTTATTATAATTTGTTTAATAACATTCATCTTATAAAATAAAATCAAAAATAACAAATTCAGTTATCTTAAAAATAATTTCACAAGTCTGTTAAGTAGCTTTAATCTTAACTAAGAAATTAATATTTTTGTACTTAGGTATGCAATTTTAATTTGTTAAAGTAATTGAAGATTTCACAGCCATTATCTTGTGTAACATGACACGTTTGAAATAGTTCAATAATTATTTAAACAAAGCAGTTAGATAAAATACGCTTTCACGAGGAAGATATTTCAGTAAGTCCTTTATATTGGATGGCTTCCTATTTATGCTAATGTAATTATAGTCCAAACCCAAAAAGGATGTTTTATAATTAATAGCACAAGGTTCATCCTTTTCCTACAATATGCATTTTATTTTTGGAACCTTGCTAAAGTCAAATTTTGATATGAGTTACTTTCTAACAAATTTTCTTTGACTGCATTCCGTTGAGTAACTTAACAAGATGCAAGGGGGTATGCACCTCGAAGTTTTTAAATTCCTGTTAATAAAAGAATGAACGCAATCGACCTCTTGAATATAATATACTTTATATATACGGTAAAATGGAGTATATAAAAAAATGTACATGAATCAAATTGACATTAAGAAAAACCGTTTATTTTTGATCCATGTGGATTGCCAAATTTAATAGTTTATTACACTAATAATAGTTGTGGATCAAAATTGAATTGAAAAAAAATTATAAGTTAGTGACCCATCATGGATATATATGGATCATCCATGTGTATTATACAATAACGTGGATCAAATAAGCACATATAATTTCAATAGTGGATATTTCATATATTTTGTGATACAAACGCCAAAATTTTGGATATAGTTCAAAGTTGGATAAAAAATTATAAAAAAAATGGATGTGGTTTAAAGTTACCTCTCATTATCGCAAAATGTATTAGATATAGAAGAAAACGGGTTAGACAGAAAGAAAGAATATGTCGCAAAACCCCAAGAAATGTTCTAAGCATATCCATAGATTTTTTTAACAAGAGGTAAGCTGAAAAGAAAATACCTCTTTATTATTGGCCCCTGATGAAAATAGGTGATGGAAAATTTAGAAATTTTTATTGTATTTATACGATAAAAATGTTTGTAATTTAATGTTTAAGAAATAAATACATCAAATACTTAAATATATTGAAATAATTTTATTTTTTAAATGAAAATGTAACATATTTTTAAGTTCAAGGATTTATATTTACAGAAAATTTTTTAAAATAAAATATAATATAAAGTAGTATAAATAATGAATAAAAATTATAAGTGATAAGTAAAAATTATAATGCAAGTATAATATAAATTGGTGTTGCATTTGTATCACTCATTTTCGTGAGTTTATCCCTTTTTTTGCAAAGTAACTGTTAACTAGTTATGTAAAAATTAACAAAAATAAAAACTGAAATTCATAAAAAAAATAATAATATTAAATATCAATCCAGCCTTTCAATAAATTTATTGTATCACATACAATAAAAAATAAATTTTTACTTCATAATATGTGAGAATTAAAAACATCACAAACTTTATAATTAAAATTCAAACAAGCATTTAATTTTGAAACGTAATGATTTTGAATTTATTAGAAGACTTAGATATTTTATTTTTAGGACTGGTAGATAAATTATTAAGTAAAATATTTGCAACAACTGCAAAAGCTTTACTGTAAACATCTGTCGATGTATGGCCGCCATCACACATTATATCAAAAAAAAATAAAACAATTAGAAGCTATTAAACTTTGACACGTAAGCGCGTAAAGACTACCGTTTTGATTTTTTGTTGCTAAAAATCGCGTTTTAACGAGTAAACTTATATTATGTATTACAGAATCCATGTGAAACAAAATAAATTTTACACTATCACTTGGTATAATCAAACCTTCGCCTTGTACTTTAATTAATTTTCGAATTCTTAGTTTTTTCGGATTCAAGAATTTTTTGATATGAAATTAAATAATTACAACCGCTCATTCGCCGATAAGACCGAAATTTACGTTCTAAACTATTAGTTTGAATTTTTCCAGGAAGGAAATATTTTATACTAAAATTTGAGAAGCTAATTTCAATTAATTCTGTCATTGCAGATGTTGTCTGTAAAAGAGTATCAAAAGTAGGAGTCGTAATCCATCCATTAAATAAATTTAAATTTTTCCAAGCTGATATTCATTTACAAAAATCTTTTAAAAATTTTACGTTATTATCAGTAGAACCAGTAGAACTATGAATAGTGACTAAATTTGGATCTCTACTAGAAATATCTTTGAAAAGAGATGTATTACTTATTATTTTCCACCATTTTAAAATTAATTCAATAAAATATGCTGTTGAATAATAATTTTCACATTTCAATGCTGAAACTCTAAAATAATTGAATATTTTTAAAACAAGTTTAACACTCTAATCTGCCTTTCTCTACCAGAAGGGAAAAGCGCTGTATAATATAATGTGTAAGACTTTTTAATTAAAAGGTGTTTTTCTTTAGCATGCATATTTCTTAATTTATTTATTTATTTACTTCGTTGATTTAAACAAATTACAAGATTTTTAAAAATATAATTTTAACATAATTAATAAGAAAAAAAGGAATAAAAAAAATTTAAAAATTTAAAAACATACCAAAACAATGGAACAACAGAACATGGTTGGTTGTTTAGTTCGTTGGTGAAACGATGAATTACTAGGCGCTCAGAAAAGAAGAAAAAGAAAATGTTTATTTTTGAATACAATTATAACAATATACAATACGTATTATAAAAAAAAGAATCTTGCAAAAAAAAAAAACAACAACAACAACACCAAACAAAATTTGAAATTCTCATTCCACAATCCACACTTGCAGCATTATTATATTTAGGCGTGGTTTATATATCCAAGGACTGGGTACTGCACACACACATATGTATTGAAAGAAATAAAATTAAAATCTTTTTATTATTTTATCGTGTATCGATTTAGGTTTGCCACTTAACAAAAACTTCATATAAATTTCTGAAAAAATGTAACTTAAAGAAAATTAAATATTTGAATATTAATATTTGAATATATTCGGATCTAATTTTTTGAATTCAACAGATTTTTCAACTCTTTTCAAATTCAGTTTCATTATTTAAATATAAAAAAAAATGTCAACTTTAGAATAGTTTTTGAACAAAAATTATTTTCTTTAAATTTTTTTAGAATATTAAAAAAACATTGATTTTAATATTAAAATTTATAAAAAATATAAATTTAAAAAAAGTATATCGCTGTATAAAAAAAAGTGTATTCGGTATTATTGGACCTAAGTGGCAACCCTATAATAAATTATAATATAATTATTCTGCATTTATCTGGATGTTTGTAAGTTCGACGGAACGCTCACACACACATGCATATATATACAAATTGCTTTGGTGCTTTTTTTTAACCCCTGTTTACCATGCTGAACCTTTGCAGGAAAAATTGATTGCATGAACTATATTTTTTTAATTTAATGTTAGTCTTCTTCGCAAATAATAAGGAAAAATAATAAATAATAATAATAATAATATAAATAAAACAAACAATTTTTTTGATTTATAATAATAAGGACTAATAGAATTTTAATCAATAGTTTAATATGGTATAATAACCAAAAGGCAAACAGCATTTAACACAAAAAAAAGCATAATTCACTCAAAGGTTATTCTTATTACTTAAAATTATACATAATAATACACATGTGTATCAGCATATTTGTATTGTATAATATTATATATTATACTACTTTATTACTTCTACCTTTTATTTTTGGCATTATTGTGTGCGTAACTCACTTCACTCAAAAAAAATTATTTTTGTTTTTTTTTTGTTTTTTTTTGTTTTTTTTTATTATTTGCTGTATCTGTATTCTGTATGTTCTATATGCTCCATTCCAAAAATATTATTTTATTTTCAGTGTTAAGTGTTCACTTTTCACTTCACTGTTCAGGTTCATTGTTCAATCAATAGAACTTGATAGAAGTAGAGTAGGATAATTAACTCTACTTCTACGCCGGATAATAAAACATTGTTTTTTTAAATTGAAAATTATTGATGAAAATGTTTTTGTATTTTTTGTAAATTTTACCAATTTATATACAAAATTTTGGAAATTTTTTTTAAAAATAACACAATACCATAATAACAGTTTATTCATATAGCAAAATAAGATCCCTATACATTATATAAAAGACAAAATTTATATGAAAATAAGATCCCATTTTTAAATTTGCTCTCCCAGAGGCCACAATAACACTATTACGGTATAATTTATACTAAATGGAACCCAACTAACGAATTATAACTAAATGGAAGTGAGTACGAGTATACCATACAAAAATACAAACATTTTATACAAATTTGTTGGTATGGTACTTCTTTTTCTGTTATATAAAAAAAAAGATTAGTGTTAGGCCAATATAGTTTTTTTAAATAGAAAATTAGTAAAATCTTTGTGTATGAATAAAATAAAAGGAATCAAAATCAATCTTAATAAAAATAACAATGTTTTTTCAATTTAAACTTTCTTTTACTTTATTACCGTATTCTATTATTGCACAGAAAAGTATTGTTGTTAAATTATTTGAAAAAAAAAAACAATAATTATTCATGTTTCTGAAATATTGAAAATGTAGCAGTAGTTTGTAATATATGAATATATGAAATTTTCAAAAAGTACTAACACTAGCAATCAAAATAATTTCCATTAAAAAGAGAGAAAATATATTGAACGAATATGTTCATCTATTAATAATATACATGTGTATCAGCATATTTGAATTGTATAATATTATACATTATACTACTTTATTGCTTCTACCTTTTATTTTTGGCATTATTGTGTGCGTATCTCACTTCACTCAAAAAAAATTATTTTTGGTTTTTTTTTTGTTTTTTTTTGTTTTTTTTTATTATTTGCTGTATCTGTATTCTGTATGTTCTATATGCTCCATTCCAAAAATATTATTTTATTTTCAGTGTTAAGTGTTCACTTTTCACTTCACTGTTCAGGTTCATTGTTCAATCAATAGAACTTGATAGAAGTAGAGTAGGATAATTAACTCTACTTCTACGCCGGATAATAAAACATTGTTTTTTTAAATTGAAAATTATTGATGAAAATGTTTTTGTATTTTTTGTAAATTTTAGCAATTTAGATACAAAATTTTGAATATTTTTTTAAAAATAACACAATTCCATAATAACAGTTTATTCATATAGCAAAATAAGATCCCTATACATTATACAAAAGACAAAATTTATATGAAAATAAGATCCCATTTTTAAATTTGCTCTCCCGGAGGACTCAATAACGGTAATACGGTACAATTTATACTAAATGGAACCCAACTAACGAATTATAACTAAATGAAAGTGAGTACGAGTATACCATACAAAAATACAAACATTTTATACAAATTTGTTGGTATGGTACTTCTTTTTCTGTTATATAAAAAAAAAAGATTAGTGTTAGGCCAATATAAACATAAATAAAAATAAATAAAAAGTGATATAAACATAAGTACTGTAATTTCGGAATAAAGAATCTAATGAAAGAAAAAAAGAAACTGGGATTTATTTTGCTTCCGTCATTTATGACTGGTTACAAAGCTAGTTATATAATATAATAACAAAAAAAATATTTTTTTAATAAAATAAAAAAATCTGAATCAAAATAGAATCGAAGTCACCGAAGTTTCTTATATTAACATGGCGCTTCAACCAACTGGGCTAACATCCGATTAAAATTCTTTCACCGGAATAGAGACATAAAATAAAAATTTATTTTGGTCACATAAAACCCAATAAAATAAGATGAGTATCCTCATGTGATATGTACAAACGCACACAATCATAATCATCTCATATTCGCAACGCAATCATTAATCGTTCGTTATGCGTTTAAAGGAAATATGTATCCATATATAAGATGAATAATCAAAGAATGTTACTTTTGTATGTTGTTTTCTTTTTCTTTTTCTAAAAATCTTTAGAGATGCACAAACATTTGTTTGGTATCGGTATGGATGTAACTCTATTCTATTCTATACAACTACTTCAAATATTACTACCATAAAGATAAGGCTTCAGTAAAGCTCAGATTTTGTGGTTCTGAAACTATATACTTTAATGTTTAATCATCATTTTTTCACAAGATAATTGATTAATCTACTGTCAAGGGTTAATTCTACTTAGTTTCACTTGTGTCCACTAAGGAAGATATTTTTTATCATAGGGAATGCAGACTTGTGCTTGCCACCCCCAAGGTTGCATTTCCATTCTATCAGTTAGACTATAAAGAGATTTTCCATAGGAATAACCAAAATTATTTATATATAAATAATTGTTTTACAGTTAATTAAAATTTATTAAGAAAAACTGATTGCATTTTTTTATTCAAACTTGATCAAAAATAATTCCAAATTGTTACAAAAGAAACTTATTCGGGACATAATTAAAATATATTCATAATCAATGTAAAACTATAAAACACTGAATAAGATTAAAATTGTATGATCTAATTAAGAAGTAGAATAATGTTTCACACGCTGTGTCGCGCAATTGATAGAGCAAAAGGTCTCAGGTTAGATTAGCGATGGAGCAAAAAAAATGTTTTATGGGTTTTTCGATCTGGTACTACAGATACCTATGTCGTTGGAATAAAATAAATGACAAAAACAAAAAAAAAAAATAATTGAGATTATAATCTGGTAACAACTTAAATAAAATAGAGCTATTCTATTTAAGAAGGGTTATTTGCTCACAATAACACTAGTTTTCTAGATTTAATAAGTTGATAAGCCAGTAACTTATCCTACAAGTATAGTTGTCTATAAATGTTTTGTTTTAGTTACTAAATATACGTGATGAAATAGGTATATGTTATAAATATAATGTAATGTATGTAAAATATGTAAAATATGTAATTAATGTAATATAATATGTAATATGTTGTAAATAAATGTTTATGTTACTAACATTGATTTGTGAGTCAACAAGACTAAAAGCACTACATAACTTAAAGTTAATAAATCTACTCAACACAACAATTCAATAATATGTTTTAGGAAATTAATTAAATAATTGGGAAAACATATTTAGATATAAGTTTCGATGCTTTTTTTTTAAATCATCAGTTTTTAGTTTTAAAAATCATCATAATCTTCATATTATCCTATAATTTAGAATGAATTTAGGAATATTTTTTAAAAATAGCAATTTTTAGAAAATTTAGAAAAGTTATAAAAATTATTGATAAATTAAACACATAGATTTTAAGATGTTACGAGTGTATATGTTATTGTATGGTTTTCATTTATTTATAAAATTTAATTAAAATATAAATTGTAACATAACAGAAAATAAATAAACATAATTTTGTATCTTAGTTTTTATAAATAAATTTAAAAAATTTAGGTAAATTTATTTATAAAATTATACACTTTACTATATAGATAAATTATATAAAAACAGCATCAACCTGTGAATATAAAAAAAATCTTAATAAAAAACAAAAAATGTCTTAATATGTCAAAAAGTTTGAACAAAATAAATTTAAATACATTAAAAAAAAAAACTTAACATAAAAATATGTACCTACTTACAATAAAATTAACCAAAAATATTTGCAGTTTTACTTGTAAACAATTATTACAGAAAATAAAAACTTGCATTCATACTATTTATGTGCATAATTGAATAATGTTCAATAAAATGATAGCAGTTTTAATTAAAATATATAATATTAACCCTTTCAGTTGATTTTTTTGAAATAACGAAATAAAAAATGTTCGCTGTTGTTTCTGTGTTACAAGAGTTTTTAGTTAAAACATTTTTTAGATCGACCCCATGCCTAGGGCGTCACTAAAAGAATGTGTACAGTTGTACACAAATATAGTAAAAGCATAAATAAGAAAATAAAGAAAAAAATGTTTTTTTTTAGAAATATTTGCCTTCAATTTAAGCGTACTAAAACTACTTTATTTTATTTCCGACTTTTTAGTGAAAATATTTTTTTAACGAATAATAATATAAAAGAACAACACATATAATCAAATAGCACTAAAATTCACCAATTGGTTATTATTGCTCATACTTCAAATTTGTAATAATAGTTATTTTATATTACCGTAACAAATTTTATAAAAATATGTATATTTTTAAAATTTTTTTGGAGATTTTTGATTACATACCTTTTAGTTTTTTAAATTACGTATTAAAAAATTTTCACTAATAAAAAATTACACACTTTATAAAAAGAAACCTTGTAAAATACAAAAAATATTTGACGTAAAATCGTAGATAAAATCTGAGAAAAAGTCTGAAATGTAAACAGTCATCCGACTTTATCTACGATAAAATAGATTTTGTCTGCAGTGCAAACACTGCCTAATCATAAATTGGCATATAAAAGTATTTATACATAGGTAGGTATGTAACGGGTGTTTTTTTAGAATGATAGAACTTTCGATAGGGATAACTGTGATTTGACAGAAGATAGAAGCCATGTAGTTTTGACATTTCTGTTCAGTAAACATTGATAAATTATCATGGAAAGACTCACGCCGCAACAACGTTTAAAAATTGTTGAAATTTATTTTCAAAATCAGTGTTCTATTCGCCAAACTGAAAGAGCATTTCGTGAAATTTAAGGTTTACATAATCGTCCATCAGAGCAGATTATTCGTCGAACTATCGATGGATTTCGGACAACATTTTCTCTACTCGATGCAACAACAACAACAAGACAAAGAACTGTTCGTAGGTGCTGTAAGAGCTAGTGTTGATGAAGATCCAAATTTGTCTATTCGTCGACGTTCACAACAAGTTGGACTGTGTGCAACCACCACATGGCAAATTTTACGTAAAGATCTTGGTCTACACCCATATAAGATTCAACTGGTTCAAGAACTAAAGCCACTTGACCATAATAAGCGTCGTTTATTTGCTGATTGGGCCCAGCTTCAAGTTGATCCACTTTTTTATCGAACAATTGTTTTATTGAACAAATTGAACGGCTACGTAAACAAGCAAAATTACCATATATGGAGCGAAAACAATCCTCAAGAAATTCTGCAGGTTTCATTGCTTCCTGAAAAATGCATCGTATGGTGTGGGTTACACGCTGGAGGTATCATCGGTCCATATTTCTTTAAAAACAATGCTGGAGCAAATGTTACAGTGAATGGTGCTCGTTACAGATCTATGATCAATGAATTTATATTTCGAAATGTGAATGGTATCGACCCGGAAGTGTTTTGGTTTCAACAAGATGGTGCTACATCTCACACTGCTACGGGAACAATTGATTTATTGAAAGAAAGATTTGGTGATAACATTATTTCGAGAAATAGTCCAATTAATTGGCCTTCAAGATCATGCGACATAACACCGCTGGATTATTTTCTTTGGGGTTATGTGAAGTCATTGGTTTATGCTGATAAACCAGAAACAATAGATGCTTTGGAAGCCAACATAACCCGTGTTATTGATGAAATAAGGCCTGAATTACTCGAAGATGTGGTCCAAAATTGGTCTGATCGAGTGCGGTTCCTCAGAGCTAATCGTGGTGGACATATGCCGGAAATTATTTTTAAAGCCTAAATGTCATAAAATTATCTTTCAAATAAAAAATGTGTCTTCAATCTTAATTTAAATGTGTTTTATTTAAAGTTCTATCACTCTAAAAAAAACACCCTTTACATGCGAGAAGAGTGATTTGTAATTAATTGATAGATAACTGAGAGGTTCAAATTTGGTTTTCTTCCATAAATAAAATGCAAACAACAGAATTAAACTAAGCCATATGATTATGTATGTAAATATAGTCAAAGAAAGAGAAATAATAAAAGAAAGAAATTAATATAAGAAACCAAATTAAAAACACAAAAAAATATAATGATAATGATGATTGAAAATAATTGAAATTGAGATATAATTGAATAATAATTGAAAATGATTGAAATATAATGCTTCTATCTTCTAGTTTGCTTCGTCTGAAGCAACCGACTTCGTTTAACTTCGTTAAAATCCTTCAAATTTTTATTTTGTTTTTTTCGTTTTTAAATATTTATAATTTTATAATTTTCTGGTAAAACAGATAATGCAATATGTATTATGCTCTGCTTTGCTTAGTGCGTTGTAAAATATTATATGATACAATAGTCGTTTAGAATTGTGAACATAAAAGAAATATATGTATAGTGATTTCAATTAAATAAAATTTTATTTAATTTTTAGTGTTTCTTTGTTTACTAACGTAAGTAAATTTATTTTTCAATTAAATTTTTATTTATATTTTTGAAAAAATACAGAAAAAAAGTAGTATTTTTAATAATTATAAAAATGAGTGAAAATGAATTAAAGTTTACGACTGATTCTTAGCCATTTAATACAATTAGTCAATTTATACATATTTGATTAATTGATTCTATAAAAAAAACAATCTAAATATTTTATTTAAAGTTTTAGTTACATAAACGTATGAAATATATCTTTGAATTTTTTTGTTAATGATTCAACTAATATTATTTGAACCAACTAATGGTTTTTTATGATAACATTAATATATTAATTACATATTTTAAATAATCTTTTATATGAATTAGTGAAAAAAAAATTTATGATTCAAAAAAATATTCCGTTTATTTAACTAGAAATTAATTCAAATCAACTTTTATATGTATTTAAAAATAAGAAGTGATCAATTCTATTACAAGGTTTCAGTAAATCATTTAAAGCTATTTTATGATTCAAATAAAATATTGATTTGAACTTACTAAAAACAATAAATGAATTTTACTATATAGGATTTCGCTATCTTAATAATTAATGTGCGCTTATTTGATAAGAACATTGTACAAAATTTTTCTTGTGGCGATCTATATTGTATCAATGCTAATTGCTGTAATTTATAATTTGTTTTTCGTCCAGGTGAGCCATTTTGTATCGCAAAGAAGTAGGAAAATAATACGTTGTTCAATTTGAAATTTACTGGTACAAAATAAAATCAAAATGAGTAAAAAAATATGTGGTATTAGCGAAAGACACTTCAGACGTTTAGTAGCAAAAGAATCTGCTAATAATAGTTTAAATCAAAGAACAACAGAGCATCAGGAAACGACAGAAACTTTCAACGTCATGAAATAGAAGTGACAGAAATCGAATCGCTAAATACTGTTTCGCAAGATGAAAATTATAATAGCTCACAACCCTTTACCACATAAACGGAAAAACATTTCTGATAAATTACCAAATTGGTACCTTAAACACAAAATAAGACGAAGGACTTGTAATGATCTTCTAGAAATATTAGGTGAAGAAGGTTTAAATGTACCAAAATTAACAACAACTCTGCTTCAAATTAAAGGTGACAAAATAAAAACCATTATCGTTGCTGCAGGAATTTATTATCATTTAATTTTAAAACTTAGTATTGAAAAATTAGAATTAGTATTACCTGATTCTATAAAATGGCTCTTAATTGACATTGGTGTAGACGGATTACCATTATTTAAAAGCTCAAATCAAACTTTGTGGCCAATATTGGCAGCAATTTCAAATTGTAGAGAAGTCATGCCATTTTTAATTGGAGCGTATTTGGGTCCAAAAATTCAGGAATATCTAAACTCATTTAATATCATAGAGTCATAGAATTTAAATATTTACAGTACTCTGGTATAAAAATTAATGGAAAAGACAGAAAACTGGAAATTAGAGTGTTTATTTGCGACGCTCCAGCCAAATCCTTTATGACAGGTGTTGTCGATCATACTTCAGCAAATGGGTGTACAAAATGTACCCAATAAGGGAAAAAATTGCAAATAGACTAACTTATGGCACAACAATTTCCTCATTACGAACCGATAATAGTTTCAAAAATCGTGCAGATAAAAATTATCATAATCAGTTTTTCCAGCAGAAAGTTCATCCATTAGAAGAAATTAGTATTGGAATGATTTCACAATTTCCATTAGACGTAATGCACTTAATTGACTTAGGAGTCGTGAAAAAAATACTTGTATGCCTTTGGAACAACGATCATTTAAGATCAAAACTAAGTAATATTCAAAAGGAAATCTTAGACGCGAAGTTAATCTCTTTAAAATCTTTTATACCAAAAGAGTTTTGTAGAAAGCCAAGAACATTAAACGATTTACCAAGAAGGAAAGCAACTGAGTTTCGACAATTGATCTTGTATACAGGTATTGTACTATTTAAGGACGTGCTTCACGTGGCACTCTATAAACATTTTCTCCTGTTGCATGGTGCATATAGACTAGTTACTTGTCCTAAAAAATGCCAAAAAAATTTAAATAGTGTTCAAGAAATGTTGGAAACATTTGTAAATAATTTTGCAACTATTTATGGAAAAAATAAAATGAGTTATAATGTGCATAATTTGTTACATTTAAGTGAATGCGTTAAACAATATGGCAATGTCGACAGTTTCTCAGCATATAAGTTTGAAAATTTTATGCAGACTTTGAAAAAGAACTATCGACAACCAACAAATATTGCACAACCACATTGTGGAACGCAATTCAAAATTATATGAAGAAACTACAAATAAAACTGGACCAGAAAAATTAAGAAAAACAAAATTAATATAACGTCTTCTTAAAAATTATAATTTTGACAAATTTGTTTTGAGCAATTAAACACCAGATAACATTTGTTATATTAAACCTTTGATTCCAATTAAAATCAAAGGATTTTGTAAAAGCTCTGATGGAGAAGAATATGTTATTGCATCAAAATTTTTATTAGTGCGAAACTATTTTGAAGAGCCGTTTGAGCCAATGACTATATTGGGTATATGCTTTGCTAATTGTCTCTCTGAGGAACTACAAATATTTTCAATTAGCGATATATCATGCAATATAGTATCTCTTCCCTTTGAGAATGGCTTTGTTTTAATACCGTTATTGCATCTATTCCATTCTTGAAGTAATTATTTCAATTAATTAATTTAAAAAAAAAATTAAATTTACATAATGATCTCTTAATTTTTTTCCAGTTTTTCAAGGATGACTGAAAATTCTAATAATATTACTAGCTTCGGTAACTATAATATTTTAAATAAAACCTTAATTATCTAAAATCATATTTCAACACAAAATCACATTTCAGACTCCGAGGATTTGCTTGATTCTGTTCCGTTCACCTCAATAGAAACGCCAGTAAATTATATAGATTTTTTAACAATTGGTAAATTGTTACATTTGAATCGTTTTATACAATTAGTTAGTTCCAACATTTTTAAAATTTTACAGGACGGAATGTACCTATTACGTCCAGTCAAAAACCATGTACTTCAATAGAAAATATTGATACCGAGGAGCCTGTGAGGAAACGTTTCAAAATAGTTCAACATTTTGAGCCGAGCGAAATCGAACAAGAAGATAAGGAAAATAGATGTGAGATAATTATTTAAATTTTACAATTTCAAACAATAAACAATTATTTTTTTAAAGAGGAAATAGCTTCAACAAAAAGCATAGAAATTTTGTTGAAAAGGTGTGAGCGATTGGGTGAGTAAGAACTAGACTTAGAGTGTTTTGGAAATAACATTTAAATTCAACATTTTTTTAACCGATTTTTAGAGGAAAAATTATATAACGTAACTAGAATGCAAGAAAAACAAATGGTTAAGTTAAACCGAATTGTAGGTAATATGTTTCCACCAAAACAACACCTTGACATTTTTCCTATCAAGTCGATAAAAGAGTTGGAGGAAATTGATAAAAAAATCAAGGATATCCCCACGAACGCGTAGTATGCTTGTTTCAATCAAACATATATATTAATAGATTTTAAATAACTTTAATTCAATACAGATTATGTATATAAAACAATTGCTTGGGACAGCAAAACCGTCCAAATGTTTCAACAAGTTTTTCAAAGATGCAGTTCTATTAAAAGTAATTGGGATGGATTAAAAAATAATTATAGACCAAAAAAATTAAATTTTTTAACACTTTACTTCTTTGTAATAAATTTTTTGATTTTGCCATTTACTATGATGCTATATTAATCTATATATGTAATTTTATATTTCAGAAGCAACTAAAACTGATACTTTCGGATTCGCTCAATTCGAAGATAATATGAGATCCGGATTTCGTTTAGCGAAAAACAAAATTTATAAAAATACATTCAATTCAAAAAAGACTAGCTAATTTTCCTATTTTTATTATATATAAGACTACATGAATTCAATTTTTTGTTTTTTAATTTTATTAACTTACAAATGTAAGACTGAACTGAAATTATGTTTTTTTTTTATTTTTGTAAATAATTAACTAGTTTTAAGTTAAAAACTTAGATATAAGGATTACCCACTTCAGAATGATTTTTTATTTATTTTATTTATATTACAAAAAAATCTTTAATTTATTAAAAACTAGCAGAACTTAAAAGAAATTTTAGTTTCGACATAAATCAATAATTTGTTAATTTTTAGAAATATTATGTTTTTTATGTTTTATTTATTTTATGTGAATTGTTAAATTAGTTTGTAAAATTTATGTTCAATAATGTTTTTACTTTGAACAATATAAATTTTTTAAAACTACTTATTACATTGTTAAAAAAATATTTTATTAATATATTATTAAATAAAAAATTA
Organism: Argyra leucocephala; assembly: GCA_963942445.1. Lineage (NCBI taxonomy): Eukaryota > Metazoa > Arthropoda > Insecta > Diptera > Dolichopodidae > Argyra > Argyra leucocephala. The sequence continues at coordinate 28,414,501 of OZ012682.1, forward strand.
AACATACAAGTTTACATGCCTTCTTATTAATTTTTTCAGCATGCCTTCTCAATCATTGCTTCTGAATGTCTTCTGCATGCCTTCTCAATCATGCCTTCGCAAGCATTGCTTCTCCATGCCTTCTACATTCCTACCAAAGCAGTGCTTCTATATGCCTTTCCAAGTGCTGCAAAAGAATTTTACGAAGTAAAACCCGATCATATTGCTTCTTTTTGCGGACATCAGTATGAAAAACGAAGCAATAAAAGAATGGAGCGAGAAGCAATAGATTGCTTCCTAAGAATGCTTCCATCATGCATGCTGGAAGCATTTCTTAAACTGCTGGGTATATTAACAAGAAAATACACTCCCAGTTTACGTAAACCTAAGACAATTTTTAGGAAATACCAAACCAAGCAAAATATCATTAGTTAAAAGAGGTAAAATTTACATTTACTTATCGTATACCAAATTTATTATGAGAGGGAAAAGGTACAAAACAGATGTTTGCATATTGTCGTTTGCATGTTTGTCTTTTGCTTTATTCTGTAAAAAAATTTTGCATTCCCATTATTCTTCTTTGGATTTGTTTGCGTTCCCATTATTTATATGAGGCAATGTGGCAAAAAATGTTTGTTCTAATTTAGTTTTTTCCCTTATACAATAATTAATTCTGATATTTTATTATTTCAATATTTAAGTTTTAAAACGCTTTTATTTTCTTAAATAGGTACCTATTAAAAATATTAAATTATAAAATATTATTAATATTTTTGTCAGTAATATTTTGGAGTTATAAACATTATTATTTTTTTATTAATTATATTAAATTATAGTAAACCTAAATATTTATTATATGGATACACGATTATAAAATAACACTGAGGACAACATCTATTTAGAAATCACAGAATTTAAAGAATATGATAACGCTGTTGAAGTTAGGTCTCCTAAAAATCTTATGCATATTTGATATTAGATTTAAATTAGATTTAATTTATAAGGAAAGGAATCGAGTCCCTACAACACCGCAGCTGCAAATGGGCTTATTGTGATAACCCAGTTTTTTTTATCAAGTCTCTGAGTCCTTAAGAATGCCTGATTTTGTGATTACACTCAGGATATTCTTAAATGGTATGCTAGATAGCTCCCATTGTTCGGAGAACGCTGTTCGCCCTTCGCATTCACAGAGCAGATGTTCAATAGATTCTTCCTCTATTTAACATATTCTGCATAGGTTATTTTCAGTTAAACAACATTTTATATAGGTGTTTCTCTGTTAGACCGTGGCCTGTTATTATTCCTGCCAAGATACGTACCAGTTTCCTGTAGAATTTGGAAGTGTTTTGGCTTTATTGAGCGAGCGTTTAGGCATGAGCATTTTTACTTGAAGATTTCCAGGAACGTTGGCCTAGAAATCCTCAGCGTTTTGCTTTACCTAAACTCTTAATTGCACCTTAGCTGTGCTCAGGAGAATTCCACATAACGGACTTGGCCCTAGAAAAAGCGTGTCCATTGCTTTTGTAACTAGATAATCTGCAGCTCCATTTTTTGCAATGCCGGAATGCCCTGGTGCTCACATTACTGTGACTTTATTTGTTTTTACCAGGGTTTTGAGTATATCTAAGCAATCCCATACTAGCTTTGATGTGATGGTATATGAATTAATAGCTAATATGGCTTCTTTATTCTCCGAGAGAATGTAGATTTTACATTTCTTCTTAAATTCTCTCACACACAGAGTGCTATAGCATGAACCTCAGCTTGGAAAACTGTGTTTGTAGAGTCTAGGCTTGAATGAATATGTGCCATTTCCATATACTTTCGATCCTACTCCATTTATTTTCTTGGAACCCTCAGTATACCATACTAATGATCCTTTGTCGAAAGAGGGTGGGTAGGTTTCCCACATCTCTCTGCTTGGCATGATTATATTGAAAAGTTTTTCAATATTACTTCTTGGCAAGCAGTAGTCGGGTAATGCTATCGAAATCGTATTATCCTTCTGGAGTACCTGAACTAGATCTGAGTGCACCACTTTTTAATTTGTGGATCATCATCAGTTATATATTTGTATGTATGAACCACTGCTTCTATTTGTATAAAGAGATGAAGGGGCTCTAGATAAAACAGGGTCTCTAATGATGCGATGGATGTTGTCCGCATTGCTCCAGTTATCAACAAACAAGCTACCTTTGCCATTTGCGTACCTTTTTTTCACCAAACTACGGATGCGTAGGTTAAGGTTGGCGTCACTATTGCAGTATATAACCATAATGTCATTTTGGGGTTCAGTCCCCATTTACAACCACGTAGGCTTTTACATGCCCAGAGTGAAATTCTGGCTTTGTTAGGAGCATTGTCTAGATGAGCATTCCAGTTCAGATGTTCATCAAGTACGAATCCAAGGTATTTGACCTCTTTGGAAAAGTTAATTATTACCCCATCTAGGTTAGGTTTCTTTAATTTGTCCCTAATTCTCCTGTTTGTGAAGGTAATAATCGTAGTTTTATTTAGATTAATAGAGAGTTTGACCTCTCGGCACCATTTGGATACCATGTGCAGTGCCTGTTGAGTTAATTCAGCTACTGTAAACTCAAATTTACCTCTGATAAGAATAGCGTAGCCTTGTGCTTCTATGCCAGATTCATTGAGTTTACGTAGCAGGTCATCCACTACAAGGGACCATAGGATAGGCGACAGTACCCCTCCTTGAGAACATTTTTTAGCAGCATTGATGACCAAAGTTTCTCCTTTTAGGGTTGTAATAATATTTCTGTTTGTAAGCATACTGCCATGCCAATCCAATGTGCTTGTTTTTTTTTTTATGCATAGTCAAAACCCTAGTTGGGGATCTTTTATACCGATTGGTACGTTTGGCTAGGGTGGGAAAGGAAAAGAATTTGGAAAGGAGGATGGTAAAACAGAAGGAGAACAATTAGTGGGATCTAAATCCATATGCCTATCGTGGATCAAGGTATTATTGTCTAGATATTTGGTCAGCTTTTTATTTATTAAGATCTCCATCACTTTGGAGAGGATCGATATTATAGCTATAGGCCTGTACTTGGAGAGAGCTTTTGTCGCCTTTTTTGGGAATTGGGTTAACATGCGCAATCTTCCATTGAGTTGGGTATACTCCTATAGAGTAGGATAAATAATCCGATGACGGATGCCATCGGCACCGGTAGACTTTTTGATATTCAGATTCTTAAGTACCTCAACAACGGCACGAGTTCTCTTAGTCAGTCTATCTTAGTCAACCGGTTTATTAACACGCTTTTGCTTAACTCGCTTTTCGCTTTCTCTGTAATTTTTTTATTTTTTTGCTTTAGTTTCTCAATAAAATAAATAAAAAAAAAAAAAAAAAAAACGCAACATTTTTTTAATAAGAATCTAAATTATCAGTTCACAAAAGTTTAATCAAAATTAAAATACTAAATTAACACTCATACTAAGTTCATTAACATTAAATTTTTGTTAAATAAGCATTTTTTTGTTTTTGTTTTCATTGATACTTACTGTGATTTTAATTATAGTAACATTGTACAGTTATAATAAATAAATATTTTGAAACTAATAAAAAAAAATGAAAATTGCCATATCCAATTACATTTAAATTCATTATAAATTTTTTTTTTTTTTATTGTTGATTAAATCTTAACTTTGGCATACTAATGGCATATAAATGTAATTTGGCTAATTGTTTCGACAATAACAATAAAAGCTATATGGAGTCTGCATGGGTCTTAATAGAGACTGATATCATCCATCTTTTGACTCATTTTTCATCTGTGAAGACTGCCAGAACATCGAGGGACTTTTAATTAACATGTATGTCAACATTCAAAACCTTTTAACAGACCTTGATGTTGCAAAATCTGGATTGATCACCAAAAGCAATAGTGTAATAGACAGTAATTCTCATGCATTTCAGGATATGGCTAAGTCATTTGATTCGCTATGCAATAACATTTCCAGCCATAGCAATTCCAATAGAAACTGTGACTTTTCTGAAATTAGTTGTAATTTAAAAAATGATTTGTTGGCTGTACTGCCCAGTCATTTTAGAGAATTGAAAAATAGTGTGATAGACTCTATTGAAGCTGGTCCTAGTCACTTTCAGAGGTTGCCAGATTATACTTCATTAGAAAATTTAATCTCCACTAAATTTAGTTCGATTATGGATAAAATGGTATCACTTCACTTATCTTCAAATAATCTTCTGATAGATTTATTAGAACAATTCGGTAATGCAGATAAAATTGTTCCTTCATCCAATCATACAAAGGAGATAAGTACTCAAACTGATTCAAATCACGCTGATGTTCCTGTAGATTTATCGGCTGAACCTTTTATCTTGCATAAGCTTGGAACGCAATGGACTGTAAATGAATGGAGAAATAGAATTAATAAATTAAATATTGGCCATTTATCTGCAGTTAAAAAAGATACAAGTACATCTATCTTTCTTAAAGGGGTTCCATGTTCGTTTAGTGGAAAAAAACTGCTGAAATTTATAAATGATTAATTCAACATCAATGATGTAACGTGTGTCAATTTAACACCTAAAAGGATCAAAATGACTAAAAAACATTATCTTTGCTTCTCTTTATCCGGTTCGATTCAAAATATTAGAAAATTACAGCATACCAGTAACACCTTCATTTGGAATAAAATAACACCGGACATCAAAATAACAAAAACGCAGGTCAAAGGTAATAATAATAATAATGATCTTAGTGTAGCTTCTCATGGCACATATATCAATAATGGTACAAATGCCGATTATTTAAAAATGAATTTAAAAGCAAATAAACAAATCAAACCTTTATTAAATGCTAATCCTTCATTAAACACTAATACTTCTTTAAAAAATGTACTTGATTTATCTTTTCCTGCTCCTTCTATTAATTCTTCTAAGGTAATTGACATCCCTAATACTAAAACCAATACTAACAAAATATTTAATACTAAAACTGACTCTAATGCTATTCCTACTCTGAATATCAACACACACAAAACCAGTGATAAAATCACTTCTAATACTAATAATTTTCTTAAACTGCCCAAAAATGTTATTGCAATTAATAATTATAATAAGGCATCTCCTATTAATTCTAAAGATTATCATAAAATATCTAAAAATAAACATATTAGTGATTCTTTTCTAAGCAACAAATTTTCTAAATTCAAAAAGTCGGTTTCGGATAAGTTCAACAAATATCAAAATTTTGTTCAAGGTGAAACCATTATACCACAAACTAAACCTTCTAAATTAGTTTTAACTAAACCCACCACTAATCAAATTACCAGTGCAAAATTAAATTCTTCTTCTTCTATACCTTCTGTACATCAAACTAATCCTTCCTTAACTAACTTAGAGGATATTCCCTTATCCAATTCAAATAGTGCCCCACCGAAGTTGGATCCTCTGTTGCCGCCTGTTGTCAAACTTACTCAAAAAGCGCTTCCTGACAATAATAATAGCTGTAGGTACGTTTTAGCCAGGTTAAGGGACAACAGAATTTATGACAATGTCAGACTCTACCTTGCATATCTTCACGATAAGCCTAATGATGTTTGCATTGGTGTTAAAACAAATACTTCGCTAAAAATAGCAATTCAACAACAAGGGCTACCCACTGAAATTAATGACTTACGCAATATTTTTATTAGATATCATGAAACATTTAATATTTCAGCTGACAGTGCTTTGAATGATTTACAGTCCTTGGCCTCACATACCTCGTCTAATAGAACTAACTATCTCCAACGTGTGAGAGAAAACCACGATAAGTTTTTTCGTCCCCTTTCAAGAGAGAGTAAATCTAATTAACATAGGTCTTACGCAATCTATTTCTTCTAAAACTGATCCTTTTAAATTATCTGTTTATTATCAAAATGTAAGAGGTCTACGTACAAAAACTAAAAAAGTTATCCAAAATTCTGCTTTATTAGATTCTGATCTATTTGTTTTAACTGAAACTTGGCTTACTTCTTCAATAAATAGCCTTGAAATTTTTCCTTCTTCTTACACAGTTTATAGAAAAGATATGATTGTTCTCTATCTTATAATGTTCCAAAAGGTGGAGGTGTATTAATAGCTGTTAAAAATACTCTTTGTTCTTCACAGTTGTTGTTTTCTCAGCACCACTCTACCGATATTTTAGAAATAATTGCTGTTAAAATTGAATTACAATTAAAAAATTTAGTTATTATTAATCTTTATATTCCTCCGGCGTCCAGTATTGATGTGCATACCAAATATATATCAGAAATTGATTTATTAGTTAGTAAACATAATACAAATGATGACATAATTCTTTGGGGAGATTTTAATCTGCCTAATATTAAATGGGTTCCGCATGACGAGGAAGCCTACTTCATTCCACTTGATTTAGTTAGTAATACAGAGTACTTTGTAATCGACTCCTACAATTCCTTTAATTTTCAACAGATATCTTCAATTTGTAATAATCGCGGTAGGCAATTAGATCTGCTATTTACGACAAATTGGGATAATCTTAACATCATTAATTTTCCATTTGAACTGGTTGAAATTGATGATTATCATCCTCCTATTTGTTTTTCTTTTTGCATTCTTATCTCATCTCCCAAAGTTGATTCAGCACTTTCTTATCGTTTTAATTTTCTTCAAGCTAATTTCGACGCTATTAATAACTACCTAAGTTCTTATGATTTTTCATTTATGACCTCTTCTAATTTAAATGTCGCAGTTAATCATTTCTATAAAACTATTCAATTTGCTATTTTACAATATGTTCCATTAGTTATTGACAATAGTAATAAATCCACTTTGGTTTACCAAAAACCTTAAAAAGTTAAAAAATAAGAAAAATAAAGCTTGGCGTAAATTTATTAAAAGCAATAATAACATTGATTATAATGCTTTCTTGAATCTATTTAATGAATTTAAAATGATGTCGGATAACTTATATACCAATCATGTAAAAGATATGTCTGATAATATTAAAACTAATCCGAAACTTTTTTGGAAATTCGTTAACTCGAAAAGAAAAAGTGATCAGTATCCTTTGTGTATGAATTATAAAAACTCTAGCAGTAGTGATCCTAATATCATTTTTGAATTTTTCCGTGATTTCTTCTCTATTAGTTATTCTACGGCTGCTTTCTCATTAAACGAAGATAATTTTGGCCATTTATCGAATTTTTCTAAAATTACATTGAGTAATATTCATATCGATTCTAATGTGGTAATCAATTATTTATTAAAGCTTGATAATAATCCTAGTCCTGGTACTGACGGCATCTCTAACCTATTCTTAAATAAATGTTCTTCTTCACTATGTGGTCCTCTCTCTGTATTATTCAATTCTTCTTTAACTTGTGGTATCTTTCCTTCAATCTGGAAAACTGCCCTAATTCGACCAGTTCACAAAAAAAATCTAAAAAATAATGTAAGTAATTATCGTCCAATTGCTAAACTTTCTTCTATACCTAAACTATTTGAACTTATTGTATTTGATTCTATTTATGATCATTGTACTTGTTTCTTATCATCTTTTCAACATGGCTTTGTAAAGCTTAAGTCTACTGTTACTAATCTTGTTGAGTCAACATCTACCTTTATTAATAACATGGAAGATGGGCTTCAAACGGATGTAATATATACAGATTTCAGCAAAGCTTTTGATTTGTTTCCACATAACATTATCATCTTTAAGTTAAATAAATTAGGATTTCCTATTTACTTTATTAATTGGGTTCATTCTTACCTTTCTGGTCGTAGTTATAGTGTTTCGTTTAGATCGTCAATTTCCACTGAGTTCGAAGCTCCCACAGGTGTGCCTCAAGGTAGTCATCTTGGTCCTTTACTCTTCATTATTTCTATTAATGATGTTTCCTCTTTATTAATTAATAGTCATATTAAAATTTACGCCGATGACATGAAAATTTATAAAAAAATTGTTAATTTAGAGGATGCATTAGCGTTACAAGCTGATCTGAATCGTTTCTATAGTTGGTGTTCGTATAATAATCTGCAGCTTAATGTCAATAAATGTGCTTATATTACTTTTACACGACGATTATGCCCAATTTCTTATGTATATTCTTTTAATAGCCAAAGTATTCCAAAGGTTACATCAATTAAAGACCTAAAGACCTAAAGACCCTAAGACTCGATACTAAACTTTCATTCCATCTCCATTATTCAGATATTTTAAACAAAGCCAATTCTATGCTCGGTTTTATTAAACGTTGGGCTAGAGAATTTGAAGATCCGTATGTATTAAAATCCCTCTATACCTGCTTGGTTAGACCTAATTTAGCATATGCTAGTCAGGTTTGGTGTCCATTTTATGGTGTTCACATAGATAGAATTGAATCGGTTCAAAGAAAATTCCTTAGATATGCTTTACGTCTTCTTCCTTGGGAAGATCCTTTAAGATTACCTCCTTATGAACATCGACTAAATTTAATTCATCTTAATACCTTTGAAAAACGGCGTAAAGTTGTTGACATTGTATTTCTAATTGAGTTAAGTAAAGGCAACATTTCGTCTCCCCAATTGTTTGCTAAACTTAATTATTGTTCTCATTCTAGACTAAGAACTGCTAATATGTTTAATTTGCAGTACCATCGGACTAATTATGGTAAATATGAACCAATTAATAGGATGATGTCTCTTTGTAATGCATACAAACCCCATATTAACTTTTCCCTAACTAAACAATCATTAAAAAATAATCTGTATTTTTGTAACTGATTTTTTTGATTAATCTTTGACCTGTCTTCTTATTTGAAGTTTTTTCATTTTTATTTTTTAATTATTGTTAAATATAAGATTTTGTTTTCTTTTTTAATTTTGTTATAATATAAAAATTTTATTTTTTTTTTTATTAATTCTTTTTTGAATGTCTAATTTTTAGTTTATAAATTTAATTTAAGTATGATTTATTGTAACTTGCTTGAATTAAGCTCGAAATAAATAAATAAATAAGTTCTGAAGTAGACTCTTCCGAAGGATGAGTTACTTATAGGAACTGAAGGTGGATTTTGAGTGGAATTAGCAGAAAACAATTTGGCAAATAAATTTGCTTTTCCAACGGAATCTGATATTATTTTGTCATGGTCTATTAGTGGCGGAAATGAAGATTCGCAAAAATTATGCATGACGTTTTTAGCAAAGGACCAAAAGGTTCTGCTAGTGTTAGGGAGATATAAGATTTCTTGTCTCAACCTATGGGTATGTAAAAACTTCTGCTGGTTAATGACCTTTTTACAATGTTTCCTGTCGATGTTGTAATTCTTCCTTGATTCCTCTGACTTATTGGCCATGAGATTTCTAAATGCCACCTGTTTTTCTTTAATAGCTTTCCTACAGACGTCCTTGAACCACGACGTGGATTAATTTTTTATACTTTTTAACGAGTTAGGAATAAAAATGTTCATACCTAACTTAATCGTTTTGCTAACAACGTCTGTAGCAAAGCCGAGATTTTTATGTTAGAAACACAAGGACCAATCAAAGCTTGTTAAAAAATTGTTTAGACCATCCCAGTTGGCTCGACATTTTGGTTGGTCAATGTGCTTGTAAAGAAACTGACATTTACAAGACAATGGTCAGATTTGTCAAGTCCAGAATTAACGAAGGTGGAATATTTCTCGGGATGAGAGGTCAGAAATAGGTCTAACAGATTCATTTTATCGCCAGTCCGGTCCGGGGTTCTTGTTGGACTTTTTACAAGTTGAGAAAGGTTGTGTAAATTAGAAAAAAGTTCAACTTGCGTGCCCTCGGGAGTATTGCGACTAGAATGTTTGAGCCAGTTGATATTATGAACGTTAAAATCTCCGGCTAACACAATTTCAGATTCTGGATGGTTTTCCAAAATAGTGTTGATTGTGTTAGATAGATTATCTAATTCCACAATTGTTTCGGGCCCAGTTAATTCAGGTGATCTGTATAGAAAACAGAAGTGGGTGATGTGCTTTCCAACATACATTTTTACCCATGTGTAGTGGAACAACGGGTTGGAGCTCTTGAAGGTGTGAAGAGTATTGTAAGCAACATCAGATCGTATATATAGGACGACCCCTCGATGGGGAACAAAAAGTGGAACTAGTTAATATTTGTTTTTATTTATTATGTCTATATACATGAGACGGGAAGGCTCTACAAGAGTATATGATGAAAAGAATCTAAATTCAGTGTACTTAAACTAACTTAATCTATGGAAGTTAACAGTTATGCAAAAGACAAATAGAAAAAGAATAAAAATAATAATGATAAAAAAAAAGAAAATTTAAAATGTATATACAAATTTTTGAATACAAAATTTCTTCTCCTAATAACAAACATTATTTCAAATAATAATTCTCACTACTAAAATTAAAATTAAAGTTAATAATGGCTAAAACTTTTCTTTAAAGTACACCCAACAAAGCTCGTAAAATTTAAAATTACATAACTTACAAAAAAGGATTGATTTCTTAATCTTCCTGTGTGCCTTGGAATAATTAAGTTTGGACTTCTTAGTGATCTACCATGGGTTATTTTCTCATAGAGATATTCTGGCGTAGTTTTAGATATAATTTTTGTGATAAAGCATGTATATTTATATTTCAGATAGTGTTCAAAGGTACAATCAAGTGTGACTTTAGAAACATCTCTAATACTGTAAAATTTACACCGGTTTGTGACAAAGCGTGTACAAGCATTAAAAATTACCTTTAGTCTGGAAAACTCACCTGCACTCGTTCCAGAATAAACTACATCACAATAAGTGAAATGTGGAAAGATTAACGACATAACCAATTTCTTTTTCACCCATTCACTAATATAATAAGAAAATTTCCAGAGCTTACGTAGTTTAAAAAAAAACATATTTAGAAATAGCATTAATGTGATCATTCCACGTAAGAGTTTTATCTAACACAACCCCTAAATGTTTAGCACTATTTACGAATTTTACTATATAATTATTAAGTTTTACATTCGGAAGATTCGTTGTATCGATATTTCAAACATAAACAACCAATTACTGGGATTTGGACGGATTTAATCGTAGCCCATTATTTAGAGCCCAGAAAGCTACGGCGTCGAGATCGTCATTAATTTTGGCGATCAAGTGGTGTAGATGAGAAACTGGACCATTTATGTAAATTTGGGCATCATCAGCATATAATCTACACTGGGCTTCAGACAAACAACAGGACAAATCATTAATGAAAATACTAAAAAGCAAAGGATCCAGTATGTATCCTTGAGGTACACCACATAAAACGGGTACGTTATTAGATTTAACACCATTTAAGTACACAAATTTACTTCTATTATTTAAATAGCTTTGAATAAGAGTCATAACAGAGGACTCAAAATTGAAAGTTGATTTTAGTTTAAAACATAACAAGCTATGATTGACACAATCAAAAGCTTTAGAGAAATCCAGAAGAAGTAGTACAACAGCATGCTCCTTATCGATTTCACAGTAAATATTATCAATTATTTCTAGGAGAGCTGAAGTAGTGCTATGCTGTTTTCGGAATCCTGATTGGAACTTATATAGCAAATTGTTGGCACTTAGGTACTTATCCGTTTGTGTATACAATATGCGTTCAAATGATTTAGAAATACCAGAGAGTATACTGATTGGTCTAAGATCATCAATTGTAGGATTATTCTTTTTTGGAGTAGGAATAATTTTTGCGCATTTCCAGATCAAAGGGTACTGACCAGTAGTCAAAATGACATTAAAAATGTGTGTTAGATATGGAAGCACAATAGGTATAATTAATTTAATAAATTTCAATTGAATTAAATTAGGTCCTATTGCATTAGATTTGATTAGTAGAAGTGGTACCGGTTCTCGACCAGCGGTTCTGGATCAGGAAATGACATAATAAGTGATCAAGGTTATATAGTTTGTTTGTTTGTTTTGTTTTATACAAAGTAGAAAAAGGCTTTTAGAAAAAAATGTTTTCGTATTAAAATTAAATGTCAACATAGTCGTGTTGTAAAAATAACAAAAACAAAAAAAATAAAATACACAATAAATTACACGCTGGGTGGCGCAGTAGGTAGAGCGCCTGCCTTTCAACCGAAAGGTCTCAGGTTCGATTCCCGATGGAGCAAAAAAAAACAAAAATGCCTTATGGATTTTTCGACCTGATCCAGTACCCTTTGTCATTGGGATATAATGAATGGCAAAAAATAAGTGAGAGTATAATCTGGTGGTAACAAATTAAATAAAAATGAAACTATTCTATTTAAGAAGGCTTAGTTCCTGACAATAGCAGTAGTTTTCCACATTTAATGAGTTGATAAGCCAGTAATTTGTTAAATAAATACTCGAAATATTGTAGATTGTAGTGTAAAATTGCAGTACCGTACTTATTTAAGCACGAAAAGGTTATTCTACCTAAGTTACTGTGTGTAATAAAAAAAAAAAAAAAAAAAAAAAAATTAAAAATAAAAAATAACAAAAATAAAAAAAAAGAAAATAAAAATTGATTGCGAACTGATTCTGGACCATGAAATGATCAAGGTTAAGGTTAAAGTGATCAAGGTTATATAGTTGTATAGGGAATAATTGTATATGCATGTAAGTATATGTATGTTTTCTAAAGGTTTCTCGAATAATGAAGATATTACACAAAGACATATTTAACAATATTGGATTTCATATTTATTTCAAATTGAAATTAAGCATACACAAAAACAATACATTTCATAGCAATAAGTTATACTTAATAGGACCTTACTATGTAACTGTAGCTGTTAAAAATGTTATAAGAGAAATTCATGATCCTATGAATTTACAGATTAGAGTAGTAGATACTGATAAAACATTTTTTTGTTTATAATTAAAATTTCAATATGTTATAAATTAAAAAGATATCGATCTTAATATGAAAATTTATGAGACCTGTATCGATTTAAGTATACCTATAGTTACATCCACACCACCTACTGCCGACAAAACCATCACTATTGTGATACCTACCACAGTACAAAGGGATGGAATTTCTCAACAGGAAACTAAAATACCGTTTCTTTGAATTAAATCATTTCAATGAAAATGATGAAAGTGAAAATAAATAGGGTAATATTCTTGACATATACTTCAATGAAAATAAAGAACAAAAGAATATTCAATGCTTATTCAATCCTAAATAAAATTAGATGCGTGTATCTATAATATCAGAATCTTTGAATTTAATAAAAAGATTCGACAAAGCTTTCTATAATGAAAGTGATGACCCTAAAGTTGCCCAAAGAATAAAAACTATGAAAGACATTGAAAATCTTTATACAAAATAACATCATACAAAGAGATCATTTAAATAAATTTTGGAAATCATGTAAAAGTAATTGAAAATAAATAAAGTTGTTCATTGTTAGTCAAAGATATTTTGACAAATATAATATAAAAAATATCGTTGGATTTAAAGAATTACAAATTTTGTCAACAAAGAATGTTATAAAACAAATATTGTAAAAATACCTAATAAATAATAAAATTTAGAACTAGATAGTGAAGTAAGCCAAATAATTACATATATGTAAACAAAAAATATTTAAAAATTTAGATAATAAGATATGTGAATATTAAAATTTAAAAATTATACCAGCAATATAGAATTAATTAATAATAACATAATAGTAACTAGAAATTTAAATTAGACAGTCCTAATTAATAATTATGATTCAAAATTAAAATTAAAGGTAATAATGTAATAAAATTTAAAGATTGTAAAATTTTAATTAATAATTTTAAAATTGATAATATGTAAATGGAACTGCAATATGTAAGCAGAATTTTATCGTATGTCGAACGTGAGATAAAAGTAAAAAAAATATCAAATGAGTTTAATCTTGAAACGTTGGACGTAACCAACATGAACAATACAAAATACATTGAAGAAATTAAATTTGATTATACTTGGAAATGGCATGCCAGCGTAGCCGCAGTATTCCTGCCGTAGTATTCCTTGATTTTTATAACAATAATAATATTTGTTATAATTGAAATCTATTGGAGATTTCAATTTAAATCTAAAATACCTATAACTAACTTAAATTGTAATAATATCCGCCCGGAGTCGGATCTTAAGGAGGAAGGAGTTACATCCACATCACCTACTGCCGACAAAACCATCACAATTGTGGTACCTACCAGGGAATTTCTCAACAGGAAACTAAAATACCGTTTATTTAAATTAAGTAATTTGATAACTTTATTCTAAAATAATATCATTAATACTTTTGAACTCATTTGAACCTTATTTTTCTTTCTTTTGTCCCATAAAAAGGCATATGCAAACATATTAGCCACTCATTCAAATCATGATCGACAAATGCTGATAATGCACAATCAGCAATTTGTTTATAAAATTTTAAAACAAAAATTAAACATGTAAAATTGAAAAATATATGAATTAATATTGAAAAATAAAGTGAGTCTTATTTCTGAATTAAAATAAAAAAAAAAACGTTTTACTTTTCAATTTACCACTGTACTTCAACCTAGGTACATGTGAATTAAAAGTGCGGTGCAATTAATGAACATTTAACTAAGTAATTAACAATTAATGGACAAATAAAAACTAAAATCATAGTGCCTAAATAAAAATAATAAAAATTAAAATTATAAAAACAAATTAAAAATAGTGTCAATAATGAAATTTACTTTAGAATAGTCATTAAATCAAATAATACATAAATTAAAAATAGCCAAAACTAATTTTTTTTTTTCTCTCCTTTATTTAAAATGATGTTAAGTGTTCGTCTTAGTTGACAATAATAAAATCATGATTCAATATCAATTTATATTAAAATAATATTTTTTTCGTTTTTCTTTTCCGGCTTTCTTTTTCTTCTAAAAAATTCTCTCATTAATGCACTATAATTTTTTCTTCTTTTTTGTGTTGTTATTACCGTAATTTTCTCATTGTTCTAACCTGCAGTCAGTGTTACCAGAAGTGAAGGTTTTCCTTCAAAATTAAGGTTTTTCAATGTCTCTTTTGAAAAAAAAACCTTCAATTTAAGGTTTTATAAATATACAAAGATTTACGAACAAAAAACCTTAAAAAATAAGTTTAAATAGTTTTTTTTTATTTCACATTTTTCTAACTGACATTTTTTTATTTGTTTCAATAACAACTGAATTTCTTTCCGATAAATTTTTACGTTGAAAAGGCTCAGAAATTCTTCGAAAAAAGTTCTCAATTTCTTATAGATGTGTCTGTCTGCTAAATATTGTGTTATGTTATTATGGCATTTCTTTTAAAAAACACTTTTGTGAGTCAATGCCAAAATGACACCATAGTTTTTTTGTTGTTGTCATTATAAAGTGTATTTTTATTATTGCTGTTAAAGTTGGTTATAGATTCAAAATTTTAGACGAAATGAAAAAATATTTTGCAGTTTTTGATAAAAGTAAGTGTTTAAATTAAATGAAAATAATTACTTTTGTTTTTAATATTAAAAACCACATAATATGTGACTGGATTTGATAGTTGCCCCATAGTGAAGCAGACATAGAAAAAGAAATTGTTGGGGTAATTAAAAACAAAAAATCTATCTAATCTTATCTAAAGATTATTTAAAAAGAAAAAATGCAGAATGTTATAATGTAGAAGAAGACCTTAATTTACTTAAGTATTGTGATATAGACAAAAATTGTAATGAAATAGAAACTGAATACTTGTCATCATCGTCTTGTAATGACGATTGAGATTAATTATATGTAATTATGTACTTTAATATAAGTTATTAGTCATGGAGGCACATTTTTTGTTCATTTTTCTTAATTATATTTTGTTAAATTTGTTTATTATGTATTAATTTTTATTAGTTTTATATAAATTTTTTTTATAAATGTTAAGTCAAGGACACATAAAATTTATATTTTTATAAAATATAAAAACTAACAAAAAGTTAAGGTTTTTTTTAATTGAAATCTTCATTTGAAGATTTTAAAAAAGCACTAAGGTTTTCAATTTTCAAAAACCTTAAATTGAAGCTTTTGTTTCTTAATTTTGAAGGTTTTTAGCCATAACAACCTGGCATCACTGCCTGCAGTGAATGTTTCTCAGAGTATTTCTACACCCCATAACCTACAATAATTAAAAGCCGAGACACAAAATAAGAAAAAGCTAAATAGTAGGCTTAAATACACGTACTCTTACGGGAAAAAATAGTAGGCTGAACACTAACTTTGGAATAGCTTGAAAAGTACTGATTAATTCATATTTTGTTCTAAGGATGCCCTAAAGTTGCATCCATTCTACATCTTTCAGTTTAAAAAAAAATTAAAAAATTAAATTTTTTAATACAGAAATATGCATTTAAAAAAAGGTCTTCCATCTACTTTTTTATTATAAAAAGCTACCTAAAAGCTTTTTTATAAAAATGCTGAAATGCTACAGTAAAGCAAAAAAAAAGTAACACAACAATTTCTTGCTTCACATTTTTGATTCAATATAGTAGATTAAATAAATTATGTTAATGTGTATATAAATTAAATGATATTAAATTATATAAAATAAATCACATAATTATTTTTTATAATAGATACTAATAATTCCATAAAAATAATTTATATTAAATAAGTATTATTCCCCTTTCCGCACCACCATTGAGGTAGGGAATAGAGCGCGTTTTTTTTTACGTGGTTTCCCCACGAAAATACTTGGAATTGCATTAGGCAACAAACGTGGTCTTTTAGAATTTTGTGAACGAAAACATGATGCTGGAAAATGTAAAAAGCATATGTACTTAGTCGGTTGCCAATCCGATCTTGATACAGCGTCTATCCATAGTTTTCTCAAAGGATTTTTATTGGGAAACTTAAAAGTTGGAACAGTCATCATTTCAGTATCATAATTGGATGTACATCCAGGAACCGTACATTTTCGAACCATTATATATTACTTAAATATGATTTTTTTAATTGATAAAAGCAATATAAAAAGTTATAAATTAAAAGAAAAAATACAAGAGTTATTTACTTTTTACTTTATTATTATTACTTATTATTTAATGATTATTTAAAAGAATATAAAACAAAAAAATCAACTCTATTATAATTCAATAAAAAAAATATCACGTTTCTTAAAAATTGATTTTTTTTTTTGGTATTCACTGTATTAAAAAACACAAAAATTACTTACTTGAATGTGATCCCTTAATTTGTTTAATTGCACAAAATCACTATAAAGAATAATATTTTCATGTAAATTTTTTTTTAAACACAAAGAAATTTTTTTAAATATTATTTTAGTATAAAATTTATATTTTTTAAATTCAATTTAACACACAAAAACTAGGTTTAAACTTAAAATTACTCACCATATTTAAGGCACATTTTCTAATAAATTTTGAAAGCTCAAGTACTTAATTTGAAAACATTTCAATTCTCTTTCTGTTTTTCAATTGTCAAAATGGACGCGGTAAATTTGAACAGAAAACACTTGAAAATAATTTGATTAAATATTGCACTAAAATTTCGAGTTTAGGCTTGAAATTTCGATATGTTAAAAAAGAAATCCTAAATTTTATTTTAATATAAAATTCGGAGTATTTCGGGGAAAATTTAATTATGAAAAGTTTAAAAGAAAATAGGTAAAAATAGCCATTTAAAAAAAAAAAAAGGTAAAACAAGAAACAAAAAAAATAGTTTTCAGGTTGTCAGTTTTTAAAGCTTTTTTCTAAAAATGTTTAAATGTATTGTCCGAAACATAACCTCAAAAGGAGTGTCAGGGCTTTTATTATTGTAGGCTGTGCTACACCCAATAAGATATTCAAAACTGTTGTGTGTAGATATTGGTTTCAGTTGCATTCATTGCAGGGGTGGTATAAGTAAGTGGTACGTGGGCCAAAAAATTTAATTTATATATATATTTTTTTTATATATACGTTTTTTTTCGGTACTTTTTGTTAAGTTCAATTTATTTTCCTTTTCTCTTTGTAAATTGTTCCTTATTATGTTTAAGATAGATTTTTGTAACATTCGCGGTCTATCAACAAATTTCCATTCCGTCGAAAGCCATCTACGGCTCCAAAATCCAGCTATTTTAGCACTAAGTGAAACGCACGTTGTGAATAATGATATTAACTTTAATATCAATAATTATTCGCTTGTGCCACTTTTTATACCCCATAGAAGGATTGCTTGGTATATACGAAATGATGTAGCTTATAAGACTCTTCAACAACTTTTTAAATGCATCGAACTGGTTGTTGTGTTTCCAATATAAAAATGTCGACTTTGCTGCAAAGGTGATTACCAAGAGAAAACTTTCATTCCAAATAGCCTTAGAAGTATAAAACGAAATCCCTCAGGTTGTTTCAACGACCTCTGCAGCAAAGCTCTGAAATCCAAAGAAGAAGCTTACAAAAAATACAAAAACAATAAAACAGTCAATACGTATGAGAGTTATAAAGTGGTTAGAAATAAATGTAAAAAAATTATCAATCAGCAAAAATTAATACATAACCAAAGATTGAGACGAGAAATCTTTGATCTCCCCAACAACAGCAGGTCTTTCTGGACATTTGCTAAAAATGTTGGGCAAAATTTTTGCAAGTCTTCGTTTCCACCTATGATTGATAATAATAGTACTATTATATCAGATTCTGTTGGAAAGGCTAATCTCTTCACAAAATTATTTGCAGCTAATTCCACACTCCCTCCTACAGCCCAAAATCCTCCATCAATGACTGTTCTCAATTATTCCTTCGGAAGGATCTACTTTAGAACAAGAGCTGTAGTAAAAGTCTTGAAGAATCTCGATATAAAAAAAATCTACCAACTTGATGGTATACCTGCAATTGTGCTGCGACACATTGCCTTCGCCATTTCTAAACCTCTGCGCAACTTATTCCATTTGTCCTTTTCTTCAGGAACTTACCCGTCTTATTGGAAAGTTTATCCAAGTTTATCCTATTCCTAAAAAAGATGACAAAAGCAATCCTTCAAACTATAGGCCCATAGCTATTACTTCCATTATTTCAAAAACGATGGAAATCTTAATCAATCAAAAGTTGAAGAAATATCTTGACAGTAGAGGTATAATTCATGGTAGCCAATACGGCTTTCGAGCCCAACGTTACACCGGTGATCTCATGATATGCCTCTGCGAGAAATTCAACACCAGCCTGCATTAATCTGGTGTTGTAGCTCTGGATATATCCAAGGCTTTTGATCGAGTTTGGCATTCTGCTCTTATAGCAAAATGCAACGCTATAGGCCTTGGTTCAACCTTTTTTAAATGGATTGAAAGTTTTCCTTTAAATCGATCTATCATAGTTTCAGTTGAAGGTTCTTTTTCCGACCAACTTCAAATCAATGCTCGTGTTCCACAAGGCTCTGTCCTTTCACCCACCCTATTTCTAATTTTCATTAATCACCTTCTCAAATTAACTTTCAATCCAATCCTTAGTTTTGCTGATGACGGCACTCTAGTAGCATCATATGATTTTCTAAAACAAACTAATGCTACAGCTTCCGCAGTCACCTCCAAAAGAACAATGATGGCCGGCGCGCTCAATCACGACCTTGCCAAAATTGTCGACTGGGGTAAAGCTAACAGAGTCGAGTTTAACACTTCAAAAACTCAAAGCTGTTTTGTTAGTAACAAGCTAACCAAATTCGAACCAATTTTCCGGCTTCAAAATGAAGGTATCCAGCGACTGAAAGATCTGAACGTTCTCGGAATGTGAGTAAATCAAAACATGCACTGGAATGAACATATTTTCGATATTGCGAAAAGCGCCGCAAAATGTTTAGGCTTCTTGAGTCGCTGCAAAACTTATTTTTCATTTCGAGATCTTTTAAAAATCTATAAAGCATATATACGACCCAAGCTCGAGTATAACTCACATTTATGGGCAGGTGCACCAAAAACTGCTTTAAATTTTTTGGACAAAGTTCAAAACCGCGCCATTCGTCTTATAGGCGACATAAACGTGACCTCATCCCTTATACCACTTGGTCATCGTCGTATTGTTGGAGCACTTTCTCTATTTTATAGATATCTACTTGGTGTTGGCACTTGTTCCGAGGAACTAAATCACTTCTTCCTCATCTTAAGCAATTCCATCGCACAACACGAGAGTCATCAAGTGCCCACCCTCTCACAGTCGAAATTCCGAGATGGTTTAAATCCGGTTATGGAAATTCTTTTATAGTAAGAACATCCCGATTATGGAACCGCATTCCCAAGGAGAGAAGGATTTTTTATTTATGACTGACAGAGGTTTAAGACGAATATTAACAACATTGTTCGCTCCTTCCCACAAAACTTTTCTTCTTCCTTTTTCTTTCCTTTCCTTTAACTATCCTTTCCTTTTTCAAATGGTCAACGGTACGCAAGTACTAAAAGGTTCAAAACCTAAGTTTTGGATATAATATAAAAAAAAAAATTAAAAAAAAAATTAAAAAAAAAAGTAGCATTATTTGATGTAATAACGCAAATTCATTCGGGATTGGATAAAAAGAAGAAAGTCGTAGCTGTGTTTTTTAACGTTAGGAAGGCTTTTGATACAGTAGATAGAAATACACTTCTAAGAATATTATATGAACTCGGAGTAAAAGGGACGGAATACAACTGGTTCAAAATTAACTTATCGGAAAGAATGCAGTACACAGAATGTGAGGGGTTGAAAAGTGAAGCTGTAAAAGTTGAATATGGTGTAATACAGGGAAGTTCACTCGGACCTACGCTATTTTCTTGTTACATAAATGGCTTATTATGCACAAAACTGAATGGTAAGCCATTTATGTTCGCTGATGACCTGGCCATAATCTATGAAGAAAAAACAAACAAAGAATTGGAAGAATTAATCAACATAGACATGAGTGAAGTTCACCAATGGATGGAGCGACATAAGCTGACAATAAATACAGCTAAAACAAAATATATGTTATTTAAAAGAAAGACAGGTGATGCCTTAAATATTTACTATAACAAATGTAAGTAGGATCCCGTGAACAGTTACAAATATTTGGGAATATTATTAGATGAGAACTTAAAGCGGGAACAGCATATAAAAGAACTAATAAAAAAAGGAAGAAAAATTGCAGGACTATTCAAACTAATAAATACAAGAGTACCACTAAAAAATAAGAGATCAATTTATTACAGCATATTTCATAGCGCAATTATGTACGGAATTCAAATATGGGGAAACACTGAATAAAAATTTAAACACATTACAGAAACTGCAGAATAAAGCGATAAAGAACTTGTTTGGATATAAAAGGCAAACTTCAACACAGGAAATTCATAGAAAGCACAAAATATTACAATTGAATCATGTTATAAAAGGCAAACAGGCCACACAAATACATCTCATACTTACTAAGAATATTAATACAAATATTAAGCCGATGTTGAATAATGAAGTTCATACATACTCAACTAGAAATGCAGCTCAAATAAGGGTAACATCTTCAACAAAAAGATTTAACATGCTTGTACACAATATACAACACAGCATACAAGACGTATAATGAATGACCAGTTGAGATCAAAGAAACTGCTCAAATATCTAAATTCAAAAGTAAAATTAGTGATTATTTTCATCAATTAAATAATAGTAATAATACTTAATATTATATAAAAAAAATCATATTTAAATATCTTCTATAAAAAACAAATCATTCCTTATTTTAAAATTAAAATTGCACTGAATTAAAACTTAATTAGTTATAATTATAAGTAAATTTGTAAAAACCTAAAAACACTCTATACGAGCAATGGAGCTCATTTGAGTAAATAAATGAATAAATAAAAATAAAATAAAAAAAAAAGTAAACAAAAATGTGTAATTTTAAATTTTTGTTTATATAAGAAATAAGAAATAAGGATAAGAATATAAGAAAAATGATTATTGGTTTGTAAAATCATTGATGAAATAATAAAATTGGTTGTACGTCTATATATTGCTACTTCGGCTCAGCAGAAATTTTTGTTTGTTTAGATAAGAAATAAGAAGACTGATTAGTAGTTGTAAAAAAGAAAAGAAAAAGAACAGTAAATATAAGTGACCTGGGACACTTTTTTTTTTTTTTTTTGAAGAAAAAACAACAAAAACAAAACCAAAAAATAAGAGTTTAGTAGTTTGATTACTATATACCTACTTTGGTTCAGCATGTTTATATCAAAAATAAAATAAGGAAAAAAAAAATTTTTTTTTAGAAATATTTGCCTTCACTTTAAGGACAAAATCGAATTTTATCGTAGATAAAGTCGGATGAGTGTTTACATTTTAGACTTTTCCACAGATTTAAATTTACGATTTTACGTCAAATATTTTTTGTATTTAACAGGTTTTCTTTTTATAAAGTGCGTAATTTTTTAATACGTAAATTAAAAAATTCAAAGGTATCTAATCAAAAATCTCCAAACATTTTTTAAAAATACACATATTTTTATAAAATTTGTTACAGTAATATAAAATATAATTATACATTTGAAGTATGAGCAATAATAACCAAATTGCGTTAGAGTGAATTTTAGTGCCATTTGATTATATGTGTTGTTCTTTGAAAATATATTATTTTTCATTAAAAAAATATTTTCACTAAAAAGTCGAAAATAAAATAAGGAAAAAAAAAATTTTTTTTTAGAAATATTTGCCTTCAATTTAAGCGTACTAAAACTACAAAAATAAACTTTAGAATCGCAGCTTGATATAATGTTTTCATGGCAAGTTATGATTGTAATTACGGAAAAAGCAAATTAGCCGAAATTCTAGGAAGTCTTGAGATGAGATTAAGAGATTTGGTAAAAAGTTTTCACAGTTGTTATTAGAAGAATTTAAATTTTGAAATTTCAAAGAAATCATGTTGTGATCACTTATACCACAGTTACAATTTTAAGTAATTGGTTCTAAATTAATATTTTTATTACATAGTTTTAAAAATATGTGCTTAATACATGAGACTGTGTGGTCAGTACTACGAGTGGGGGACTCAATTAGTGGTTTTAAGCCATGTGATGACATCATAAGTAAATAATTGTTTGTTATGTTAGATTGTCTTATTATATCAATATTCATATCACCAATTACTATAACATTTTTTATTTTTTCGTTTTTTAAAAGGTCATCAAAATCATTTATTAATTTTGAATAATCGACGTTTACATTATTTAATCTATATACACAAAAAATTGCAAAGCTAATGCAATTTATTGTGCAGTGTAATTTAATTATATCGGCTGTACCTATAGAAATCGGAGTGCAATCTCCTAGAACACTGTCTCTTATATATACCGCAACACCACCAGACGCATATGTATCATTACAATTACAATGTAAGCTATACTGTATTTTGCACAGTTACTCCTGATAAAAAATTAACAGAACACGGTACTTTACAAAGCTATCAAATGACAGGTTCGGGTTGCTGCCGAACAACTCCTAACACGTCTCAGGGATATTTGAATACCAATTGTATTAGAGGCATGAAAATTTACAATTAGACACTTTTTCACAAATAAAAAAATCCGATTGTTACCGATTTCGAAAATGCTGACTGGTTCGGGTTGCTGCCGAACAACTCCTAGCACCACTCAGGCATATTTGAAAACCAATTGTATTACAGGCATGCAAATTTACACAAATATATAAATACGAGTGTTACCGATTTCGAAAATGTATACTGGTTCGGGTTGCTGCCGAACAACTCTTTGCAAATTTTTAATATTTGTCGCTTGAAAAAAATCACGAATATTAAAAGAACATCACAAAGCTTGGTTCTTTTAACATCACAAAGCGTTTTCAAATTTACATTAACCATATTCTAGCAAGATTCGTTATATACTTTTGTGTTTTATTTTACAGTAGCTGTAGATGCTCAACATCCACCACTAGTTTTATTTCCTACTTTTTAGGGGGCTACTGTGGTTTCGATAAAAGTATATCTTAAAATTTTTTATTTTTATATTATTATCTTTTTAGTATCATTGATCAGTTTATCACTTGTTACTGATATTTTATAAAAAGAGGATGTATGTCGGATAAAGCAACGATTGAAATGTTTTTGTTGGTTTTTTTTTTTTATTCATTATTATGAATAGACGAATTATAAACAAAAAGAAAACCAACAAATTTTTTTTTTTTAGAGGCGTTGTGATTATGAATATAAAAAACAGAACAAAACAAAATGTTGTTTTGATGCGTGGTTCTATAAGTATTAAATTTTGTAATGATGCCAAAATAAAAATACAGATTACAAGAACTGAGAAATAATTGGATTGGAATGGAACTATTATAGAAAAAACATTGACTAATTGCAATTGTACAGCATTGTTTGTTATATAAATTGTTAAACACAAAAATTAAATTTTTCCAATAGTCGTACCAATAGTTAGCAGTAAAATAAATATATTTTAATAAAGAACAGGAACCATTCTGAATTTTGATTATAATTTAAAATATCTGCAGGTACAGATATGTCATAATTAAGATCATCATCATCAAACATAATAATGGATTCCTGTATTGAATCATTTTTGTCTTAACTGCTTAAATCTGCTATAGATCGATCAACATAGTAAATCAGTCCAGTCTTCTTCACAATTAGCTGAATCTGAATGATCATTTAAAAACCTCATCGTTAAAATTTAAAAGTTACTGTCAAATGATACTGTTAAATTGATACAATGAGGGATTCATTTTATTTTAAATTCTCGATCTGACCCATGAGAATACATTTTCAATTGAGTCTTGATTAAATCTTGAAACTAAAATAATAAATAAGTTGTCCTTTCCCATAACCTTTCGCTTCACCATCAGGAGTTAATTTATGTATTGCGAAAAGACTTAATCAAATGCGGATAATCGAGATCACATACAGATCATAATTTACGTATTAATACCAGAAATATTATAAATATACCCAAAATTAATAAAGCACATTTTTGTCACTATTATATTATTACTGCACCTCGTTTGTTTAATAAGTTACCGGAAAGTTACAGATGTGAGAGAGTACTAACAATATTTGTAAAAAAAATAAAATCATGGCTTTTTGTACTCAATCACGCACAAATTGAAAAAATATTATTACCCATTACTTATATTTATTTACTTAAATTTATTTTCTCATGTTTCTATTTTCTTTTATTATATTTGCCTTAATTAACTTGCCTTGGACTTTATATGTTTGTTTCAATTTGCTTCAATTCAACAAAATACCCATTTCAATAACCATTTAACCAAAGTATATCCATAAAAAGAGTAAGAACTCATGTATGTATTCATTTGTTTGCACACAAATTCATATGCAAACTTGATAAACATTGTCAGAAATAGATATAATAAGAATTTTACGTGTAAGAAAAAGAAAAAATATAGTAAACAAAAGAGAGTAACAAAAAAAGTTGGCTGAAATTAAATAAATAAAGTTTATAATTTTGAAAAATATTTTCGACAAAAATTTTCGTTGAAATATTTAACAATATTATTTTCTAAATTGTATCAACTATGCATAAGATTTTTAGGAGACCTAACTAAAACAGCGTTATCATATTCTTTAAATTCTGTGATTTGTAAATAGATGTTGTCCTCAGTATTATTTTATAATCGTATACCAATATAATAAATATTTAGGTTTACTAATATAATTAATAAAAAATAATAATGTTTGTAACTCCAAATTATTACTGACAAAAATATTAATAATATTTTATATTATTGTAATTTAATTATAATTTAATATTTTTAATAGGTATATACGAAAATAATAATGTTTAAAACGAAAATATTAAAATTATAAAAGATCAGAATTAATCATCGTATAAGGGAACAAACTAAATTAGAACTAACATTTTTTGCCAGCCTGCCTCATATAAATAATGGGAGGGAACGTAAACAAATCCAAAGGAGAATAATGAGAACGCAAAATTATTTTACAGTATAAAAGAAAAGTCAAACATCTGTTTTGTACCTTTTCTCTCTCATAATAAATTTGGTATACGATAAGTAAATGTAAATTTTACCTCTTTTAACTAATGATATTTTGCTCGGTTTGATATTTCTTAAAAAATAGGTTGTCGTAAAATGGGAGTGCGTATTCTTGTTAATATAGATTATAGATATTCTTTGCATTCAACTAAGGTGAAATTTACATATGTGTGTGTACTAATAATGGAATATGGATATTTGATAAAGTTAAAATTTGGTTTCTCTTTAAATTCACTATATTTGTTGACAATTCGGTGTTAAGTGAAATTAAAGTACAAAAAAAAAAAAAATATAAATAAAAATCAAAACACAAATTAAGTTTAAATATTAATTGGAACATAAAAATAAAACTAGAAAATTTTAAGCAAAAAAAATAAAACAAAAAAAAAAAAAAAAAAACTAACTAAAAATAAAAAATTAATCAAAATTTAAAACACTAACGATCAAATACGCGCCGCAACTAAATGAAAATATAATAATTATAAAAATTAAAATAAATTACAAGATAATACAAAAAGACGCCATCAGCCATTATAATGAAGATAAGCACCAACACCTATTAATTAGTTACTAACATTTGCATTAACATCTCTCTTTATTACATTAACATCTCTTCTTTATTATTAATACTAATAAACTAAATATATTTACTTTCTATTTCTCTTAAAATACTATCAAAAATATATAAATATTAAATATTAAATTAACAATGTAAACGTAAATTTTAAATTTTACAGTAAATGTTTGTGTCTGTAATATTGTATTGAATTCGATTTACGTTGTTGCTGCGTACCATAAGGTGCATATACTATTGTACGTTGGAATGACTCAAGTCGGGTTCAATGCAAATTATTAAGGCAGCATGTGTGTTATGTATCCTTTGTATCTATTTATCTATTTATCTTTTTATATTTTTTTTGTTTTTTTTTGTTTACTTAACTTACTTTATTTATTTATTCTTGTCGTTCTCTTCTTTTGTTTCACTTATGCTTGATCGCTTCTTAGTACATTTATGCAAGAACAATTCCATCTTGATTTTGCAAATATAAGAGGTTTAGAATCAAATTATTTCGGAGTTTACGTTCATCTTTCCACTGAAAATCCAGCAGTTTTAGCTCTAAATGAAACTCAAGTGTTTGCAAACGCAGACGCTAACAGGTTTAGCGTAACGGGTTACAAACTTGAGTCTTTTTTTAGCCCTCGTAGAGGGATTGCCTTGTATGTCCGCAATGATGTGGCTTACCAAATTCTGAATAAATATAATAATAGCTCCAATCCGGAATTCAACTACATTTGGGTAAAATTTCTTATAGGAAGCCATATCATACACTTTTGTTTTTTGTATAGAAGTCCAAGTATTTCGAACAATGACTCTACTATAGAATTTGATAAATTATCAGATTCTATTAATAGCATTCTTCAGGACTATCCTCAAACAGAAATCACAATTGCAGGTGATTTTAATGTCCACAACAAAAAATGGCTTCAATACTCAGCACAAACTACGTCAGAAGGTAGATATGTAGAGCTTTTCAGCTCCCTTCACCAATTAACTCAATTGGTAAAAGAACCTACTCGTATTCCAGATTGTTTAACCCATAGTGCTTATACTCTGGACTTATTTCTAACATCACATCCGGAAAAATATAGCATTTCTGTAAATAGTCCTATAGGCAACTCTGACCACTGCCTTATTAACTCGCGCTTCATAGCTTCTAATTCCACCAATCAGAAAATTCCTCCCAAACGAAAAATATGGCAATTCAGTAAGGCCAATTGGGATGGTTTAAACAGTTTCTTCAAAAATTTTGATTGGAATATTATCTTTCGTCACAGAAATGTTAATCTCACTGCAAATGCATTAACTAGTACTATAGTTTTCGGAATGCAGCTTTTCATTCCGAATAAACTTAAGAGTGCTAAACCAACTCAAAAATATAATTGGTTCAATAACATATGCAAGCAAGCAGTCAAAAACAAAAAGAAAGCTTTCTACTCCTACAAGAACATACCGAGTGAAAGCAACCGGATAACTTATAAACAGGCTAGTAAAAGCTGTAAACGAGTATTAAAACAGCAAAAATTCCAATATGATAGTCGCCTAAAACAACAAATTATTCACTACCCAAAAGGTAGTAAAAATTTTTGGTCGTTTGCTAAAATAGTCAAACAAAACTTTTCATCATCAGCAACACCTCCGCTGATTGATAACAATGCTGTTATTTCAGATCCCGAACTCAAGGCAGACCTGCTTGCAAAAATTTTCGCAGGAAACTCTACATTACCAGCAACAACAGCAACTCCACCTGCCTTTGAACCAACTGAATGCTCACTTAAAAGAGTTTACTTCCGTCCTCGAGTTGTTGCAAAAGTTCTAAAGGATCTGAATTCCAACAAATCTACCGGGCCTGACAACATCCCTCCATTAGTACTAAAAAATTGTGCAAACACCCTAGCCAGACCGCTGAGCAAACTTTTCCACAAATCATATGTTTCTGGTATTTACCCATCCTCATGGAAAATAGCTCATGTCCAGCCAATCCCAAAAAAGGGTGACCTTAGAAATCCCTCAAACTACCGGCCAATTGCTTTAACATCAGTAATATCAAAGGTCATGGAGACTATAATTAACTTCCAGTTAAAAACATATCTAGAAAGCAATCACCTTCTAAGCGATTGCCAATATGGTTTTAGGTCAAAAAGGTCAACTGGTGATCTTTTGACCTTTTTGACTGAAAAATGGCACCAATGCATAGAAAAATACGGTGAAGCTAAAGTTATCGCTCTAGATATCTCCAAAGCTTTTGATCGCGTTTGGCACGCAGCATTACTAAAAACACTAGAAGCAATTGGTCTAGGAAACTTACTCAATACGTGGATTGAAAGTTTCCTTTCAAACCGTTCAATACAAATTGTTTTGGATGGGTTTATGTCCCAAAAATTCAATATCAATGCTGGTGTCCCTCAAGGCTCAGTTCTTTCTCCAACATTATTTATAATCTTTATAAATGATCTCCTATCCACGTCTTCAAATCATATACATAGCTTTGCTGATGATAGCACCCTTGATTCCTTGTATTTTTTTGAGAAAGCTGCTGAAGTGACCCAGACTTCGGTAAATAGAGAACGAAATAACATCTCTCGAGCTCTAAACAGCGATCTCCAAAAAATTCAAGCCTGGGGAAGTGTAAATAGGGTAAAATTTAACGCTTCAAAAACCCAGAGCTGCCTAATATCAACAAAGCAAAGGCCTTCATTACCAAACATCCTTTTCGATAATGTAAATATTGAAAACTCCGAAACCTTAAGAATTCTTGGAATGGAGATAAACAACAAACTTTCGTGGCAGGACCATATTTTTGCAATTGCAAAAGATGCCGCGAAATGTTTGGGATTCTTAAGCAGAAGTAAAAAATATTTTACATCATCCAACCTTCTTCTAATATATAAGGCATACATTCGACCACGACTTGAGTATAACTCACATATTTGGGGCGGTGCACCCAACAGTACCCTCCCGTACTTAGATAAAGTACAAAAGCGAGCCATCAAAATTATTAATGATGGAGATGTTACACAACACCTAACATCGCTGAGTCACCGTCGAAATGTAGGAGCAGCCACTCTGTTTTATAAATATCTATTGGGTAATTGTTCTGACGAAATTAAAAGTATTATGCCAAAAATAAAACCATTCCAACGAAATACTCGCAGAGCAGCCCTTTCCCACAAATTTGTAGTCGAGCCTCTTCGAACCAGAACTGTGAAATACAAAAATTCTTTCGTTAACCGAACCTCTAAACTATGGAACACTCTACCACCTTATGTGTTCCCCCAAAAATACAACTTGGAAGTTTTCAAAAAAAGAGTGAATCAATTTCTGTTAAGTTATCTGTAAACCTGTGTTACTATTTCTATTTCTCATCTATTCTCTTCTTATTTTCCGTTTATGTTATTATTTATTTCCTTGTACTTTCTTTTATTCTATTACTATTACTAACTGGTTAAAATTCTGCGAAAGCAGCTAGGGTGTTTATCCCATTATTTTGGCCATTAAAAAAAAAAAACAAAAAAAAAAATTTCTATGGTGTGAAGAAGCAAAAAAAAAAAACAAAAAAGGAATACAAAATAAATGTGTGAAATACAAATCATTATCATTATATTTCAATCATTTTCTATTACTATTCAATATTATAATTTCATTATATTTTTTTGTGTTTTTAATTTGGTTTCTTTTATTAATCTCTTTCTTTTATTTCTCTTTCTCTGACTAAGTATATGCAAATGTACGTACATGTGTCATATAGGGCTTGCATTTGTTACATACATAATCATATGGCTTAGTTTAATTGAAAATAAAATGCAAACATTATTTATGGAAGAAAACAAAATTTGAACCAATCAAGTATCAGTTATCTATCACTCAGTTACAAATTACTCTTCTCGCATGTAAAAAAAGTTCAATTTCGATTTATGCATGTATATATTATACTCCTATCACGTCTCAGGCATAATGGAAAACCAATTGTAATACAGGCATGAAAATTTACACTTAGGTACTTTTTCACAAATAAAGAAATACGACTGTAACCGATTTCGAAAATGTGGACTGGTTCGGGTTGCTGCCGAACAACTCCTAGCACGTCTTACGCATATTAGAAAACCAATTGTAATACTGACATTAAAATTTACACTTAGATACTTTTTCACAAATAAAGAAATACGAATCATACCGATTTAAAAAATGTGGACTGGTTCGGGTTATTGCCGAACATTTCCTAGCACGTCTCAGGCATATTTGAAAACCAATTGTAATAAAGGCATGAAAATTTACACTTAGATACTTTTTCACAAATAAAGAAATACGACTCATACCGATTTCAAAAATGTGGACTGGTTCGGGTTGCTGCCAAACACCTCCTAGCACGTCTCAGGCATATTGGAAAACCAATTTTAATACAGACATGAAAATTTACACTTAGATACTTTTTCACAAATAAAGAAATACGACTCATACCGATTTCAAAAATGTGGACTAGTTCGGGTTGCTGCCGAACAACTCCTATCACGTCACAGGCTTATTTGAAAACCAAATGTAATACAGACATGAAAATCTACATTAAGATACTTTTTCACAAATAAACAAATACGACTGTTACCGATTTCGAAAATGTGGGCTGGTTCGGGGTGCTGCCAAACAACTCGTAGCACGTCTCAGACATATTTGAAAACCAATTGTAATACAGACATGAAAATTTACATTTAGATACTTTTTCATTAAAAAAGAAATACGACTGTTACCGATTTCGAAGTTGTGGGCTGGTTCGGGGTGCTGCCAAACAACTCGTAGCACGTCTCAGACATATTTGAAAACCAATTGTAATACAGACATAAAAATTTACATTTAGATACTTTTTCACAAATAACGAAAAACGACTGTTAACTATTTCGAAAATGTGGACTGGTTCGGGTTGCTGCCGAACAACTCCTATCACGTCTCAGGCATATTGCAAAACCAATTTTAATACAGACATGAAAATTTACATTTAGATACTTTTTCACAAATAAAGAAATACGACTCATACCGATTTAAAAAATGTGGACTAGTTCGGGTTGCTGCCGAACAACTGTAAAAAAGTATCTTTTACAAATAAAGAAATACGACTGTTAACTATTTCGAAAATCTGGACTGGTTCGGGTTGCTGCCGAACAACTCCTAGCACGTCTCAGGCATATTTGAAAACCAATTGTAATACAGGCATGATAATTTACACTTAGATACTTTTTCATGAATAAAGAAATACAACTCATACCGATTTAAAAAATGTAGACAGGTTCGGGTTGCTGCCGAACAACTCCTAGCACGTCTCAGGCATATTTGAAAACCAATTGTAATACAGACATGAAATTTTACACTTAGATACTTTTTTACAAATGAAGAAGTACGTTTCATACCGATTTAAAAAATGTGGACTGTTTCGGGTTGCTGCCGAACAACTCCTAGTACGACTCACACATATTTGAAAACCGTATGTAATACAGGCATGAGAATTTACACTTAGATACTTTTTCATGAATAAAGAAATACGACTCATACCGATTAAAAAAAAAGGTGGACTGGTTCGGGTTGCTGCCGAACAACTCCTAGCACTTCTCAGGCATATTTGAAAACCAATTGTATTACAGGCATGAAAGTTTACACTTAGATACTTTTTCATAAATAAAGAAATACGACTCATACCGATTTCAAAAATGTGGACTAGTTCGGGTTGCTGCCGAACAATTCCTAGCACTTCTCAGGCATATTTGAAAACCAATTGTATTACAGGCATGAAAATTTACACTTAGATACTTTTTCATAAAAAAAGAAATACGACTCATACCGATTTAAAAAATGTGGACTGTTTCGGGTTGCTGCCGAACAACTCCTTGCACGTCTCAGGCATATTTGTAAACCAATTGTATTACAGGCATGAAAATTTACACTTAGATACTTTTTCATAAAAAAAGAAATACGACTCATACCGATTTAAAAAATGTGGACTGTTTCGGGTTGCTGCCGAAAAACTCCTAGAACGTCTCAGGCATATTTGTAAACCAATTGTATTACAGGCATGAAAATTTACACTTATATACTTTTTCACAAATAAAGAAATACAACTCATACCGATTTGAAAAATGGAGACTGGTTCGGGTTGCTGCCGAACAACTCCTAGCACGCCTCACACATATTTAAAAACCGTATGTAATACAGGCATGAGAATTTACACTTAGATACTTTTTCATGAATAAAGAAATACGACTCATACCGATTAAAAAAAAAGGTGGACTGGTTCGGGTTGCTGCCGAACAACTCCTAGCACTTCTCAGGCATATTTGAAAACCAATTGTATTACAGGCATGAAAGTTTACACTTAGATACTTTTTCATAAAAAAAGAAATACGACTCATACCGATTTAAAAAATGTGGACTGTTTCGGGTTGCTGCCGAACAACTCCTAGCACGTCTCAGGCATATTTGTAAACCAATTGTATTACAGGCATGAAAATTTACACTTAGATACTTTTTCATAAAAAAAGAAATACGACTCATACCGATTTAAAAAATGTGGACTGTTTCGGGTTGCTGCCGAACAACTCCTAGCACGTCTCAGGCATATTTGTAAACCAATTGTATTACAGGCATGAAAATTTACACTTATATACTTTTTCACAAATAAAGAAATACAACTCATACCGATTTAAAAGATGGAGACTGGTTCGGGTTGCTGCCGAACAACTCCTAGCACGTCTCAGCCATATTTCAACACCAATTGTAATACAGACATGAAAATTTACACTTAGATACTTTTTTACAAATAAAGAAATACGACTGTTAACTATTTCGAAAATCTGGACTGGTTCGGGTTGCTGCCGAACAACTCCTAGCACGTGTCAGGCATATTTGAAAACCAATTGTAATACAGACATGAAAATTTACACTTAGATACTTTTTTACAAATGAAGAAGTACGACTCATACCGATTTAAAAAATGGAGACTGGTTCGGGTTGCTGCCGAACAACTCCTAGCACGTCTCAGCCATATTTCAACACCAATTGTAATACAGACATGAAAATTTACACTTAGATTCTTTTTTACAAATGAAGAAGTACGACTGTAACCGATTTCGAAAATGTGGACTGGCTCGGGTTGCTGCCGAACAACTCCTAGCACGTCTCAGGCATATTTGAAAACCAATTGTAATACAGACATGAAAATTTACACTTAGATTCTTTTTTACAAATGAAGAAGTACGACTGTAACCGATTTCGAAAATGTGGACTGGTTCGGGTTGCTGCCGAACAACTCCTAGCACGTCTCAGGCATATTTGAAAACCAATTGTAATACAGACATGAAAATTTACACTTAGATACTTTTTTACAAATGAAGAAGTACGACTGTAACCGATTTCGAAAATGTGGACTGATTCGGGTTGCTGCCGAACAACTCCTAGCACGTCTCAGGCATATTTGAAAACCAATTGTAATTCAGACATGAAAATTTACACTTAGATACTTTTTCACAAATAAAGAAATACGACTCATTCCGATTTAAAAATTGTGGACTGGTTCGGGTTGCTGTCGAACAACTCCTAGCACGTCTCAAGAATATTTGAAAACCAATTTATGACAGGCATGAAAGTTTACACTTAGATACTTTTTCATAAATAAAGAAATACGACTCATACCCATTTCAAAACTGTGGAATGGTTCGGGTTGCTGCCAAACACCTCCTAGCACGTCTCAGGCATATTTGAAAACCAATTGTAATACAGACATGAAGATTTACACTTAGATACCTTTTCACAAATAAAGAAATACGACTGTAACCGATTTCGAAAATGTGGACTGGTTCGGGTTGCTGCCGAACAACTCCTAGCACGTCTCAGGCATATTTAAAAACCAATTGTAATACAGACGTGAAAATTTACACTTAGATTCTTTTTTACAATTGAAGAAGTACGACTGTAACCGATTTCGAAAATGTGGACTGATTCGGGTTGCTGCCGAACAACTCCTAGCACGTCTCAGGCATATTTGAAAACCAATTGTAATACAGACATGCAAATTTACACTTAGATACTTTTTTACAAATGAAGAAGTACGACTGTAACCGATTTCGAAAATGTGGACTGATTCGGGTTGCTGCCGAACAACTCCTAGCACGTCTCAGGCATATTTGAAAACCAATTGTAATTCAGACATGAAAATTTACACTTAGATACTTTTTCACAAATAAAGAAATACTACTCATACCGATTTAAAAAATGTGGACTGGTTCGGGTTGCTGTCGAACAACTCCTAGCACGTCTCAAGAATATTTGAAAACCAATTTATGACAGGCATGAAAGTTTACACTTAGATACTTTTTCATAAATAAAGAAATACGACTCATACCTATTTCAAAACTGTGGAATGGTTCGGGTTGCTGCCAAACACCTCCTAGCACGTCTAAGGCATATTTGAAAACCAATTGTAATACAGACATGAAAATTTACACTTAGATACTTTTTCACAAATAAAGAAATACGACTCATTCCGATTTGAAAAGTGTGGACTGGTTCGGGTTGCTGTCGAACAACTCCTAGCACGTCTCAAGAATATTTGAAAACCAATTGTATTGCAGGCATGAAAGTTTACACTTAGATACTTTTTCATAAATAAAGAAATACGACTCATACCGATTTCAAAACTGTGGAATGGTTTGGGTTGCTGCCAAACACCTCCTAGCACGTCTCAGGCATATTTGAAAACCAATTGTAATACAGACATGAAAATTTACACTTAGATTCTTTTTTACAAATGAAGAAGTACGACTGTAACCGATTTCGAAAATGTGGACTGGTTCGGGTTGCTGCCGAACAACTCCTAGCACGTCTCTGGCATATTTGAAAACCAATTGTAATACAGACATGAAAATATACACTTAGATACTTTTTCACAAATAAAGAAATACGACTCATTCCGATTTGAAAAATGTGGACTGGTTCGGGTTGCTGCCGAACAACTCCTAGCACGTCTCAGGCATATTTGAAAACCAATTGTAATACAGACATGAAAGTTTACACTTAGATACTTTTTCACAAATAAAGAAATACGACTGTTAACTATTTCGAAAATCTGGACTGGTTCGAGTTGCTGCCGAACAACTCCTAGCACGTCTCAGGCATATTTGAAAACCAATTGTAAAACATACATGAAAATTTATACTTAGATTCTTTTTCACAAATAAAGAAATACGACTCATACCGATTTAAAAAATGTGGACTGGTTCGGGTTGCTGCCGAACACCTCCTAGCACGTCTCAGGCATATTTGAAAACCAATTGTAATACAGACATGAAAATTTACACTTAGATACTTTTTCACAAATAAAGAAATACGACTGTTAACTATTTCGAAAAGTTGGACTGGTTCGAGTTGCTGCCGAACAACTCCTAGCACGTCTCAGGCATATTTGAAAACCAATTGTAATACAGACATGAAAATTTATACTTAGATACTTTTTCATAAATAAAGAAATACGACTCAGACCGATTTCGAAAATGTGGACTGGTTTGGGTTGCTGCCGAACAACTCCTAGCACGTCTCAAGAATATTTGAAAACCAATTGTATTACAGGCATGAAAGTTTACACTTAGATACTTTTTCATAAATAAAGAAATACGACTCATACCGATTTCAAAACTGTGGAATGGTTCGGGTTGCTTCCAAACACCTCCTAGCACATCTCAGGCATATTTGAAAACCACTTGAACTACAGACATGAAAATTTACACTTAGATTCTTTTTTACAAATGAAGAAGTACGACTGTAACCGATTTCGAAAATGTGGACTGGTTCGGGTTGCTGCCGAAAAACTTTTAGCACGTCTCAGGCATATTTGAAAACCAATTTTAATACAGGCATGA
Source organism: Argyra leucocephala (assembly GCA_963942445.1). Classification (NCBI taxonomy): domain Eukaryota; kingdom Metazoa; phylum Arthropoda; class Insecta; order Diptera; family Dolichopodidae; genus Argyra; species Argyra leucocephala. The sequence goes on from OZ012682.1 coordinate 28,450,895, forward strand.
AAGTTTACATTTAGATACTTTTTCATAAATAAAGAAATACGACTGTTAACTATTTCGAAAATCTGGACTGGGTCGGGTTGCGGCCGAACAACTCCTAGCACGTCTCAGGCATATTTGAAAACCAATTGTGTTACAGGCATGAAAATTTACACTTAGATACTTCTTCACAAATAAAGATATACGACTGTTACCGATTTCGAAAATGTGTACTGGTTGCTGCCGAACAACTCCTAACACGCCTCAAGCATATTTGAAAACCAATTGTATTACAGGCATGAAAATTTACAATTCGATACTTTTTTACAAATAAAGAAATACGACTGTTATCTATTTCGAAAATCTGGACTGGGTCGGGTTGCTTCCGATCCACTCCTACCACGTCTCAGGCATATTTGAAATCCAATTGTATTATAGGCATGAAAGTTTACCCTTAGATACTTTTTCAAAAAAAAAAGAAATACGACTCATACCGATTTAAAACATGTGGACTGGTTCGGGTTGCCGCCGAACACCTCCTAGCACGTCTCAGGCATATTTGAAAACCAATTGTAATATAGACATGAAAATTTACACTTAGATTCTTTTTTACAAATGAAGAAGTACGACTGTAACCGATTTCGAAAATGTGGACTGGTTCGGGTTGCTGCCGAAAAACTTTTAGCACGTCTCAGGCATATTTGAAAACCAATTTTAATACAGGCATGAAAGTTTACACTTAGATACTTTTTCATAAATAAAGAAATACGACTCATACCGATTTCAAAAATGTGGACTGGTTGGGGTTGCTGTCGCACACCCCCTACCATGTCTCAGGCATATTTGAAAACTAATTGTAATACAGACATGAAAATTTATACTTAGATACTTTTTCACAAATAAAGAAATACGACTGTTAACTATTTCGAAAATCTGGGCTGGGTCGGGTTGCGGCCGAACAACTCCTAGCACGTCTCAGGCATATTTGAAAACCAATTGTGTTACAGGCAAGAAAATTTACACTTAGATACTTCTTCACAAATAAAGATACACGACTGTTACCGATTTCGAAAATGTGGACTGGTTGCTGCCGAACAACTCCTAATACGTCTCAAGCATATTTGAAAACCAATTGTATTACAGGCATGAAAATTTACAATTCGATACTTTTTACAAATAAAGAAATACGACTGTTAGCTATTTCGAAAATGTGGACTGGGTCGGGTTGCTTCCGAACAACTCCTACCACGTCTCAGGCATATTTGAAATCCAATTGTATTACAGGCATTAAAGTTCACCCTTAGATACTTTTTCAAAAAAAAAAGAAATACGACTCATACCGATTTAAAAAATGTGGACTGGTTCGGGTTGCTGCCGAACACCTCCTAGCACGTCTCAGGCATATTTGAAAACCAATTGTAATACAGTTATGAAAGCTTACACTTTGATACTTTTTCATAAATAAAGAAATACGACTCATGCCGATTTCAAAAATGTGGACTGGTTCGGGTTGCTGCCGAACAACTCCTAGCACGTCTCACGCATATTTGAAAACCAATTATAATACAGACATGAAAATTCACACTTAGATACTTTTTCACAAATAAAGAAATACGACTCATACCGATTTAAAAAATGTGGATTAGTTCGGGTGGCTGCCGAACAACTCCTAGCACGTCTCAGGCATATTTGAAAACCAATTGTAATACAGACTTGAAAATTTATACTTAGAAACTTTTTCACAAATAAAGAAATACAACTGTTAACTATTTCGAAAATCTGGACTGGTTCGAGTTGCTGCCGAACATTTCCTAGCACGTCTCAGGCATATTTGGACCCCAATTTTATTACAGGCATGAAAGTTTACACTTAGATACTTTTTCATAAATAAACAAATACGACTCATACCGATTTCAAAAATGTGGACTGGTTCGGGTTGCTGCCGAACACCTCCTAGCACTTCTCAGGCATATTTGAAAACCAATTGTAATACAGACATGAAAGTTTAAACTTAGGTACCTTTTCATAAATAAAGAAATACAACTCATACCGATTTCAAAAATGTGGACTGGTTCGGATTCCTGCCGAACAACTCTTAGCACGTCTCAGGCATATTTGAAAACCAATTGTAATACAGACATGAAAATTTATACTTAGATACTTTTTCATAAATAAACAAATACGACTCAGATCGATTTCGAAAATGTGGACCGGTTTGGGTTGCTGCCGAACAACTCCTAGCACGTCTCAAGAATATTTGAAAACCAATTGTATTACAGGCATGAAAGTTTACACTTAGATACTTTTTCATAAATAAAGAAATACGACTCATACCGATTTCAAAACTGTGGAATGGTTCGGGTTGCTTCCAAACACCTCCTAGCACATCTCAGGCATATTTGAAAACCACTTGAACTACAGACATGAAAATTTACACTTAGATTCTTTTTTACAAATGAAGAAGTACGACTGTAACCGATTTCGAAAATGTGGACTGGTTCGGGTTGCTGTTTTTTTATTAATATAAATAAAAAATATAAATTTTAAAAAATATAAATTTTAATACAGGCATGAAAGTTTACATTTAGATACTTTTTCATAAATAAAGAAATACGACTGTTAACTATTTCGAAAATCTGGACTGGGTCGGGTTGCGGCCGAACAACTCCTAGCACGTCTCAGGCATATTTGAAAACCAATTGTATTACAGGCATGAAAATTTACACTTAGATACTTCTTCACAAATAAAGATATACGACTGTTACCGATTTCGAAAATGTGTACTGGTTGCTGCCGAACAACTCCTAACACGCCTCAAGCATATTTGAAAACCAATTGTATTACAGGCATGAAAATTTACAATTCGATACTTTTTTACAAATAAAGAAATACGACTGTTATCTATTTCGAAAATCTGGACTGGGTCGGGTTGCTTCCGATCCACTCCTACCACGTCTCAGGCATATTTGAAATCCAATTGTATTATAGGCATGAAAGTTTACCCTTAGATACTTTTTCAAAAAAAAAAGAAATACGACTTATACCGATTTAAAACATGTGGACTGGTTCGGGTTGCCGCCGAACACCTCCTAGCATGTCTCAGGCATATTTGAAAACCAATTGTAATACAGTTATGAAAGCTTACACTTTGATACTTTTTCATAAATAAAGAAATACGACTCATGCCGATTTCAAAAATGTGGACTGGTTCGGGTTGCTGCCGAACAACTCCTAGCACGTCTCACGCATATTTGAAAACCAATTATAATCAGACATGAAAATTCACACTTAGATACTTTTTCACAAATAAAGAAATACGACTCATACCGATTTAAAAAATGTGGATTAGTTCGGGTGGCTGCCGAACAACTCCTAGCACGTCTCAGGCATATTTGAAAACCAATTGTAATACAGACTTGAAAATTTATACTTAGAAACTTTTTCACAAATAAAGAAATACAACTGTTAACTATTTCGAAAATCTGGACTGGTTCGAGTTGCTGCCGAACATTTCCTAGCACGTCTCAGGCATATTTGGACCCCAATTTTATTACAGGCATGAAAGTTTACACTTAGATACTTTTTCATAAATAAACAAATACGACTCATACCGATTTCAAAAATGTGGACTGGTTCGGGTTGCTGCCGAACACCTCCTAGCACTTCTCAGGCATATTTGAAAACCAATTGTAATACAGACATGAAAGTTTAAACTTAGGTACCTTTTCATAAATAAAGAAATACAACTCATACCGATTTCAAAAATGTGGACTGGTTCGGATTCCTGCCGAACAACTCTTAGCAAGTCTCAGGCATATTTGAAAACCTATTGTAATACAGGCATGAAAATTTACACTTAGATACTTTTTCACAAATAAAGAAATACGACTGTTAACTATTTCGAAAAGCTGGACTGGTTCGAGTTGCTGCCGAACAACTCCTAGCACGTCTCAGGCATATTTGAAAACCAATTGTAATACAGACATGAAAATTTATACTTATATACTTTTTCATAAATAAAGAAATACGACTCAGACCGATTTCGAAAATGTGGACTGGTTTGGGTTGCTGCCGAACAACTCCTAGCACGTCTCAAGAATATTTGAAAACCAATTGTATTACAGGCATGAAAGTTTACACTTAGATACTTTTTCATAAATAAAGAAATACGACTCATACCGATTTCAAAACTGTGGAATGGTTCGGGTTGCTTCCAAACACCTCCTAGCACATCTCAGACATATTTGAAAACCAATTGAAATACAGATATGAAAATTTACACTTAGATTCTTTTTTACAAATGAAGAAGTACGACTGTAACCGATTTCGAAAATGTGGACTGGTTCGGGTTGCTGCCGAAAAACTTTTAGCACGTCTCAGGCATATTTGAAAACCAATTTTAATACAGGCATGAAAGTTTACATTTAGATACTTTTTCATAAATAAAGAAATACGACTGTTAACTATTTCGAAAATCTGGACTGGGTCGGGTTGCGGCCGAACAACTCCTAGCACGTCTCAGGCATATTTGAAAACCAATTGTATTACAGGCATGAAAATTTACACTTAGATACTTCTTCACAAATAAAGATATACGACTGTTACCGATTTCGAAAATGTGTACTGGTTGCTGCCGAACAACTCCTAACACGTCTCAAGCATATTTGAAAACCAATTGTATTACAGGCATGAAAATTTACAATTCGATACTTTTTTACAAATAAAGAAATACGACTGTTATCTATTTCGAAAATCTGGACTGGGTCGGGTTGCTTCCGAACCACTCCTACCACGTCTCAGGCATATTTGAAATCCAATTGTATTACAGGCATGAAAGTTTACCCTTAGATACTTTTTCAAAAAAAAAAGAAATACGACTTATACCGATTTAAAAAATGTGGACTGGTTCGGGTTGCCGCCGAACACCTCCTAGCACATCTCAGGCATATTTGAAAACCAATTGTAATATAGACATGAAAATTTACACTTAGATTCTTTTTTACAAATGAAGAAGTACGACTGTAACCGATTTCGAAAATGTGGACTGGTTCGGGTTGCTGCCGAAAAACTTTTAGCACGTCTCAGGCATATTTGAAAACCAATTTTAATACAGGCATGAAAGTTTACACTTAGATACTTTTTCATAAATAAAGAAATACGACTCATACCGATTTCAAAAATGTGGACTGGTTGGGGTTGCTGTCGCACACCCCCTAGCATGTCTCAGGCATATTTGAAAACTAATTGTAATACAGACATGAAAATTTATACTTAGATACTTTTTCACAAATAAAGAAATACGACTGTTAACTATTTCGAAAATCTGGGCTGGGTCGGGTTGCGGCCGAACAACTCCTAGCACGTCTCAGGCATATTTGAAAACCAATTGTATTACAGGCATGAAAATTTACACTTAGATACTTCTTCACAAATAAAGATATACGACTGTTACCGATTTCGAAAATGTGGACTGGTTGCTGCCGAACAACTCCTAACACGTCTCAAGCATATTTGAAAACCAATTGTATTACAGGCATGAAAATTTACAATTCGATACTTTTTTACAAATAAAGAAATACGACTGTTATCTATTTCGAAAATCTGGACTGGGTCGGGTTGCTTCCGAACCACTCCTACCACGTCTCAGGCATATTTGAAATCCAATTGTATTACAGGCATGAAAGTTTACCCTTAGATACTTTTTCAAAAAAAAAAGAAATACGACTCATACCGATTTAAAAAATGTGGACTGGTTCGGGTTGCCGCCGAACACCTCCTAGCACGTCTCAGGCATATTTGAAAACCAATTGTAATATAGACATGAAAATTTACACTTAGATTCTTTTTTACAAATGAAGAAGTACGACTGTAACCGATTTCGAAAATGTGGACTGGTTCGGGTTGCTGCCGAATAACTTTTAGCACGTCTCAGGCATATTTGAAAGCCAATTTTAATACAGGCATGAAAGTTTACACTTAGATACTTTTTCATAAATAAAGAAATACGACTCATACCGATTTCAAAAATGTGGACTGGTTGGGGTTGCTGTCGCACACCCCCTAGCATGTCTCAGGCATATTTGAAAAGTAATTGTAATACAGACATGAAAATTTATACTTAGATACTTTTTCACAAATAAAGAAATACGACTGTTAACTATTTCGAAAATCTGGGCTGGGTCGGGTTGCGGCCGAACAACTCCTAGCACGTCTCAGGCATATTTGAAAACCAATTGTATTACAGGCAAGAAAATTTACACTTAGATACTTCTTCACAAATAAAGATATACGACTGTTACCGATTTCGAAAATGTGGACTGGTTGCTGCCGAACAACTCCTAACACGTCTCAAGCATATTTGAAAACCAATTGTATTACAGGCATGAAAATTTACAATTCGATACTTTTTTACATATAAAGAAATACGACTGTTAGCTATTTCGAAAATGTGGACTGGGTCGGGTTGCTTCCGAACAACTCCTACCACGTCTCAGGCATATTTGAAATCCAATTGTATTACAGGCATGAAAGTTCACCCTTAGATACTTTTTCAAAAAAAAAAGAAATACGACTCATACCGATTTAAAAAATGTGGACTGGTTCGGGTTGCTGCCGAACACCTCCTAGCACGTCTCAGGCATATTTGAAAACCAATTGTAATACAGTTATGAAAGCTTACACTTTGATACTTTTTCATAAATAAAGAAATACGACTCATGCCGATTTCAAAAATGTGGACTGGTTCGGGTTGCTGCCGAACAACTCCTAGCACGTCTCACGCATATTTGAAAACCAATTGTAATACAGACATGAAAATTCACACTTAGATACTTTTTCACAAATAAAGAAATACGACTCATACCGATTTAAAAAATGTGGATTAGTTCGGGTGGCTGCCGAACAACTCCTAGCACGTCTCAGGCATATTTGAAAACCAATTGTAATACAGACTTGAAAATTTATACTTAGAAACTTTTTCACAAATAAAGAAATACGACTGTTAACTATTTCGAAAATCTGGACTGGTTCGAGTTGCTGCCGAACATTTCCTAGCACGTCTCAGGCATATTTGGACCCCAATTTTATTACAGGCATGAAAGTTTACACTTAGATACTTTTTCATAAATAAACAAATACGACTCATACCGATTTCAAAAATGTGGACTGGTTCGGGTTGCTGCCGAACACCTCCTAGCACTTCTCAGGCATATTTGAAAACCTATTGTAATACAGGCATGAAAATTTACACTTAGATACTTTTCCACAAATAAAGAAATACGACTGTTAACTATTTCGAAAAGCTGGACTGGTTCGAGTTGCTGCCGAACAACTCCTAGCACGTCTCAGGCATATTTGAAAACCAATTGTAATACAGACATGAAAATTTATACTTAGATACTTATTCATAAATAAAGAAATACGACTCGGACCGATTTCGAAAATGTGGACTGGTTTGGGTTGCTGCCGAACAACTCCTAGCACGTCTCAAGAATATTTGAAAACCAATTGTATTACAGGCATGAAAGTTTACACTTAGATACTTTTTCATAAATAAAGAAATACGACTCATACCGATTTCAAAACTGTGGAATGGTTCGGGTTGCTTCCAAACACCTCCTAGCACATCTCAGGCATATTTGAAAACCAATTGTAATACAGACATGAAAATTTATACTTAGATACTTTTTCATAAATAAAGAAATACGACTCGGACCGATTTCGAAAATGTGGACTGGTTTGGGTTGCTGCCGAACAACTCCTAACACGTCTCAAGAATATTTGAAAACCAATTGTATTACAGGCATGAAAGTTTACACTTAGATACTTTTTCATAAATAAAGAAATACGACTCATACCGATTTCAAAACTGTGGAATGGTTCGGGTTGCTTCCAAACACCTCCTAGCACATCTCAGGCATATTTGAAAACCAATTGAAATACAGACATGAAAATTTACACTTAGATTCTTTTTTACAAATGAAGAAGTACGACTGTAACCGATTTCGAAAATGTGGACTGGTTCGCGTTGCTGCCGAAAAACTTTTAGCACGTCTCAGGCATATTTGAAAACCAATTTTAATACAGGCATGAAAGTTTACATTTAGATACTTTTTCATAAATAAAGAAATACGACTGTTAACTATTTCGAAAATCTGGACTGGGTCGGGTTGCGGCCGAACAACTCCTAGCACGTCTCAGGCATATTTGAAAACCAATTGTATTACAGGCATGAAAATTTACACTTAGATACTTCTTCACAAATAAAGATATACGACTGTTACCGATTTCGAAAATGTGTACTGGTTGCTGCCGAACAACTCCTAACACGTCTCAAGCATATTTGAAAACCAATTGTATTACAGGCATGAAAACTTACAATTCGATACTTTTTTACAAATAAAGAAATACGGCTGTTATCTATTTCGAAAATCTGGACTGGGTCGGGTTGCTTCCGAACCACTCCTACCACGTCTCAGGCATATTTGAAATCCAATTGTATTACAGGCATGAAAGTTTACCCTTAGATACTTTTTCAAAAAAAAAAGAAATACGACTCATACCGATTTAAAAAATGTGGACTGGTTCGGGTTGCCGCCGAACACCTCCTAGCACGTCTCAGGCATATTTGAAAACCAATTGTAATATAGACATGAAAATTTACACTTAGATTCTTTTTTACAAATGAAGAAGTACGACTGTAACCGATTTCGAAAATGTGGACTGGTTCGGGTTGCTGCCGAAAAGCTTTTAGCACGTTTCAGGCATATTTGAAAACCAATTTTAATACAGGCATGAAAGTTTACACTTAGATACTTTTTCATAAATAAAGAAATACGACTCATACCGATTTCAAAAATGTGGACTGGTTGGGGTTGCTGTCGCACACCCCCTAGCATGTCTCAGGCATATTTGAAAACTAATTGTAATACAGACTTGAAAATTTATACTTAGAAACTTTTTCACAAATAAAGAAATACGACTGTTAACTATTTCGAAAATCTGGACTGGTTCGAGTTGCTGCCGAACATTTCCTAGCACGTCTCAGGCATATTTGGACCCCAATTTTATTACAGGCATGAAAGTTTACACTTAGATACTTTTTCATAAATAAACAAATACGACTCATACCGATTTCAAAAATGTGGACTGGTTCGGGTTGCTGCCGAACACCTCCTAGCACTTCTCAGGCATATTTGAAAACCAATTGTAATACAGACATGAAAGTTTAAACTTAGGTACCTTTTCATAAATAAAGAAATACGACTCATACCGATTTCAAAAATGTGGACTGGTTCGGATTCCTGCCGAACAACTCTTAGCACGTCTCAGGCATATTTGAAAACCTATTGTAATACAGGCATGAAAATTTACACTTAGATACTTTTTCACAAATAAAGAAATACGACTGTTAACTATTTCGAAAAGCTGGACTGGTTCGAGTTGCTGCCGAACAACTCCTAGCACGTCTCAGGCATATTTGAAAACCAATTGTGATACAGACATGAAAATTTATACTTAGATACTTTTTCATAAATAAAGAAATACGACTCAGACCGATTTCGAAAATGTGGACTGGTTTGGGTTGCTGCCGAACAACTCCTAGCACGTCTCAAGAATATTTGAAAACCAATTGTATTACAGGCATGAAAGTTTACACTTAGATACTTTTTCATAAATAAAGAAATACGACTCATACCGATTTCAAAACTGTGGAATGGTTCGGGTTGCTTCCAAACACCTCCTAGCACATCTCAGGCATATTTGAAAACCAATTGAAATACAGACATGAAAATTTACACTTAGATTCTTTTTTACAAATGAAGAAGTACGACTGTAACCGATTTCGAAAATGTGGACTGGTTCGGGTTGCTGCCGAATAACTTTTAGCACGTCTCAGGCATATTTGAAAGCCAATTTTAATACAGGCATGAAAGTTTACACTTAGATACTTTTTCATAAATAAAGAAATACGACTCATACCGATTTCAAAAATGTGGACTGGTTGGGGTTGCTGTCGCACACCCCCTAGCATGTCTCAGGCATATTTGAAAACTAATTGTAATACAGACATGAAAATTTATACTTAGATACTTTTTCACAAATAAAGAAATACGACTGTTAACTATTTCGAAAATCTGGGCTGGGTCGGGTTGCGGCCGAACAACTCCTAGCACGTCTCAGGCATATTTGAAAACCAATTGTATTACAGGCAAGAAAATTTACACTTAGATACTTCTTCACAAATAAAGATATACGACTGTTACCGATTTCGAAAATGTGGACTGGTTGCTGCCGAACAACTCCTAACACGTCTCAAGCATATTTGAAAACCAATTGTATTACAGGCATGAAAATTTACAATTCGATACTTTTTTACAAATAAAGAAATACGACTGTTAGCTATTTCGAAAATGTGGACTGGGTCGGGTTGCTTCCGAACAACTCCTACCACGTCTCAGGCATATTTGAAATCCAATTGTATTACAGGCATGAAAGTTCACCCTTAGATACTTTTTCAAAAAAAAAAGAAATACGACTCATACCGATTTAAAAAATGTGGACTGGTTCGGGTTGCTGCCGAACACCTCCTAGCACGTCTCAGGCATATTTGAAAACCAATTGTAATACAGTTATGAAAGCTTACACTTTGATACTTTTTCATAAATAAAGAAATACGACTCATGCCGATTTCAAAAATGTGGACTGGTTCGGGTTGCTGCCGAACAACTCCTAGCACGTCTCACGCATATTTGAAAACCAATTGTAATACAGACATGAAAATTCACACTTAGATACTTTTTCACAAATAAAGAAATACGACTCATACCGATTTAAAAAATGTGGATTAGTTCGGGTGGCTGCCGAACAACTCCTAGCACGTCTCAGGCATATTTGAAAACCAATTGTAATACAGACTTGAAAATTTATACTTAGAAACTTTTTCACAAATAAAGAAATACGACTGTTAACTATTTCGAAAATCTGGACTGGTTCGAGTTGCTGCCGAACATTTCCTAGCACGTCTCAGGCATATTTGGACCCCAATTTTATTACAGGCATGAAAGTTTACACTTAGATACTTTTTCATAAATAAACAAATACGACTCATACCGATTTCAAAAATGTGGACTGGTTCGGGTTGCTGCCGAACACCTCCTAGCACTTCTCAGGCATATTTGAAAACCTATTGTAATACAGGCATGAAAATTTACACTTAGATACTTTTTCACAAATAAAGAAATACGACTGTTAACTATTTCGAAAAGCTGGACTGGTTCGAGTTGCTGCCGAACAACTCCTAGCACGTCTCAGGCATATTTGAAAACTAATTGTAATACAGACATGAAAATTTATACTTAGATACTTATTCATAAATAAAGAAATACGACTCGGACCGATTTCGAAAATGTGGACTGGTTTGGGTTGCTGCCGAACAACTCCTAGCACGTCTCAAGAATATTTGAAAACCAATTGTATTACAGGCATGAAAGTTTACACTTAGATACTTTTTCATAAATAAAGAAATACGACTCATACCGATTTCAAAACTGTGGAATGGTTCGGGTTGCTTCCAAACACCTCCTAGCACATCTCAGGAATATTTGAAAACCAATTGTAATACAGACATGAAAATTTATACTTAGATACTTTTTCATAAATAAAGAAATACGACTCGGACCGATTTCGAAAATGTGGACTGGTTTGGGTTGCTGCCGAACAACTCCTAGCACGTCTCAAGAATATTTGAAAACCAATTGTATTACAGGCATGAAAGTTTACACTTAGATACTTTTTCATAAATAAAGAAATACGACTCATACCGATTTCAAAACTGTGGAATGGTTCGGGTTGCTTCCAAACACCTCCTAGCACATCTCAGGCATATTTGAAAACCAATTGAAATACAGACATGAAAATTTACACTTAGATTCTTTTTTACAAATGAAGAAGTACGACTGTAACCGATTTCGAAAATGTGGACTGGTTCGGGTTGCTGCCGAAAAACTTTTAGCACGTCTCAGGCATATTTGAAAACCAATTTTAATACAGGCATGAAAGTTTACATTTAGATACTTTTTCATAAATAAAGAAATACGACTGTTAACTATTTCGAAAATCTGGACTGGGTCGGGTTGCGGCCGAACAACTCCTAGCACGTCTCAGGCATATTTGAAAACCAATTGTATTACAGGCATGAAAATTTACACTTAAATACTTCTTCACAAATAAAGATATACGACTGTTACCGATTTCGAAAATGTGTACTGGTTGCTGCCGAACAACTCCTAACACGTCTCAAGCATATTTGAAAACCAATTGTATTACAGGCATGAAAACTTACAATTCGATACTTTTTTACAAATAAAGAAATACGACTGTTATCTATTTCGAAAATCTGGACTGGGTCGGGTTGCTTCCGAACCACTCCTACCACGTCTCAGGCATATTTGAAATCCAATTGTATTACAGGCATGAAAGTTTACCCTTAGATACTTTTTCAAAAAAAAAAGAAATACGACTCATACCGATTTAAAAAATGTGGACTGGTTCGGGTTGCCGCCGAACACCTCCTAGCACGTCTCAGGCATATTTGAAAACCAATTGTAATATAGACATGAAAATTTACACTTAGATTCTTTTTTACAAATGAAGAAGTACGACTGTAACCGATTTCGAAAATGTGGACTGGTTCGGGTTGCTGCCGAAAAGCTTTTAGCACGTCTCAGGCATATTTGAAAACCAATTTTAATACAGGCATGAAAGTTTACACTTAGATACTTTTTCATAAATAAAAAATACGACTCATACCGATTTCAAAAATGTGGACTGGTTGGGGTTGCTGTCGCACACCCCCTAGCATGTCTCAGGCATATTTGAAAACTAATTGTAATACAGACTTGAAAATTTATACTTAGAAACTTTTTCACAAATAAAGAAATACGACTGTTAACTATTTCGAAAATCTGGACTGGTTCGAGTTGCTGCCGAACATTTCCTAGCACGTCTCAGGCATATTTGGACCCCAATTTTATTACAGGCATGAAAGTTTACACTTAGATACTTTTTCATAAATAAACAAATACGACTCATACCGATTTCAAAAATGTGGACTGGTTCGGATTCCTGCCGAACAACTCTTAGCACGTCTCAGGCATATTTGAAAACCTATTGTAATACAGGCATGAAAGTTTAAACTTAGGTACCTTTTCATAAATAAAGAAATACGACTCATACCAATTTCAAAAATGTGGACTGGTTCGGATTCCTGCCGAACAACTCTTAGCACGTCTCAGGCATATTTGAAAACCTATTGTAATACAGGCATGAAAATTTACACTTAGATACTTTTTCACAAATAAAGAAATACGACTGTTAACTATTTCGAAAAGCTGGACTGGTTCGAGTTGCTGCCGAACAACTCCTAGCACGTCTCAGGCATATTTGAAAACCAATTGTAATACAGACATGAAAATTTATACTTAGATACTTTTTCATAAATAAAGAAATACGACTCAGACCGATTTCGAAAATGTGGACTGGTTTGGGTTGCTGCCGAACAACTCCTAGCACGTCTCAAGAATATTTGAAAACCAATTGTATTACAGGCATGAAAGTTTACACTTAGATACTTTTTCATAAATAAAGAAATACGACTCATACCGATTTCAAAACTGTGGAATGGTTCGGGTTGCTTCCAAACACCTCCTAGCACATCTCAGGCATATTTGAAAACCAATTGAAATACAGACATGAAAATTTACACTTAGATTCTTTTTTACAAATGAAGAAGTACGACTGTAACCGATTTCGAAAATGTGGACTGATTCGGGTTGCTGCCGAAAAACTTTTAGCACGTCTCAGGCATATTTGAAAACCAATTTTAATACAGGCATGAAAGTTTACATTTAGATACTTTTTCATAAATAAAGAAATACGACTGTTAACTATTTCGAAAATCTGGACTGGGTCGGGTTGCGGCCGAACAACTCCTAGCACGTCTCAGGCATATTTGAAAACCAATTGTATTACAGGCATGAAAATTTACACTTAGATACTTCTTCACAAATAAAGATATACGACTGTTACCGATTTCGAAAATGTGTACTGGTTGCTGCCGAACAACTCCTAACACGTCTCAAGCATATTTGAAAACCAATTGTATTACAGGCATGAAAACTTACAATTCGATACTTTTTTACAAATAAAGAAATACGACTGTTATCTATTTCGAAAATCTGGACTGGGTCGGGTTGCTTCCGAACCACTCCTACCACGTCTCAGGCATATTTGAAATCCAATTGTATTACAGGCATGAAAGTTTACCCTTAGATACTTTTTCAAAAAAAAAAGAAATACGACTCATACCGATTTAAAAAATGTGGACTGGTTCGGGTTGACGCCGAACACCTCCTAGCACGTCTCAGGCATATTTGAAAACCAATTGTAATATAGACATGAAAATTTACACTTAGATTCTTTTTTACAAATGAAGAAGTACGACTGTAACCGATTTCGAAAATGTGGACTGGTTCGGGTTGCTGCCGAAAAACTTTTAGCACGTCTCAGGCATATTTGAAAACCAATTTTAATACAGGCATGAAAGTTTACACTTAGATACTTTTTCATAAATAAAGAAATACGACTCATACCGATTTCAAAAATGTGGACTGGTTGGGGTTGCTGTCGCACACCCCCTAGCATGTCTCAGGCATATTTGAAAACTAATTGTAATACAGACATGAAAATTTATACTTAGATACTTTTTCACAAATAAAGAAATACGACTGTTAGCTATTTCGAAAATCTGGGCTGGGTCGGGTTGCGGCCGAACAACTCCTAGCACGTCTCAGGCATATTTGAAAACCAATTGTATTACAGGCATGAAAATTTACACTTAGATACTTCTTCACAAATAAAGATATACGACTGTTACCGATTTCGAAAATGTGGACTGGTTGCTGCCGAACAACTCCTAACACGTCTCAAGCATATTTGAAAACCAATTGTATTACAGGCATGAAAATTTACAATTCGATACTTTTTTACAAATAAAGAAATACGACTGTTAGCTATTTCGAAAATGTGGACTGGGTCGGGTTGCTTCCGAACAACTCCAATCACGTCTCAGGCATATTTGAAATCCAATTGTATTACAGGCATGAAAGTTCACCCTTAGATACTTTTTCAAAAAAAAAAGAAATACGACTCATACCGATTTAAAAAATGTGGACTGGTTCGGGTTGCTGCCGAACACCTCCTAGCAC
Organism: Argyra leucocephala; assembly: GCA_963942445.1. Lineage (NCBI taxonomy): Eukaryota > Metazoa > Arthropoda > Insecta > Diptera > Dolichopodidae > Argyra > Argyra leucocephala. The sequence goes on from OZ012682.1 coordinate 28,466,137, forward strand.
GTCTCAGGCATATTTGAAAACCAATTGTAATACAGACATGAAAGTTCACACTTAGGTACTTTTTCATAAATAAAGAAATACGACTCATACCGATTTCAAAAATGTGGACTGTTTGGGGTTGCTGCCGAACAACTCTTAGCACGTCTCAGGCATATTTGAAAACCTATTGTAATACAGACATGAAAATTTACACTTAGATATTTTTTCACAAATAAAGAAATACGACTGCTAACTATTTCGAAAATGTGGACTGGTTCGGGCTGCTGCCGAACAACTCCAATCACGTCTCAGGCATATTTGAAAACCAATTGTATTACAGGCTTGAAAGTTTACACTTAGATACTTTTTCATAAATAAAGAAATACGACTCATACCGATTTCAAAAATGTGGACTGGTTCGGGTTGCTGCCAAACATCTCCTAGCACGTCTCAGGCATATTTGAAAACCAATTGTAATACAGACATGAAAATTTACACTTTGATACTTTTTCATAAATAAAGAAATACGACTCATACCGATTTCAAAAATGTGGACTGGTTCGGGTTGCTTCCGAACACCTCTTAGCACGTCTCAGGCATATTTGAAAACCAATTGTAATACAGACATGAAAATTTACACTTAGATACTTCTTCACAAATAAAGATATACGACTGTTACCGATTTCGAAAATGTGGACTGGTTGCTACCGAACTCCTGACACGTCTCAGGCATATTTGAAAACCAATTGTATTACAGGCATGAAAATTTACAATTCGATACTTTTTTACAAATAAAGAAATACGACTGTTAACTATTTCGAAAATGTGGACTGGGTCGGGTTGCTTCCGAACAACTCTTACCACGTCTCATGCATATTTGAAAAGCAATTGTAATACAGGCATGAAAAATTACACTTAGGTACTTTTTCACAAAAAAAGAAATAAGAATGTTACCGATTTCGAAAATGTGGACTGGTTCGGGTTGCTGCCGAACAACTTTTAGCACGTCTCAGGCATATTTGAAAACCAATTGTAATACAGACATGAAAATTTACACTTAGATACTTCTTCACAAATAAAGAAATACGACTGTTAACTATTTCGAAAATTTGAACTGGTTAAAGTTGCTGCCGAACAACTCCTAGCACGTCTCAGGGATATTTGAAAACCAATTGTAATACAGGCATGAAAATTTACAATTCGATACTTTTTTAAAAATAAAGAAATACGACTGTTAACTATTTCGAAAATGTGGACTGGGTCGGGTTGCTTCCGAACAACTCCTACCACGTCTCATGCATATTTGAAAAGCAATTGTAATACAGGCATGAAAAATTACACTTAGGTACTTTTTCACAAAAAAAGAAATACGACTGTTAACTATTTCGAAAATGTGGACTGGGTCGGGTTGCTTCCGAACAACTCCTACCACGTCTCATGCATATTTGAAAAGCAATTGTATTACTGGCATGAAAATTTACAATTCGATACTTTTTCATAAAAAAAAAGAAATACGACTAATACCGATTTAAAAAATGTGGACTGGTTCGGGTTGCTGCCGAACTACTCCTAGCACGTCTCAGGCATATTTAAAAACCAATTGTAATACAGACATGAAAGTTCACACTTAGATACTTTTCATAAATAAACAAATACGACTCATACCGATTTCAAAAATGTTGACTGTTTCGGGTTGCTGCCGAACAACTCTTAGCACGTCTCAGGCATATTTGAAAACCTATTGTAATACAGGCATGAAAATTTACACTTAGATACTTCTTCATAAATAAAGAAATACGACTCATACCGATTTAAAAAATGTGGACTGATTCGGGTTGCTGCCGAACAACTCCTAGCACGTCTCAGGCATATTTGAAAACAAATTGTAATACAGACATGAAAGTTCACACTTAGGTACTTTTTCATAAATAAAGAAATACGACTCATACCGATTTCAAAAATGTGGACTGTTTCGGGTTGCTGCCGAACAACTCTTAGCACGTCTCAGGCATATTTGAAAACCTATTGTAATACAGGCATGAAAATTTACACTTAGATACTTCTTCACAAATAAAGATATACGACTGTTATCGATTTCTAAAATGTGGACTGGTTGCTGCCGAACAACTCCTAACACGTCTCAGGCATATTTGAAAACCAATTGTATTACTGGCATGAAAATTTGCAATTCGATACTTTTTCATAAAAAAAAGAAATACGACTCATACCGATTTCAAAAATGTGGACTGGTTCGGATTGCTGCCGAACACCTCCTGGCGCGTCTCAGGCATATTTGAAAACCAATTGTATTACAGGCATGAAAATTTACACTTAGATACTTCTTCACAAATAAAGATATACGACTGTTATCGATTTCTAAAATGTGGACTGGTTGCTGCCAAACAACTCCTAACACGTCTCAGGCATATTTGAAAACCAATTGTATTACTGGCATGAAAATTTACAATTCGATACTTTTTCATAAAAAAAAGAAATACGACTCATACCGATTTAAAAAATGTGGACTGGTTCGGGTTGCTGCCGAACAACTCCTAGCACGTCTCAGGCATATTTGAAAACCAATTGTAATACAGGCATGAAAGTTTACACTTAGATACTTTTTCATAAATAAAGAAATACGACTCATACCGATTTCAAAAATGTGGACTGTTTCGGGTTGCTGCCGAACAACTCTTAGCACGTCTCAGGCATATTTGAAAACCTATTGTAATACAGGCATGAAAATTTACACTTAGATACTTCTTCGCAAATAAAGATATACGACTGTTATCGATTTCTAAAATGTGGACTGGTTGCTGCCGAACAACTCCTAACACGTCCCAGGCATATTTGAAAACCAATTGTAATACTGGCATGAAAATTTACAATTCGATACTTTTTCATAAAAAAAAGAAATACGACTCATACCGATTTAAAAAATGTGGACTGGTTCGGGTTGCTGCCGAACAACTCCTAGCACGTCTCAGGCATATTTGAAAACCAATTGTAATACAGGCATGAAAGTTTACACTTAGATACTTTTTCATAAATAAAGAAATACGACTCATACCGATTTCAAAAATGTGGACTGGTTCGGGTTGCTGCCGAACACCTCCTAGCACGTCTCAGGCATATTTGAAAACCAATTGTAATACAGACATGAAAATGTACACTTAGATACTTGTTCACAAATAAAGAAATACGGCTCATACCGATTTAAAAAATGTGGACTGATTCGGGTTGCTGCCGAACAACTCCTAGCACGTCTCAGGCATATTTGAAAACCAATTGTAATACAGACATGAAAATGTACACTTAGATACTTGTTCACAAATAAAGAAATACGACTCATACCGATTTAAAAAATGTGGACTGGTTCGGGTTGCTGCCGAACAACTCCTAGCACGTCTCAGGCATATTTGAAAACCAATTGTAATACAGGCATGAAAGTTTACACTTAGATACTTTTTCATAAATAAAGAAATACGACTCATACCGATTTAAAAAATGTGGACTGATTCGGGTTGCTGCCGAACAACTCCTAGCACGTCTCAGGCATATTTGAAAACAAATTGTAATACAGACATGAAAGTTCACACTTAGGTACTTTTTCATAAATAAAGAAATACGACTCATACCGATTTCAAAAATGTGGACTGTTTCGGGTTGCTGCCGAACAACTCTTAGCACGTCTCAGGCATATTTGAAAACCTATTGTAATACAGGCATGAAAATTTACACTTAGATACTTCTTCACAAATAAAGATATACGACTGTTATCGATTTCTAAAATGTGGACTGGTTGCTGCCGAACAACTCCTAACACGTCTCAGGCATATTTGAAAACCAATTGTATTACTGGCATGAAAATTTGCAATTCGATACTTTTTCATAAAAAAAAGAAATACGACTCATACCGATTTCAAAAATGTGGACTGGTTCGGATTGCTGCCGAACACCTCCTGGCGCGTCTCAGGCATATTTGAAAACCAATTGTATTACAGGCATGAAAATTTACACTTAGATACTTCTTCACAAATAAAGATATACGACTGTTATCGATTTCTAAAATGTGGACTGGTTGCTGCCAAACAACTCCTAACACGTCTCAGGCATATTTGAAAACCAATTGTATTAGTGACATGAAAATTTACAATTCGATACTTTTTCATAAAAAAAAGAAATACGACTCATACCGATTTAAAAAATGTGGACTGGTTCGGGTTGCTGCCGAACAACTCCTAGCACGTCTCAGGCATATTTGAAAACCAATTGTAATACAGGCATGAAAGTTTACACTTAGATACTTTTTCATAAATAAAGAAATACGACTCATACCGATTTCAAAAATGTGGACTGGTTCGGGTTGCTGCCGAACACCTCCTAGCACGTCTCAGGCATATTTGAAAACCAATTGTAATACAGACATGAAAATGTACACTTAGATACTTGTTCACAAATAAAGAAATACGGCTCATACCGATTTAAAAAATGTGGACTGATTCGGGTTGCTGCCGAACAACTCCTAGCAATTCTCAGGCATATTTGAAAACCAATTGTAATACAGACATGAAAATTTACACTTGGATACTTTTTCACAAATAAAGATATACGACTGTTACCGATTTCGAAAATGTGGACTAGTTGCTGCCGAACAACTCCTAACACGTCTCAGGCATATTTGAAAACCAATTCTATTACAGGCATGAAAATTTACAATTCGATACTTTTTTACAAATAAAGAAATACGACTCATACCGATTTGAAAAATCGTCAGCTGATTCAATACTTGTCGTATGTTAAGTGGGGTTACTTTTGGGAAAATAGAATTTAAAGTTCAAATTGCAAAAATTCTTATGTCCTGCGGTAGATTTCCTCGAAACTTTGACAGAATGTAATGGCTGTTATTCAGTATAAGAATTTATTCTTTAAATTACCTAAAAGAAGTGTCAAGTTATGAATATTTATTAAAATATTTAGTAAATTTTTATCGTATGTTAGGATTTTGAACAAAATTATTCTCAACCCTTGGACATACGACAAAAATCGAATACATACGACAAAATGCTACTAAAATATCTTTATTGTAAGTAAGTTAAAGACATCATAAAACTATTTTATTTCAATTTCATTTGGCTCATAATTTAAGACCAATCAAAAAATAAAATATACCAACGTATTTTTTTTGAAAATGTTTATTAGAATAAAATAAACTCATTGATTTTTTTATAAATTTCTTGTATTACGAAAAACAAGGCACATTTTTATCATTTTACGTTAGTATTATAATGTAATAATAATTGAAATTTAAGAAATATTGTCTGAAAACTAAAATTTTTCTATTTTAAATTATTTTTAGAGTCATCAACTATCTATGTTAGAGTCACTAACAACATCACATAATATGGCAATCTTTATTTATTTTTTTGTAATACAAAATTAATTCCTTAAATATAAAAATAAAATATTTAGAAACATTTTTATCACTTTAAATTCATTTTTATTTCAATATTTTTCAATATTAAATAAATAATATATAAATTTAAGACATAGAAAAAACTATTATTAAATCAGTTTTAGAACAATAAGGTCAAAACTCTGTTATTACAAAGGGTATAAAAATGTTTCGCTTTTTAATTTTTGTAACATAAAATTAATTTCAGATAATATTTCATTTATTCCTTAAATAACATAAATAAGACATAACTTAAATAACATAAAATTTTCCTTAAATAACATAAAATAACATAAATAAAACAATATTCAGAAACATTTTTATCACTTTAAATTCATTTTTGCTTCAATATTTTTGTACCAATATTAAAGAAAAATAATATCTTAAAATTAAGATTTAGATAAATATTATTAAATTATTTAAACGATAAAGAAAATAAATTTGTACTCTCTTATTACAAACACCATCACAATATTTTTATTTTTGTAACATAAAACTAGTTTTACTTCATTTTGTCTTAAATTAAAAAAAAAATAAATCAACATTTAGGAAAGTTCTCATCAATATTTTACCTTTTCAATTCAGTTTTTACATAAACGTAGGTATTGTATAAATTAGTGAAATTATTTTAAAATAGCATTAAAAAAGGCTTTATCGGCTTCATCCAAATATGGTATCATGTTTTTCAAATCATATGTAATGACAAGGTTTTTGGGGCTATAACTGTTAATTGAGCTTTAAAAGGATCTTTCACGAATCGACCGGGTTTTTGCAAATTACCGGTTTTAAAATTTATTTCCTGCACTGAAGTTTTATATTTAATTTCATACAAGTTATTTTGACTATAATTCAAAAACTTCACTTTTGAAAATGGAATTTGATTAAATTTGAATTCTACTGCCAATTTTCAATATGATTTAAAATCTTGTGGTAACATTTGCAATATTTTTAAATGAATCTTTGGATAATTCATCTTCTTTAAATTTCTTATCAACGACAGTGGACTCCCAATTTCAACATTCTTAAGAAATTTTTCTATCGCACTATGGACAGCGTCAACATCTTGAATTAATGAGTGGCCAGCCTCCGAAAACTTTTGTTCTACTATTCTGATATTTTGATTTTCACTCAAAAACCTTAAAATAGCAAAAGATGTAAGTTGATTTCTATTTTGAGGAACACATGAGTCGCTCCATTATATGATCTATTTGATTGTTATCTTTCACAATTGCAGACAGAATTTTTGAAAGGGCACTGCTAATGTCCGTTCCGGCTCGTCCACCTACAGCTTCAGACCATAAAGCGCAGTAAGTAATTTTTTTTTCACCTTAAAAGAAATTTAAAAAATCTAAATTTTGTCTGTTATCATTAGTAATCTAACCAACCTGGTATTATCAGAGTTCCGGTGAGATTAAACGTATTAAGTTTTCTTTTATAAAAGAAATTGGAAGCATTTCCTCTTGGCAACGAAAATACATTTTGTAAATCATAACACAAAATGGCAGTCTTTTTATCAATATTATTTTTGTCTTTTTCTCTCTCAGCTTTTATAAATTTATATTCCTTTCTATGAGTTTCAAAATTTAATTTTTCTTCTGCTGAAGGATCGTTTGTTTTTTCAAACAGAAGACATTTATCACATCTGTCTTTTTTCGGGACGAAAAAAGATATATTAAACTCAAAATTAAAGATTTTCCGATAAGTATATATTCCAACAGGATCATTATATTTTTCTTTGTATAGCGTATACATTTTTGTTAAGTTTAAAAAACTATCTAAATATTTTCTTGTTGTTCCTTGCCTGCAATAATGGGAATCGACTGTAGGAAAACTTTTAATATGCTCCTTAACTTCATCAATTTTTTGCTGAGGTGTTCCACGCTGATATTTGCCTCTAATAGAATTAATCGGAACACCAGTCTCAACATTATGGTTCTTTTTGAAATAGTAATAAATCTTTTGTTCACTTATCATCAGTGTCTTTAAGAAAAACGTCTTGCAAACTTGAGTAGCTGAATTACTGTGCTTGAAATAATAAATGTACGAGAGTGCTTTTTTTGGATTTGGTACATTTTTATTATCAGTTCTTCGGAAAGAGCACTCTTTCATTTTTACAAAATCGCAAAAATAAATTTGTTTTTGTTTATCTGATAATCTCCAAAATTCGTCAAAAATTGTTTTTCTTTGTTCCTCATTAAAATTTGTTGAGCACATATAAAAACAGGTAGGTTTACACGGTGGACCAACTTGTCGTTTCAGAAACTTCTTTCCTTTTGCATTTGTATATTCCTGGCCAGCCTCTCTCAAAACTTTCCTAATATTTTGCTTCCACATTTCGGGACGCCTCTTCCTTTTTCGAGAACTTTGAATACTTGTACCTACCAAAAACATAACAAAAGCAATATGATATTTTATTTACATATTTTCGTTGTTTTATTGAAAATATAAAAAAATCCGTGCAACATACTTGATGAGCAATTTGATGGTAAATCTCTTAGATTGTCGTTTTCATCTTGATCTATTTTAAAACTTATATTGTCATAGTATTCTTTAAGGTTAACTTCAAAATCTGGATCCCTTACATTGTCATCACTGGAGAAATCTTGGTCGCAATCAGTGCCGAATATTTCCTCAACCATTCTAAGAATTCAAATTAAGAAATATATATACAAAATGATAACTTTTTTTTCATATATGTAAAAATGACGTGTAAAATTTTTTTTTCATTTTAATTTAATTTAAATGTAGCACATTAATAATAATAATAAATTTTACAAGAAATAAATTTTATACCTATTACTTCAAATGTTTATTCTGATAATTTAATTTTATAAGTGCTATTTACTTACTTTTCTACATCTTCAGTTAGCTTTGGCGGTGGCGACGATGTACGATCCATTCTCATTCAGTTACAGCAACAAACTGATTGATATATAAACACAAACCACCAGAAAAACACTTGACATACGATAATATATTACAATCGCTATTAATAACGTTTTATCGTATGTTAATGCAAAATATTAACATACGACATGTATTTACGTTATCATAAAAATAAATACTTGTTGTACTCTACATACGATAAAAAGAGATTATCGCCAATTTATATGAGGAATTTATCTTATGTTCGTTTGTGATAACATACGACAAATGTTTTTGTTTTACTGTGGACATACGATAAAATAGATTCTCAATATCTCGAGAACTAAAAGAAATTTTGCGAAACGGATTAGCGCATTCGAAAGAGCACCGCAAAAAATTTCTATATCAATTTTAAACAGAAAACCGCAAAAATCGACATACGACAAGTATTGAATCAGCTGACGAAATGTGGACTGGTTCGGGTTGCTGCCGAACAACTCCTAGCACGTCTCAGGCATATTTGAAAACCAATTGTATTACGGGCATGAAAGTTTACACTTAGATACTTTTTCATAAATAAAGAAATACGACTGTTACCGATTTCGAAAATATGGACTGGTTCGGGGTGCTGCCGAACAACTCCTAGCACGTCTCAGGCATATTTGAAAGCCAATTGTAATACAGACATGAAAATGTACACTTAGATACTTGTTCACAAATAAAGAAATACGGCTCATACCGATTTAAAAAATGTGGTGTGATTCGGGTTGCTGCCGAACAACTCCTAGCATGTCTCAGGCATATTTGAAAACCAATTGTAATACAGACATGAAAATTTACACTTGGATACTTCTTCACAAATAAAGATATACGACTGTTACCGATTTCGAAAATGTGGACTGGTTGCTGCCGAACAACTCCTAACACGTCTCAGGCATATTTGAAAACCAATTGTATTACAGGCATGAAAATTTACAATTCGATACTTTTTTACAAATAAAGAAATACGACTGTTAAATATTTCGAAAATGTGGAATGGTTCGGGTTGCTGCCGAACAACCTTTAGCACGTCTCAGGTATATTTGAAAACCAATTGCAATACAGGCATGACAGTTTACACTTAGATACTTTTTCATAAAAAAAAGAAATAGGAATCATACCGATTTAAAAAATGTGGACTGGTTCGGGTTGCTGCCGAACACCTCCTAGCACGTCTCAGGCATATTTGAAAACTAATTGTAATACAGACACGAAAGTTCACACTTAGGTACTTTTTCATAGATAAAGAAATACGACTCATACCGATTTCAAAAATGTGGACTGTTTGGGGTTGCTGCCGAACAACTCTTAGCACGTCTCAGGCATATTTGAAAACCTATTGTAATACAGACATGAAAATTTACGCTTAGATATTTTTTCACAAATAAAGAAATACGACTGCTAACTATTTCGAAAATGTGGACTGGTTCGGGCTGCTGCCGAACAACTCCAATCACGTCTCAGGCATATTTGAAAACTAATTGTATTACAGGCTTGAAAGTTTACACTTAGATATTTTCATAAATAAAGAAATTCGACTCATACCGATTCAAAAATGTGGACTGGTTCGGGTTGCTGCCAAACACCTCCTAGCACGTCTCAGGCATATTTGAAAACCAATTGTAATACAGACATGAAAATTTACAATTAGATACTTTTTCACAAATAAAGAAATACGACTGTAACCGATTTCGAAAATGTGGACTGGTTCGGGTTGCTGTCGAACAACTTTTAGCACGTCTCAGGCATATTGAAAACCTATTGTAATACAGGCATGAAAATTTACACTTAGATTACTTCTTCACAAATAAAGATATACGACTGTTATCGATTTTTAAAATGTGGACTGGTTGCTGCCGAACAACTCCTAACACGTCTCAGGCATATTTGAAAACCTATTGTAATACAGGCATGAAAATTTACACTTAGATACTTCTTCACAAATAAAGATATACGACTGTTATCGATTTCTAAAATGTGGACTGGTGGCTGCCGAACAACTCCTAACACGTCTCAGGCATATTTGAAAACCAATTGTATTGCTGGCATGAAAATTTACAATTCGATAATTTTTCATAAAAAAAAGAAATACGACTCATACCGATTTAAAAAATGTGGACTGGTTCGGGTTGCTGCCGAACAACTCCTAGCACGTCTCAGGCATATTTGAAAACAAATTGTAATACAGGCATGAAAGTTCACACTTAGGTACTTTTTCATAAATAAAGAAATACGACTCATACCGATTTCAAAAATGTGGACTGTTTGGGGTTGCTGCCGAACAACTCTTAGCATGTCTCAGGCATATTTGAAAACCTATTGTAATACAGGCATGAAAATTTACACTTAGATACTTCTTCACAAATAAAGATATACAACTGTTATCGATTTTTAAAATGTGGACTGGTTGCTGCCGAACAACTCCTAACACGTCTCAGGCATATTTGAAAACCTATTGTAATACAGGCATGAAAATTTACACTTAGATACTTCTTCACAAATAAAGATATACGACTGTTATCGATTTCTAAAATGTGGACTGGTGGCTGCCGAACAACTCCTAACACGTCTCAGGCATATTTGAAAACCAATTGTATTGCTGGCATGAAAATTTACAATTCGATACTTTTTCATAAAAAAAAGAAATACGACTCATACCGATTTAAAAAATGTGGACTGGTTCGGGTTGCTGCCGAACAACTCCTAGCACGTCTCAGGCATATTTGAAAACAAATTGTAATACAGGCATGAAAGTTCACACTTAGGTACTTTTTCATAAATAAAGAAATACGACTCATACCGATTTCAAAAATGTGGACTGTTTCGGGTTGCTGCCGAAAAACTCTTAGCACGTCTCAGGCATATTTGAAAACCTATTGTAATACAGGCATGAAAATTTACACTTAGATACTTCTTCGCAAATAAAGATATTCGACTGTTATCGATTTCTAAAATGTGGACTGGTTGCTGCCGAACAACTCCTAACACGTCCCAGGCATATTTGAAAACCAATTGTATTACTGGCATGAAAATTTACAATTCGATACTTTTTCATAAAAAAAAGAAATACGACTCATACCGATTTCAAAAATGTGGACTGGTTCGGATTGCTGCCGAACACCTCCTGGCACGTCTCAGGCATATTTGAAAACCAATTGTATTACAGGCATGAAAATTTACACTTAGATACTTCTTCATAAATAAAGATATACGACTGTTATCGATTTCTAAAATGTGGACTGGTTGCTGCCGAACAACTCCTAACACGTCTCAGGCATATTTGAAAACCAATTGTAATACAGACATGAAAATTTACACTTAGATACTTTTTCACAAATAAAGAAATACGACTCATACCGATTTAAAAAATGTGGATTAGTTCGGGTGGCTGCCGAACAACTCCTAGCACGTCTCAGGCATATTTGAAAACCAATTGTAATACAGACATGAAAATTTACACTTAGATACTTTTTCACAAATAAAGAAATACGACTGTAACCGATTTCGAAAATGTGGACTGGTTCGGGTTGCTGTCGAACAACTTTTAGCACGTCTCAGGCATATTTGAAAACCAATTTTATTACAGGCATGAAAGTTTACACTTAGATACTTTTCATAAATAAACAAATACGACTCACACCGATTTCATAAATGTGGACTGGTTCGGGTTGCTGTCGAACACCTCCTAGCACGGCTCAGGCATATTTGAAAACCAATTGTAATACAGACACGAAAGTTCACACTTAGGTACTTTTTCATAAATAAAGAAATACGACTCATACCGATTTCAAAAATGTGGACTGTTTGGGGTTGCTGCCGAACAACTCTTAGCACGTCTCAGGCATATTTGAAAACCTATTGTAATACAGGCATGAAAATTTACACTTAGATACTTCTTCACAAATAAAGATATACGACTGTTATCGATTTTTAAAATGTGGACTGGTTGCTGCCGAACAACTCCTAACACGTCTCAGGCATATTTGAAAACCAATTGTATTACTGGCATGAAAATTTACAATTCGATACTTTTTAATAAAAAAAAGAAATACGACTCATACCGATTTAAAAAATGTGGACTGGTTCGGGTTGCTGCCGAACAACTCCTAGCACGTCTCAGGCATATTTGAAAACAAATTGTAATACAGGCATGAAAGTTCACACTTAGGTACTTTTTCATAAATAAAGAAATACGACTCATACCGATTTCAAAAATGTGGACTGTTTCGGGTTGCTGCCGAAAAACTCTTAGCACGTCTCAGGCATATTTGAAAACCTATTGTAATACAGGCATGAAAATTTACACTTAGATACTTCTTCGCAAATAAAGATATACGACTGTTATCGATTTCTAAAATGTGGACTGGTTGCTGCCGAACAACTCCTAACACGTCCCAGGCATATTTGAAAACCAATTGTATTACTGGCATGAAAATTTACAATTCGATACTTTTTCATAAAAAAAAGAAATACGACTCATACCGATTTCAAAAATGTGGACTGGTTCGGATTGCTGCCGAACACCTCCTGGCACGTCTCAGGCATATTTGAAAACCAATTGTATTATAGGCATGAAAATTTACACTTAGATACTTCTTCGCAAATAAAGATATACGACTGTTATTGATTTCTAAAATGTGGACTGGTTGCTGCCGAACAACTCCTAACACGTCCCAGGCATATTTGAAAACCAATTGTATTACTGGCATGAAAATTTACAATTCGATACTTTTTCATAAAAAAAAGAAATACGACTCATACCGATTTCAAAAATGTGGACTGGTTCGGATTACTGCCGAACACCTCCTGGCACGTCTCAGGCATATTTGAAAACCAATTGTATTACAGGCATGAAAATTTACACTTAGATACTTCTTCACAAATAAAGATATACGACTGTTATCGATTTTTAAAATGTGGACTGGTTGCTGCCGAACAACTCCTAACACGTCTCAGGCATATTTGAAAACCAATTGTATTACTGGCATGAAAATTTACAATTCGATACTTTTTAATAAAAAAAAGAAATACGACTCATACCGATTTAAAAAATGTGGACTGTTTGGGGTTGCTGCCGAACAACTCTTAGCACGTCTCAGGCATATTTGAAAACCTATTGTAATACAGGCATGAAAATTTACACTTAGATACTTCTTCACAAATAAAGATATACGACTGTTATCGATTTCTAAAATGTGGACTGGTTGCTGCCGAACAACTCCTAACACGTCTCAGGCATATTTGAAAACCAATTGTATTACTGGCATGAAAATTTACAATTCGATACTTTTTAATAAAAAAAAGAAATACGACTCATACCGATTTAAAAAATGTGGACTGGTTCGGGTTGCTGCCGAACAACTCCTAGCACGTCTCAGGCATATTTGAAAACAAATTGTAATACAGGCATGAAAGTTCACACTTAGGTACTTTTTCATAAATAAAGAAATACGACTCATACCGATTTCAAAAATGTGGACTGTTTCGGGTTGCTGCCGAAAAACTCTTAGCACGTCTCAGGCATATTTGAAAACCTATTGTAATACAGGCATGAAAATTTACACTTATATACTTCTTCGCAAATAAAGATATACGACTGTTATCGATTTCTAAAATGTGGACTGGTTGCTGCCGAACAACTCCTAACACGTCCCAGGCATATTTGAAAACCAATTGTATTACTGGCATGAAAATTTACAATTCGATACTTTTTCATAAAAAAAAGAAATACGACTCATACCGATTTCAAAAATGTGGACTGGTTCGGATTGCTGCCGAACACCTCCTGGCACGTCTCAGGCATATTTGAAAACCAATTGTATTATAGGCATGAAAATTTACACTTAGATACTTCTTCGCAAATAAAGATATACGACTGTTATTGATTTCTAAAATGTGGACTGGTTGCTGCCGAACAACTCCTAACACGTCCCAGGCATATTTGAAAACCAATTGCATTACTGGCATGAAAATTTACAATTCGATACTTTTTCATAAAAAAAAGAAATACGACTCATACCGATTTCAAAAATGTGGACTGGTTCGGATTACTGCCGAACACCTCCTGGCACGTCTCAGGCATATTTGAAAACCAATTGTATTACAGGCATGAAAATTTACACTTAGATACTTCTTCACAAATAAAGATATACGACTGTTATCGATTTCTAAAATGTGGACTGGTTGCTGCCGAACAACTCCTAACACGTCTCAGGCATATTTGAAAACCAATTGTATTACAGGCATGAAAATTTACAATTCGATACTTTTTTACAAATAAAGAAATACGACTGTTAAATATTTCGAAAATGTGGAATGGTTCGGGTTGCTGCCGAACAACCTTTAGCACGTCTCAGGTATATTTGAAAACCAATTGCAATACAGGCATGACAGTTTACACTTAGATACTTTTTCATAAAAAAAAGAAATAGGAATCATACCGATTTAAAAAATGTGGACTGGTTCGGGTTGCTGCCGAACAACTCCTAGCACGTCTCAGGCATATTTGAAAACCAATTGTAATACAGGCATGAAAGTTTACACTTAGATACTTTTTCATAAATAAAGAAATACGACTCATACCGATTTCAAAAATGTGGACTGGTTCGGGTTGCTGCCGAACACCTCCTAGCACGTCTCAGGCATATTTGAAAACCAATTGTAATACAGACATGAAAATGTACACTTAGATACTTGTTCACAAATAAAGAAATACGGCTCATAACGATTTAAAAAATGTGGACTGATTCGGGTTGCTGCCGAACAACTCCTAGCACGTCTCAGGCATATTTGAAAACCAATTGTAATACAGACATGAAAATTTACACTTGGATACTTCTTCACAAATAAAGATATACGACTGTTACCGATTTCGAAAATGTGGACTAGTTGCTGCCGAACAACTCCTAACACGTGTCAGGCATATTTGAAAACCAATTCTATTACAGGCATGAAAATTTACAATTCGATACTTTTTTACAAATAAAGAAATACGATTGTTAACTATTTCGAAAATGTGGACTGGGTCGGGTTGCTTCCGAACAACTCCTACCACGTCTCATGCATATTTGAAAAGCAATTGTAATACAGGCATGAAAATTTACACTTAGGTACTTTTTACAAATAAAGAAATAAGAATGTTACCGATTTCGAAAATGTGGACTGGTTCGGGTTGCTGCCGAACAACTCCTAGCACGTCTCAGGCATATTTGAAATCCGATTGTATTACAGGCATGAAAATTTACACTTAGATACTTTTTCACAAATAAAGAAATACGACCGTAACCGATTTCGAAAATGTGGACTGGTTCAGGTTGTTGCTGAACAACTCCTAGCACGTCTCAGGCATATTTGAAAACCAATTGTATTACAGGCATGAAAGTTTACACTTAGATATTTTTTCATAAATAAAAAAAATACGACTCATACCGATTTCAAAAATGTGGAGTGGTTCGGGTTGCTGCCGAACACCTCCTAGCACGTCTCAGGCATATTTGAAAACCAATTGTAATACAGGCATGAAAGTTTACACTTAGATACTTTTTCATAAATAAAGAAATACGACTGTTACCGATTTCGAAAATATGGACTGGTTCGGGGTGCTGCCCAACAACTCCTAGCACGTCTCAGGCATATTTGAAAGCCAATTGTAATACAGACATGAAAATGTACACTTAGATACTTGTTCACAAATAAAGAAATACGGCTCATACCGATTTAAAAAATGTGGACTGATTCGGGTTGCTGCCGAACAACTCCTAGCACGTCTCAGGCATATTTGAAAACCAATTGTAATACAGACATGAAAATTTACACTTGGATACTTCTTCACAAATAAAGATATACGACTGTTACCGATTTCGAAAATGTGGACTGGTTGCTGCCGAACAACTCCTAACACGTCTCAGGCATATTTGAAAACCAATTGTTTTACAGGCATGAAAATTTACAATTCGATACTTTTTTACAAATAAAGAAATACGACTGTTAACTATTTCGAAAATGTGGACTGGGTCGGGTTGCTTCCGAACAACTCCTACCACGTCTCATGCATATTTGAAAAGCAATTGTAATACAGGCATGAAAATTTACACTTAGGTACTTTTTCACAAATAAAGAAATAAGAATGTTACCGATTTCGAAAATGTGAACTGGTTCGGGTTGCTGCCGAACAACTCCTAGCACGTCTCAGGCATATTTGAAATCCGATTGTATTACAGGCATGAAAATTTACACTTAGATACTTTTTCACAAATAAAGAAATACGACTCATACCGATTAAAAAATGTGGACTGGTTCGGGTTGCTGCCGAACGACTCCTAGCACGTCTCAGGCATATTTGAAAACCAATTGTAATACACACATGAAAATTTACACTTAGATACTTTTTTACACATAAAGAAATACGAATGTTAACTTTTTCGAAAATGTGGAATGGTTCGGGTTGCTTCCGAACAACTACTAGCACGTTTCAGGCATATTTGAAAACCAATTGTAATACAGACATGAAAATTTACACTTGGATACTTCTTCACAAATAAAGATATACAACTGTTACCGATTTCGAAAATGTGGACTGGTTGCTGCCGAACAACTCCTAACACGTCTCAGGCATATTTGAAAACCAATTGTATTACAGGCATGAAAATTTACAATTCGAAACTTTTTTACAAATAAAGAAATACGACTGTTAACTATTTCGAAAATGTGGACTGGGTCGGGTTGCTTCCGAACAACTCCTACCACGTCTCATGCATATTTGAAAAGTAATTGTAATACAGGCATGAAAATTTACACTTCGGTACTTTTTCACAAATAAAGAAATAAGAATGTTACCGATTTCGAAAATGTGGACTGGTTCGGGTTGCTGCCAAACACCTCCTAGCACGTCTCAGGCATATTTGAAAACCAATTGTAATACAGACATGAAAATTTACACTTGGATACTTCTTCACAAATAAAGATATACAACTGTTACCGATTTCGAAAATGTGGACTGGTTGCTGCCGAACAATTCCTAACACGTCTCAGGTATATTTGAAAACCAATTGTATCACAGGCATGAAAATTTACAATTCGATACTTTTTTACAAATAAAGAAATACGACTGTTAACTATTTCGAAAATGTGGACTGGGTCGGGTTGCTTCCGAACAACTCCTACCACGTCTCATGCATATTTGAAAAGTAATTGTAATACAGGCATGAAAATTTACACTTCGGTACTTTTTCACAAATAAAGAAATACGACTGTTACCGATTTCGAAAATGTGGACTGGTTCGGGGTGCTGCCAAACACCTCCTAGCACATCTCAGGCATATTTGAAAACCAATTGTAATACAGACATGAAAATTTACACTTGGATACTTCTTCACAAATAAAGATACTTTTTCACAAATAAAGAAATAAGAATGTTACCGATTTCGAAAATGTGGACTGTTTCGGGTTGTTGCCGAACAACTCCTAGCACGTCTCAGGCATATTTGAAATCCAATTGTATTACAGGCATGAAAATTTACACTTAGATACTTTTTCACAAATAAAGAAATACGACTCATACCGATTTAAAAAATGTGGACTGGTTCGGGTTGCTGCCGAACAACTCCTAGCTCGTCTCAGGCATATTTCAAAACCATATGTAATACAGGCATGAAAGTTTACACTTAGATACTTTTTCATAAATAAAGAAATACGACTCATACCGATTTCAAAAATGTGGACTAGTTCGGGTTGCTGCCGAACAACTCCTAGCACGTCTCAGGCATATTTGAAAACCAATTGTAATACAGACATGAAAATTTACATTTAGATACTTTTTCACAAATAAAGAAATACGACTGTTACCGATTTCGAAAATGTGGACTGGTTCGGGGTGCTGCCGAACAACTCCTAGCACGTCTCAGGCATATTTGAAAACCAATTGTAATACAGACATGAAAATTTACACATAGATACTTTTTTACAAATAAAGAAATACGACTGTTAACTATTTCGAAAATGTGGACTGGGTCGGGTTGCTTCCGAACAACTCCTACCACGTCTCATGCATATTTGAAAAGTAATTGTAATACAGACATGAAAATTTACACATAGATACTTTTTCACAAATAAAGAAAATGTGGACTGGTTCGGGTTGCTGCCGAACAACTCCTAGCAAGTCTCAGGCATACTTGAAAACCAATTGTAATACAGACATGAAAATTTACACATAGATACTTTTTCACAAATAAAGAAATACGACTGTAACCGATTTCGAAAATGTGGACTGGTTCGTGTTGCTGCCGAACACCTCCTAGCACGTCTCAGGCATATTTGAAAACCAATTGTAATACAGACATAAAAATTTATACTTAGATACTTTTTCAGAAATAAAGAAATACGACTGTAACCGATTTCGAAAATGTGGACTTGTTCGGGTCGCTGCCGAACAACTTTTAGCACGTCTCAGGCATATTTGAAAACCAATTGTAATACAGGCATGAAAGTTTACACTTAGATACTTTTTCACAAATAAAGAAATACGACTCATACCGATTTAAAAAATGTGGACTGGTTCGGGTTGCTGCCGAACAACTCCTAGCACGTCTCAGGCATATTTGAAAACCAATTGTAATACAGACATGAAAATTTACACTTACATACTTTTTCACAAATAAAGAAATACGACTCATACTGATTTAAAAATGTGGACTGGTTCGGGTTGCTGCCAAACACCTCCCAGCACGTCTCAGGCATATTTGAAAACCAATTGTAATACAGACATGAAAATTTACACTTACATACTTTTTCACAAATAAAGAAATACGACTCATACCGATTTAAAAAATGTGGACTGGTTCGGGTTGTTGCCAAACACCTCCCAGCACGTCTCAGGCATATTTGAAAACCAATTGTAATACAGACATGAAAATTTACACTTACATACTTTTTCACAAATAAAGAAATACGACTCATACTGATTTAAAAAATGTGGACTGGTTCGGGTTGCTGCCAAACACCTCCCAGCACGTCTCAGGCATATTTGAAAACCAATTGTAATACAGACATGAAAATTTACACTTACATACTTTTTCACAAATAAAGAAATACGACTCATACCGATTTCAAAAATGTGGACTGGTTCGGGTTGTTGCCAAACACCTCCTGGCACATCTCATGTATATTTGAAAACCAATTGTATTACAGACATGAAAATTTACACTTAGATACTTTTTCACAAATAAAGAATTACGACTGTAACCGATTTCGAAAATGTGGAGTGGTTCGGGTTGTTGCCGAAAAACTCCTAGCACGTTTCAGGCATATTTGAAAACCAATTGTAATACAGACATGAAAATTTACACTTAGATACTTTTTCACAAATAAAGGAATACGACTCATACCGATTTAAAAAATGTGGACTGGTTCGGGTTGCTGCCAAACACCTCCTAGCACGTCTCAGGCATATTTGAAAACCAATTTTAATACAGACATGAAAATTTACACTTAGATACTTTTTCACAAATAAAGAAATACGACTGTAACCGATTTCGAAAATGTGGACTGGTTCGGGTTGCTGCCGAACAACTCCTAGCACGTCTCAGGCATATTTGAAAACCAATTGTAATACAGACATGAAAATTTACACTTAGATACTTTTTCACAAATAAAGAAATACGACTGTTAATTATTTCGAAAATGTGGACTGGTTCGGGTTGCTGCCGAACAACTCCTAGCACGTCTCAGGCATATTTGAAAACCAATTGTAATACAGACATGAAAATTTACACTTAGATACTTTTTCACAAATAAAGAAATACGACTGTTAATTATTTCGAAAATGTGGACTGGTTCGGGTTGCTGCTGAACAACTCCTAGCACGTCTCAGGCATATTTGAAAACCATATGTAATACAGGCATGAAAGTTTACACTTAGATACTTTTTCATAAATAAAGAAATACGACTGTTACCGATTTCGAAAATGTGGAATGGTTCGGGGTGCTGCCGAACAACTCCTAGGACGTCTCAGGCATATTTGAAAACCAATTGTAATACAGACATGAAAATTTACACATAGATACTTTTTCACAAATAAAGAAAATGTGGACTGGTTCGGGTTGCTGCCGAACAACTCGTAGCACGTCTCAGGCATATTTGAAAACCAATTGTAATACAGACATGAAAATTTACACTTACATACTTTTTCACAAATAAAGAAATACGACTCATACTGATTTAAAAATGTGGACTGGTTCGGGTTGCTGCCAAACACCTCCCAGCACGTCTCAGGCATATTTGAAAACCAATTGTAATACAGACATGAAAATTTACACTTACATACTTTTTCACAAATAAAGAAATACGACTCATACCGATTTAAAAAATGTGGACTGGTTCGGGTTGTTGCCAAACACCTCCCAGCACGTCTCAGGCATATTTGAAAACCAATTGTAATACAGACATGAAAATTTACACTTACATACTTTTTCACAAATAAAGAAATACGACTCATACTGATTTAAAAAATGTGGACTGGTTCGGGTTGCTGCCAAACACCTCCCAGCACGTCTCAGGCATATTTGAAAACCAATTGTAATACAGACATGAAAATTTACACTTACATACTTTTTCACAAATAAAGAAATACGACTCATACCGATTTCAAAAATGTGGACTGGTTCGGGTTGTTGCCAAACACCTCCTGGCACATCTCATGTATATTTGAAAACCAATTGTATTACAGACATGAAAATTTACACTTAGATACTTTTTCACAAATAAAGAATTACGACTGTAACCGATTTCGAAAATGTGGAGTGGTTCGGGTTGTTGCCGAAAAACTCCTAGCACGTTTCAGGCATATTTGAAAACCAATTGTAATACAGACATGAAAATTTACACTTAGATACTTTTTCACAAATAAAGGAATACGACTCATACCGATTTAAAAAATGTGGACTGGTTCGGGTTGCTGCCAAACACCTCCTAGCACGTCTCAGGCATATTTGAAAACCAATTTTAATACAGACATGAAAATTTACACTTAGATACTTTTTCACAAATAAAGAAATACGACTGTAACCGATTTCGAAAATGTGGACTGGTTCGGGTTGCTGCCGAACAACTCCTAGCACGTCTCAGGCATATTTGAAAACCAATTGTAATACAGACATGAAAATTTACACTTAGATACTTTTTCACAAATAAAGAAATACGACTGTTAATTATTTCGAAAATGTGGACTGGTTCGGGTTGCTGCCGAACAACTCCTAGCACGTCTCAGGCATATTTGAAAACCAATTGTAATACAGACATGAAAATTTACACTTAGATACTTTTTCACAAATAAAGAAATACGACTGTTAATTATTTCGAAAATGTGGACTGGTTCGGGTTGCTGCTGAACAACTCCTAGCACGTCTCAGGCATATTTGAAAACCATATGTAATACAGGCATGAAAGTTTACACTTAGATACTTTTTCATAAATAAAGAAATACGACTGTTACCGATTTCGAAAATGTGGACTGGTTCGGGTTGCTGCCGAACACCTCCTAGCACGTCTCAGGCATATTTGAAAACCAATTGTAATACAGACATAAAAATTTATACTTAGATACTTTTTCAGAAATAAAGAAATACGACTTTAACCGATTTCGAAAATGTGGACTGGTTCGGGTTGCTGCCGAACAACTCCTAGCACGTCTCAGGCATATTTGAAAACCAATTGTAATACAGACATGAAAATTTACACTTAGATACTTTTTCACAAATAAAGAAATACGACTGTTAATTATTTCGAAAATGTGGACTGGTTCGGGTTGCTGCCGAACAACTCCTAGGACGTCTCAGGCATATTTGAAAACCAATTGTAATACAGACATGAAAATTTACACATAGATACTTTTTCACAAATAAAGAAAATGTGGACTGGTTCGGGTTGCTGCCGAACAACTCGTAGCACGTCTCAGGCATATTTGAAAACCAATTGTAATACAGACATGAAAATTTACATTTAGATACTTTTTCCCAAATAAAGAAATACGACTGTTACCGATTTCGAAAATTTGGAATGGTTCGGGGTGCTGCCGAACAACTCTTACGACGTCTCAGGCATATTTGAAAACCAATTGTAATACAGACATGAAAATTTACACATAGATACTTTTTCACAAATAAAGAAAATGTGGACTGGTTCGGGTTGCTGCCGAACAACTCCTAGCACGTCTCAGGCATATTTGAAAACCATATGTAATACAGGCATGAAAGTTTACACTTAGATACTTTTTCATAAATAATGAAATACGACTCATACCGATTTCAAAAATGTGGACTATTTCGGGTTGCTGCCGAACAACTCCTAGCACGTCTCAGGCATATTTGAAAACCAATTGTAATACAGACATGAAAATTTACATTTAGATACTTTTTCACAAATAAAGAAATACGACTGTTACCGATTTCGAAAATGTGGAATGGTTCGGGGTGCTGCCGAACAACTCCTAGCACGTCTCAGGCATATTTGAAAACCAATTGTAATACAGACATGAACATTTACACATAGATACTTTTTCACAAATAAAGAAAAACGACTGTAACCGATTTCGAAAATGTGGACTGGTTCGGGTTGCTGCCGAACACCTCCTAGCACGTCTCAGGCATATTTGAAAACCAATTGTAATACAGACATAAAAATTTATACTTAGATACTTTTTCAGAAATAAAGAAATACGACTTTAACCGATTTCGAAAATGTGGACTGGTTCGGGTTGCTGCCGAACACCTCCTAGCACGTCTCAGGCATATTTGAAAACCAATTGTAATACAGACATAAAAATTTATACTTAGATACTTTTTCACAAATAAAGAAAATGTGGACTGGTTCGGGTTGCTGCCGAACAACTCCTAGCACGTCTGAGGCATATTTGAAAACCAATTGTAATACAAGCATGAAAGTTTACACTTAGATACTTTTTCATAAATAAAGAAATACGACTAATACCGATTTCAAAAATGTGGACTGGTTCGGGTTGCTGCCAAACACCTCCCAGCACGTCTCAGGCATATTTGAAAACCAATTGTAATACAGACATGAAAATTTACACTTACATACTTTTTCACAAATAAAGAAATACGACTCATACTGATTTAAAAAATGTGGACTGGTTCGGGTTACTGCCGAACATTTCCTAGCACGTCTCAGGCATATTTGAAAACCATTTGTAATACAGGCATGAAAATTTACACTTAGATACTTTTTCACAAATAAAGAAATACGACTCATACCGATTTAAAAAATGTGGACTGGTTCGGGTTGCTGTCGAACAACTCCTAGCACGTCTCAAGCATATTTGAAAACCAATTGTATTACCGGCATGAAAGTTTACACTTAGACACTTTTCATAAATAAAGAAATACGACTCATACCGATTTCAAAAATGTGGACTGGTTCGGGTTGTTGCCAAACACCTCCTAGCACATCTCAGGCATATTTGAAAACCAATTGTAATACAGACATGAAAATTTACACTTAGATACTTTTTCATAAATAAAGAAATACGACCGTAACCGATTTCGAAAATGTGGAGTGGTTCGGGTTGTTGCCGAAAAACTCCTAGCACGTCTCAGGCATATTTGAAAACCAATTGTAATACAGACATGAAAATTTACACTTAGATACTTTTTCACAAATAAAGGAATACGACTCATACCGATTTAAAAAATGTGGACTGGTTCGGGTTGATGCCAAACACCTCTTAGCACGTCTCAGGCATATTTGAAAACCAATTTTAATACAGACATGAAAATTTACACTTAGATACTTTTTCACAAATAAAGAAATACGACTGTAACCTATTTCGAAAATGTGGACTGGTTCGGGTTGCTGCCGAAAAACTGCTAGCACGTTTCAGTCATATTTGGAAACCAATTGTAATACAGACATGAAAATTTACACTTAGATACTTTTTCATAAATAAAGAAATACGACTCATACCGATTTCAAAAATGTGGACTGGTTCGGGTTGCTGCCGAACCCCTCCGAGCACGTCTCAGGCATATTTGAAAACCAATTGTAATACAGGCATGAAAGTTTACACTTAGATACTTTTTCACAAATAAAGAAATACGACTCATACCGATTTAAAAAATGTGGACTGGTTCGGGTTGCTGTCGAACAACTCCTTGCACGTCTCATGCATATTTGAAAACCATTTGTAATACAGGCATGAAAGTTTCCACTTAGATACTTTTTCATAAATAAAGAAATACGACTCATACCGATTCAAAAATATGGACTGGTTCGGGTTGCTGCCGAACAACTCTTAGCACGTCTCAGCCATATTTGAAAACCAATTGTAATACAGACATGAAAATTTACACTTAGATACTTTTTTACAAATAAAAAAATACGACTGTAACCGATTTCGAAAATGTGGACTGGTTCGGGTTGCTGCCGAACACCTCCTAGCACGTCTCAGGCATATTTGAAAACCAATTGTATTACAGGCATTAAAGTTTACACTTAGATACTTTTTCATAAATAAAGAAATATGACTGTAACCGATTTCGAAAATGTGGACTGGTTCGGGTTGCTGCCGAACACCTCCTAGCACGTCTCAGGAATATTTGAAAACCAATTGTAATACAGGCATGAAAGTTTACACTTAGATACTTTTTCACAAATAAAGAAATACGACTCATACCGATTTAAAAAATGTGGACTGGTTCGGGTTGCTGTCGAACAACTCCTTGCACGTCTCATGCATATTTGAAAACCATTTGTAATACAGGCATGAAAGTTTCCACTTAGATACTTTTTCATAAATAAAGAAATACGACTCATACCGATTCAAAAATATGGACTGGTTCGGGTTGCTGCCGAACAACTCTTAGCACGTCTCAGCCATATTTGAAAACCAATTGTAATACAGACATGAAAATTTATACTTAGATACTTTTCACAAATAAACCAATACGACTGTAACCGATTTCGAAAATGTGGACTGGTTCGGGTTGCTGCCGAACAACTTTTAGCACGTCTCAGGCATATTTGAAAACCAATTGTATTACAGGCATGAAAGTTTACACTTAGATACTTTTTCATAAATAAAGAAATACGACTCATACCGATTTCAAAAATGTGGACTGGTTCGGGTTGCTGCCGAACACCTCCGAGCACGTCTCAGACATATTTGAAA
Organism: Argyra leucocephala; assembly: GCA_963942445.1. NCBI lineage: Eukaryota > Metazoa > Arthropoda > Insecta > Diptera > Dolichopodidae > Argyra > Argyra leucocephala. The sequence goes on from OZ012682.1 coordinate 28,491,652, forward strand.
ACCATTTGTAATACAGGCATTAAAATTTATACTTACATACTTTTTCACAAATAAAGAAATATGACTGTAACCGATTTCGAAAATGTGGACTGGTTCGGGTTGCTGCCGAACAACTCGTAGCACGTCTCAGGCATATTTGAAAACCAATTGTAATACAGACATTAAAATTTATACTTACATACTTTTTCACAAATAAAGAAATATGACTGTAACCGATTTCGAAAATGTGGACTGGTTCGGGTTGCTGCCGAACAACTTTTAGCACGTCTCAGGCATATTTGAAAACCAATTGTATTACAGGCATGAAAGTTTACACTTAGATACTTTTTCATAAACAAAGAAATACGACTGTAACCGATTTCGAAAATGTGGACTGGTTCGGGTTGCTGCCGAACAACTCGTAGCACGTCTCAGGCATATTTGAAAACCAATTGTAATACAGACATTAAAATTTATACTTACATACTTTTTCACAAATAAAGAAATATGACTGTAACCGATTTCGAAAATGTGGACTGGTTCGGGTTGCTGCCGAACAACTTTTAGCACGTCTCAGGCATATTTGAAAACCAATTGTATTACAGGCATGAAAGTTTACACTTAGATACTTTTTCATAAATAAAGAAATACGACTCATACCGATTCAAAAATATGGACTGGTTCGGGTTGCTGCCGAACAACTCTTAGCACGTCTCAGCCATATTTGAAAACCAATTGTAATACAGACATGAAAATTTACACTTAGATACTTTTTTACAAATAAAGAAATACGACTGTAACCGATTTCGAAAATGTGGACTGGTTCGGGTTGCTGCCGAACACCTCCTAGCACGTCTCAGGCATATTTGAAAACCAATTGTATTACAGGCATTAAAGTTTACACTTAGATACTTTTTCATAAATAAAGAAATATGACTGTAACCGATTTCGAAAATGTGGACTGGTTCGGGTTGCTGCCGAACACCTCCTAGCACGTCTCAGGAATATTTGAAAACCAATTGTAATACAGGCATGAAAGTTTACACTTAGATACTTTTTCACAAATAAAGAAATACGACTCATACCGATTTCAAATATGTGGACTGGTTCGGGTTGTTGCCAAACACCTCCTAGCACATCTCAGGCATATTTGAAAACCAATTGTAATACAGACATGAAAATTTACACTTAGATACTTTTTCACAAATAAATAAATACGACCGTAACCGATTTCGAAAATGTGGACTGGTTCGGGTTGTTGCCGTACAACTCCTAGCACGTCTCAGGCATATTCGAAAACCAATTGTAATACAGACATGAAAATTTACACTTAGATACTTTTTCACAAATAAAGAATTACGACTGTAACCGATTTCTAAAATGTGGAGTGGTTCGGGTTGTTGCCGAAAAACTCCTAGCACGTCTCAGGCATATTTGAAAACCAATTGTAATACAGACATGAAAATTTACACTTAGATACTTTTTCACAAATAAAGGAATACGACTCATACCGATTTAAAAAATGTGGACTGGTTCGGGTTGCTGCCAAACACCTCCTAGCACGTCTCAGGCATATTTGAAAACCAATTTTAATACAGACATGAAAATTTACACTTAGATACTTTTTCACAAATAAAGAAATACGACTGTAACCGATTTCGAAAATGTGGACTGGTTCGGGTTGCTGCCGAACAACTCCTAACACGTCTCAGGCATATTTGAAAACCAATTGTAATACAGACATGAAAATTTACACTTAGATACTTTTTCACAAATAAAGAAATACGACTGTTAATTATTTCGAAAATGTGGACTGGTTCGGGTTGCTGCCGAACAACTCCTAGCACGTCTCAGTCATATTTGAAAACCAATTGTATTACAGGCATGAAAGTTTACACTTAGATACTTTTTCACAAATAAAGGAATACGACTCATACCGATTTAAAAAATGTGGACTGGTTCGGGTTGCTGCCGAACAACTCGTAGCACGTCTCAGGCATATTTGAAAACCAATTGTAATACAGACATTAAAATTTATACTTAGATACTTTTTCACAAATAAAGAAATATGACTGTAACCGATTTCGAAAATGTGGACTGGTTCGGGTTGCTGCCGAACAACTTTTAGCACGTCTCAGGCATATTTGAAAACCAATTGTATTACAGGCATGAAAGTTTACACTTAGATACTTTTTCACAAATAAAGGAATACGACTCATACCGATTTAAAAAATGTGGACTGGTTCGGGTTGCTGCCGAACAACTCGTAGCACGTCTCAGGCATATTTGAAAACCAATTGTAATACAGACATTAAAATTTATACTTAGATACTTTTTCACAAATAAAGAAATATGACTGTAACCGATTTCGAAAATGTGGACTGGTTCGGGTTGCTGCCGAACAACTTTTAGCACGTCTCAGGCATATTTGAAAACCAATTGTATTACAGGCATGAAAGTTTACACTTAGATACTTTTTCATAAATAAAGAAATACGACTCATACCGATTTCAAAAATGTGGACTGTTTCGGGTTGCTGCCGAACACCTCCGAGCACGTCTCAGGCATATTTGAAAACCAATTGTAATACAGGCATGAAAGTTTACACTTAGAGACTTTTTCACAAATAAAGAAAAACGACTCATACCGATCTAAAAAATGTGGACTGGTTCGGGTTGCTGCAAAACACCTCCTAGAACGTCTCAGGCATATTTGAAAACCAATTGTAATACAGACATGACAATTTACACTTAGATACTTTTTCACAAATAAAGAAATACGACCGTAACCGATTTCGAATATGTGAACTGGTTCGGGTTGCTGCCGAAAACCTCCTAGCACGTCTCAGGCATATTTGAAAACCAATTGTATTACAGGCATGAAAGTTTACACTTAGATACTTTTTCATAAATAAAGAAATACGACTCATACCGATTTCAAAAATGTGGACTGGTTCGGGTTGCTGCCGAACACCTCCGAGCACGTCTCAGGCATATTTGAAAACCAATTGTAATACAGGCATGAAAGTTTACACTTAGATACTTTTTCACAAATAAAGAAATACGACTCATACCGATTTAAAAAATGTGGACTGGTTCGGGTTGCTGTCGAACAACTCCTTGCACGTCTCAGGCATATTTGAAAACCAATTGTAATACAGGCATTAAAGTTTACACTTAGATACTTTTTCACAAATAAAGAAATACGACTGTAACCGATTTCGAAAATGTGGACTGGTTCGGGTTGCTGCCGAACAACTCCTAGCACGTCTCAGGCATATTTGAAAACCAATTGTAATACAGACATGAAAATTTACACTTAGATACTTTTTCACAAATAAAGAAATACGACTGTTAATTATTTCGAAAATGTGGACTGTATCGGGTTGCTGCCGAACACCTCCGAGCACGTCTCAGGCATATTTGAAAACCATTTGTAATACAGGCATGAAAGATTCCACTTAGATACTTTTTCATAAATAAAGAAATACGACTGTAACCGATTTCGAAATTGTGGACTGGTTCAGGTTGCTGCCGAACAATTCCTAGCACGTCTCAGGCATATTTGAAAACCAATTGTAATACAGACATGAAAATTTACACTTAGATACTTTTTTACAAATAAAGAAATACGACTGTAACCGATTTCGAAAATGTGGATTGGTTCGGGTTGCTGCCGAACACCTCCTAGCACGTCTCAGGCATATTTGAAAACCAATTGTAATACAGGCATGAAAGTTTACACTTAGATACTTTTTCACAAATAAAGAAATACGACTCATACCGATTTAAAAAATGTGGACTGGTTCGGGTTGCTGTCGAACAACTCCTTGCACGTCTCAGGCATATTTGAAAACCAATTGTAATACAGACATGAAAATTTGTACTTAGATACTTTTTCACAAATAAAGAAATACGACTGTAACCGATTTCGAAATTGTGGACTGGTTCAGGTTGCTGCCGAACAATTCCTAGCACGTCTCAGGCATTGAAAACCAATTGTAATACAGACATGAAAATTTACACTTAGATACTTTTTCACAAATAAAGAAATACGACTCATACCGATTTAAAAAATGTGGACTAGTTCGGGTTGCTGCCGAACAACTCCTAGCACGTCTCAGGCATATTTGAAAACCAATTGTAATACAGGCATGAAAGTTTACACTTAGAGACTTTTTCACAAATAAAGAAAAACGACTCATACCGATCTAAAAAATGTGGACTGGTTCGGGTTGCTGCAAAACACCTCCTAGAACGTCTCAGGCATATTTGAAAACCAATTGTAATACAGACATGACAATTTACACTTAGATACTTTTTCACAAATAAAAAAATACGACCGTAACCGATTTCGAATATGTGAACTGGTTCGGGTTGCTGCCGAACACCTCCTAGCACGTCTCAGGCATATTTGAAAACCAATTGTATTACAGGCATTAAAGTTTACACTTAGATACTTTTTCATAAATAAAGAAATATGACTGTAACCGATTTCAAAAATGTGGACTGGTTCGGGTTGCTGCCGAACAACTCTTAGTACGTCTCAGCCATATTTGAAAACCAATTGTAATATAGACATGAAAATTTACACTTAGATACTTTTTTACAAATAAAGAAATACGACTGTAACCGATTTCGAAAATGTGGACTGGTTCGGGTTGCTGCCGAACACCTCCTAGCACGTCTCAGGCATATTTGAAAACCAATTGTAATACAGGCATGAAAGTTTACACTTAGATACTTTTTCACAAATAAAGAAATACGACTCATACCGATTTAAAAAATGTGGACTGGTTCGGGTTGCTGTCGAACAACTCCTTGCACGTCTCAGGCATATTTGAAAACCAATTGTAATACAGACATGAAAATTTGTACTTAGATACTTTTTCACAAATAAAGAAATACGACTGTAACCGATTTCGAAATTGTGGACTGGTTCAGGTTGCTGCCGAACAATTCCTAGCACGTCTCAGGCATTGAAAACCAATTGTAATACAGACATGAAAATTTACACTTAGACACTTTTTCACAAATAAAGAAATACGACTCATACCGATTTAAAAAATGTGGACTAGTTCGGGTTGCTGCCGAACAACTCCTAGCACGTCTCAGGCATATTTAAAAACCAATTGTAATACAGACATGAAAATTTATACTTAGATACTTTTTCACAAATAAAGAGATACGACTGTTAACTATTTCGAAAATCTGGACTGGTTCGAGTTGCTGCCGAACAACTCCTAGCACGTATCGACATGAAAATTTACACTTAGATACTTTTTCACAAATAAAAAAATACGACTGTTAACTAATTCGAAAATGTGGACTGGTTCGGGTTGCTGCCGAACAACTCCTAGCATGTCTCAGGCATATTTGAAAACCAATTGTAATACAGGCATGAAACTTTACACTTAGAGACTTTTTCACAAATAAAGAAAAACGACTCATACCGATCTAAAAAATGTGGACTGGTTCGGGTTGCTGCAAAACACCTCCTAGAACGTCTCAGGCATATTTGAAAACCAATTGTAATACAGACATGACAATTTACACTTAGATACTTTTTCACAAATAAAGAAATACGACTGTAACCGATTTCGAATATGTGAACTGGTTCGGGTTGCTGCCGAAAACCTCCTAGCACGTCTCAGGCATATTTGGAAACCAATTGTAATACAGACATGAAAATTTACACTTAGATACTTTTTCACAAATAAAGAAATACGACTCATACCGATTTAAAAAATGTGGACTATTTCGGGTTGCTGGCGAAAAACTCCTAGCACGTCTCAGGCATATTTGAAAACCAATTGTATTACAGGCCTGAAAGTTTATACGTAGATACTTTTTCATAAATAAAGAAATACGACTCATACCGATTACAAAAATGTGGACTGGTTCGGGTTGCTGCCGAACAACTCTTAGCACGTCTCAGGCATATTTGAAAACCAATTGTAATACAGACATGAAAATTTACACTTAGATACTTTTTTACAAATAAAGAAATACGACTGTAACCGATTTCGAAAATGTGGACTGGTTCGGGTTGATGCCGAACAAATTTTAGCACGTCTCAGGCATATTTGAAAACCAATTGTATTACAGGCCTGAATGCTTACACGTAGATACTTTTTAATAAATAACGAAATACGACTCATACCGATTTCAAAAATGTGGACTGGTTCGGGTTGCTGCCGAACAACTCTCAGCACGTCTCAGGCATATTTGAAAACCAATTGTAATACAGACATGAAAATTTACACTTAGATACTTTTTCACAAATAAAGAAATACGACTCATACCGATTTCAAAAATGTGGACTGGTTCGGGTTGCTGCCGAACAACTCCTAGCACGTCTCAGGCATATTTGAAAACCAATTGTAATACAGACATTAAAATTTAAACTTAGATACTTTTTCACAAATAAAGAAATACGACTGTAACCGATTTCGAAAAAGTGGACTGGTTCGGGTTGCTGTCGAACAACTCCTTGCACGTCTCAGGCATATTTGAAAACCAATTGTAATACAGACATGAAAATTTATACTTAGATACTTTTTCACAAATAAAGAGATACGACTGTTAACTATTTCGAAAATCTGGACTGGTTCGAGTTGCTGTCGAACAACTCCTAGCACGTCTCAGGCATATTTGAAAACCAATTGTAATACAGACATGAAAATTTATACTTAGATACTTTTTCACAAATAAAGAAATACGACTGTAACCGATTTCGAAAATGTGGACTGGTTCGGGTTGCTGCCGAACAACTTTTAGCACGTCTTTTTTAAAATTTATACTTAGATACTTTTTCACAAATAAAGAGATACGACTGTTAACTATTTCGAAAATCTGGACTGGTTCGCGTTGCTGCCGAACAACTCCTAGCACGTCTCAGGCATATTTGAAAACCAATTGTAATACAGACATGAAAATTTATACTTAGATACTTTTTCACAAATAAAGAAATACGACTGTAACCGATTTCGAAAATGTGGACTGGTTCGGGTTGCTGCCGAACAACTTTTAGCACCTCTTAGGCCAATTTGAAAACCAATTGTATTAGAGGCATGAAAGCTTACATTTAGATACTTTTTCATAAATAAAGAAATACGACTCATACCGATTTCAAAAATGTGGACTGGTTCGGGTTGCTGCCGAACACCTCCTAGCACGTCTCAGGCATATTTGAAAACCAATTGTAATACAGAAATGAAAATTTACACTTAGATACTTTTTTACAAATAAAAAAATACGACTGTAACCGATTACGAAAATGTGGACTGGTTCGGGTTGCTGCCGAACACCTCCTAGCACGTCTCAGGCATATTTGAAAACCAATTGTAATAGAGGCATGAAAGTTTACACTTAGATAATTTTTCACAAATAAAGAAATACGACTCATACCGATTTAAAAAATGTGGACTGGTTCGGGTTGCTGTCGAACAACTCCTAGCACGTCTCAGGCATATTTGAAAACCAATTGTATTACAGGCATGAAAGTTTACTTTTAGATACTTTTTCATAAATAAAGAAATACGACTCATACCGATTTCAAAAATGTGGACTGGTTCGGGTTGCTGCCGAACACCTCCTAGCACGTCTCAGGCATATTTGAAAACCAATTGTAATACAGGCATGAAAATTTATACTTAGATACTTCTTCACAAATAAAGATATACGACTGTTACCGATTTCGAAAATGTGGACTAGTTGCTGGCGAACAACTCCTAACACGTCTCAGGCATATTTGAAAACCAATTGTATTATAGGCATGAAAATGTACAATTCGTTACTTTTTCACAAATAAAGAAATACGACTGTTAACTATTTCGAAAATGTGGACTGGTTCGGGTTGCTGCCAAACAACTCCTAGCACGTCTCAGGCATATTTGAAAACCAATTGTAATACAGACATGAAAATTTATACTTAGATACTTTTTCCCAAATAAAGAAATACGACTATAACCGATTTCGAAAATGTAGACTGGTTCGGGTTGCTGCCGAACACCTCCTAGCACGTCTCAGGCATATTTGAAAACCAATTGTAATAGAGGCATGAAAGTTTACACTTAGATACTTTTTCATGAATAAAGAAATACGACTCATACCGATTTCAAAAATGCTGACTGGTTCGGGTTGCTCCCGAACACCTCCTAGCACGTCTCAGGCATATTTGAAAACCAATTGTAATACAGGCCTGAAAGTTTACACTTAGATACTTTTTCATAAATAAAGAAATACGACTCATACCGATTTAAAAAATGTGGACTGGTTCGGGTTGCTGGCGAAAAACTATTAACACGTCTCAGGCATATTTCAAAACCTATTGTAATACAGGCATGAAAATTTACACTTAGATACTTCTTCACAAATAAAGATATACGACTGTTGCCGAATTCGAAAATGTGGACTAGTTGCTGGCGAACAACTCCTAACACGTCTCAGGCATATTTGAAAACCAATTGTATTACAGGCATGAAAATGTACAATTCGATACTTTTTCACAAATAAAGAAATACGAGTGTTAACTATTTCGAAAATGTGGACTGGGTCGGGTTGCTTCCGAACAACTCCTAGCACGTCTCAGGCATATTTGAAAACCAATTGTAATACAGACTTGAAAATTTATACTTAGATACTTTTTCACAAATAAAGAAATACGAATCATACCGATTTTAAAAAATGTGGACTGGTTCGGGGTTGCTGCCGAACAACTCCTAGCACGTCTCAGGCATATTTGAAAACAAATTGTAATGCAGCCATGAAAATTTACACTTTATACTTTTTCACAAATAAAGAAATACGACTGTAACCGATTTCGAAAATGTGGACTGGTTCGGGTTGCTGCCGAACAACTCCAAGCACGTCTCAGGCATTGAAAACCAATTGTAATACAGACATGAAAATTTACACTTAGATACTTTTTCACAAATAAAGAAAAACGACTCATACCGATTGAAAAAATGTGAACTAATTCGGGTTGCTGCCGAATAACTCCTAGCACGTCTCAGGCATATTTGAAAACCAATTGTAATACAGACATGAAAATTTATACTTAGATACTTTTTCACAAATAAAGAGATACGACTGTTAACTATTTCGAAAATCTGGACTGGTTCGAGTTGCTGCCGAACAATTCCTAGCACGTCTCAGGCATATTTGAAAACCAATTGTAATACAGACATGAAAATTTATACTTAGATACTTTTACACAAATAAAGAAATACGACTGTAACCGATTTCGAAAATGTGGACTGGTTCGGGTAGCTGCCGAACAACTTTTAGCACGTCTTAGGCATATTTGAAAACCAATTGTATTACAGGCATGAAATCTTACACTTAGATACTTTTTCATAAATAAAGAAATACGACTCATACCGATTTCAAAAATGTGGACTGGTTCAGGTAGCTGCCGAACAACTCCTAACACGTCTCAGGCATATTTGAAAACCAATTGTATTACAAGCATGAAAATGTACAATTCGATACTTTTTTGCAAATAAAGAAATACGACTGTTAACTATTTCGAAAATGTGGACTGGGTCGGGTTGCTTCCGAACAACTCCTAGCACCTCTCATGCATATTTGAAAACCAATTGTAATACAGGCATGAAAATTTACACTTAGATACTTTTTCACAAATAAAGAAATACGACTGTAACCGATTTCGAAAATGTGGACTGGTTCGGGTTGCTGCCGTACAACTTTAGCACGTCTCAGGCATATTTGAAACCCAATTGTATTACAGGCATGAAAGTTTACACTTTGATAATTTTTGATAAATAAAGAAATATGACTCATACCGATTTCAAAAATATGGACTGGTTCGGGTTGCTGCCGAACACCTCCGAACACGTCTCAGGCATATTTGAAAACCAATTGTAATACAGACATGAAAACTTATACTTATATACTTTTTCAGAATTAAAGAAATACGACTGTAACCGATTTCGAAAATGTGAACTAATTCGGGTTGCTGCCTAACAACTCCTAGCACGTCTCAGGCATATTTGAAAACCAATTGTAATACAGACATGAAAATTTATACTTAGATACTTTTTCACAAATAAAGAAATACGACTGTAACCGATTTCGAAAATGTGTACTGGCTCTGGTTGCTGCCGAACAACTCCTAGCACGTCTCAGGCATATTTGAAAACCAATTGTAATACAGACATGAAAATTTACACTTAGATACTTTTTCACAAATAAAGAAATACGACTCATACCGATTTAAAAAATGTGGACTATTTCGGGTTGCTGGCGAAAAACTCCTAGCACGTCTCAGGCATATTTGAAAACCATTTGTAATACAGACATGAAAATTTATACTTAGATACTTTTTCACAAATAAAGAAATACGACTGTAACCGATTTCGAAAATGTGGACTGGTTCGGGTTGCTGCCGAACAACTTTTAGCACGTCTCAGGCATATTTGAAAACCAATTGTATTACAGGCATGAAAGTTTACACTTTGATACTTTTTGATAAATAAAGAAATACGACTCATACCGATTTCAAAAATATGGACTGGTTCGTGTTGCTGCCGAACACCTCCTAACACGTCTCAGGCATATTTGAAAACCAATTGTAATACAGACATGAAAATTTATACTAAGATACTTTTTCACAAATAAAGAAATACGACTGTAACCGATTTCGAAAATGTGGACTGGTTCGGGTTGCTGCCGAACAACTTTTAGCACGTCTCAGGCATATTTGAAAACCAATTGTATTACAGGCATGAAAGTTTACACTTTGATACTTTTTGATAAATAAAGAAATACGACTCATACCGATTTCAAAAATATGGACTGGTTCGGGTTGCTGTCGAACAACTCCTAGCACGTCTCAGGCATATTTGACAACCTATTGTAATACAGGCATGAAAATTTACATTTAGATACTTCTTCACAAATAAAGATATACGACTGTTACCGATTTCGAAAATGTGGACTAGTTGCTGGCGAACAACTCCTAACACGTCTCAGCCATATTTGAAAACCAATTGTATTACAGGCATGAAAATGTACAATTCGATATTTTTCACAAATAAAGAAATACGACTGTTAACTATTTCGAAAATGTGGACTGGTTCGGGTTGCTGCCGAACAACTCCTAGCACATCTCAGGCATATTTAAAAACCAATTGTATTACAGGCATGAACGTTTACACTTAGATACTTTTTCTTAAATAATTATATACGACTCATTCCGATTTAAAAAATGTGGACTGGTTCGGGTTGCTGTCGAACAACTCAGGCATATTTAAAAACCAATTGTAATACAGACATGAAAATTTACACTTAGATACTTTTTCACAAATAAAGAAATACGACTGTAATCGATTTCGAAAATGTGGACTGGTTTGGGTTTCTGCCGAACAACTCCTAGCTCGTCTCAGGCATATTTGAAAACCAATTGTAATACAGAAATGAAAATTTACACTTAGACACTCTTTCACAAATAAAGAAATACGACTCATACCGATTTAAAAAATGTGGACTGGTTCGGGTTGCTGTCGAACAACTCCTAGCACGTCTCAGGCATATTTAAAAACCAATTGTAATACAGACATGAAAATTTACACTTAGATACTTTTTCACAAATAAAGAAATACGACTGTAATCGATTTCGAAAATGTGGACTGGTTCGGGTTGCTGCCAAAAACCTCCTAGCACGTGTCAGGCATATTTGAAAACCAATTGTAATACAGGCATTAAAATTTATACTTAGATACTTTTTCACAAATAAAGAAATACGACTGTAATCGATTTCGAAAATGTGGACTGGTTCGGGTTGCTGCCGAACAACGCCTAGCACGTCTCAGGCATATTTGAAAACCAATTGTAATACAGGCATGATAATTTACACTTAGATACTTTTTCACAAATAAAGAAATACGACTCATACCGATTTAAAAAATGTGGACTGGTTCGGGCTGCTGCCGAACACCTCCTAGCACGTCTCAGGCATATTTGAAAACCAATTGTAATACAGACATGAAAATTTACACTTAGATACTTTTTCACAAATAAAGAAATACGACTCATACCGATTTAAAAAATGTGGACTGGTTCGGGCTGCTGCCGAACACCTCCTAGCACGTCTCAGGCATATTTGAAAACCAATTGTAATACAGACATGAAAATTTACACTTAGATACTTTTTCACAAATAAAGAAATACGACTGTAATCGATTTCGAAAATGTGGACTGGTTCGGGTTTCTGCCGAACAACTCCCAGCACGTCTCAGGCATATTTGAAAACCAATTGTAATACAGACATGAAAATTTACACTTAGACACTTTTTCACAAATAAAGAAATACGACTCATACCGATTTAAAAAATGTGGACTGGTTCGGGTTGCTGTCGTACAACTCCTAGCACGTCTCAGGCATATTTAAAAACCAATTGTAATACAGACATGAAAATTTACACTTAGATACTTTTTCACAAATAAAGAAATACGACTGTAATCGATTTCGAAAATGTGGACTGGTTCGGGTTGCTGCCAAAAACCTCCTAGCACGTGTCAGGCATATTTGAAAACCAATTGTAATACAGGCATTAAAATTTATACTTAGATACTTTTTCACAAATAAAGAAATACGACTGTAATCGATTTCGAAAATGTGTACTGGCTCTGGTTGCTGCCGAACAACTCCTAGCACGTCTCAGGCATATTTGAAAACCAATTGTAATACAGACATGAAAATTTACACTTAGATACTTTTTCACAAATAAAGAAATACGACTCATACCGATTTAAAAAATGTGGACTATTTCGGGTTGCTGGCGAAAAACTCCTAGCACGTCTCAGGCATATTTGAAAACCATTTGTAATACAGACATGAAAATTTATACTTAGATACTTTTTCACAAATAAAGAAATACGACTGTAACCGATTTCGAAAATGTGGACTGGTTCGGGTTGCTGCCGAACAACTTTTAGCACGTCTCAGGCATATTTGAAAACCAATTGTATTACAGGCATGAAAGTTTACACTTTGATACTTTTTGATAAATAAAGAAATACGACTCATACCGATTTCAAAAATATGGACTGGTTCGTGTTGCTGCCGAACACCTCCTAACACGTCTCAGGCATATTTGAAAACCAATTGTAATACAGACATGAAAATTTATACTAAGATACTTTTTCACAAATAAAGAAATACGACTGTAACCGATTTCGAAAATGTGGACTGGTTCGGGTTGCTGCCGAACAACTTTTAGCACGTCTCAGGCATATTTGAAAACCAATTGTATTACAGGCATGAAAGTTTACACTTTGATACTTTTTGATAAATAAAGAAATACGACTCATACCGATTTCAAAAATATGGACTGGTTCGGGTTGCTGTCGAACACCTCCTAGCACGTCTCAGGCATATTTGACAACCTATTGTAATACAGGCATGAAAATTTACATTTAGATACTTCTTCACAAATAAAGATATACGACTGTTACCGATTTCGAAAATGTGGACTAGTTGCTGGCGAACAACTCCTAACACGTCTCAGCCATATTTGAAAACCAATTGTATTACAGGCATGAAAATGTACAATTCGATATTTTTCACAAATAAAGAAATACGACTGTTAACTATTTCGAAAATGTGGACTGGTTCGGGTTGCTGCCGAACAACTCCTAGCACATCTCAGGCATATTTAAAAACCAATTGTATTACAGGCATGAACGTTTACACTTAGATACTTTTTCTTAAATAATTATATACGACTCATTCCGATTTAAAAAATGTGGACTGGTTCGGGTTGCTGTCGAACAACTCAGGCATATTTAAAAACCAATTGTAATACAGACATGAAAATTTACACTTAGATACTTTTTCACAAATAAAGAAATACGACTGTAATCGATTTCGAAAATGTGGACTGGTTTGGGTTTCTGCCGAACAACTCCTAGCTCGTCTCAGGCATATTTGAAAACCAATTGTAATACAGAAATGAAAATTTACACTTAGACACTCTTTCACAAATAAAGAAATACGACTCATACCGATTTAAAAAATGTGGACTGGTTCGGGTTGCTGTCGAACAACTCCTAGCACGTCTCAGGCATATTTAAAAACCAATTGTAATACAGACATGAAAATTTACACTTAGATACTTTTTCACAAATAAAGAAATACGACTGTAATCGATTTCGAAAATGTGGACTGGTTCGGGTTGCTGCCAAAAACCTCCTAGCACGTGTCAGGCATATTTGAAAACCAATTGTATTACAGGCATGAAAATGTACAATTCGATACTTTTTCACAAATAAAGAAATACGAGTGTTAACTATTTCGAAAATGTGGACTGGGTCGGGTTGCTTCCGAACAACTCCTAGAACGTCTCAGGCATATTTGAAAACCAATTGTAATACAGACTTGAAAATTTATACTTAGATACTTTTTCACAAATAAAGAAATACGAATCATACCGATTTAAAAAATGTGGACTGGTTCGGGTTGCTGCCGAACAACTCCTAGCACGTCTCAGGCATATTTGAAAACCAATTGTAATACAGACTTGAAAATTTATACTTAGATACTTTTTCACAAATAAAGAAATACGAATCATACCGATTTAAAAAATGTGGACTGGTTCGGGTTGCTGCCGAACAACTCCTAGCACGTCTCAGGCATATTTGAAAACAAATTGTAATGCAGCCATGAAAATTTACACTTTATACTTTTTCACAAATAAAGAAATACGACTGTAACCGATTTCGAAAATGTGGACTGGTTCGGGTTGCTGCCGAACAACTCCAAGCACGTCTCAGGCATTGAAAACCAATTGTAATACAGACATGAAAATTTACACTTAGATACTTTTTCACAAATAAAGAAAAACGACTCATACCGATTGAAAAAATGTGAACTAATTCGGGTTGCTGCCGAATAACTCCTAGCACGTCTCAGGCATATTTGAAAACCAATTGTAATACAGACATGAAAATTTATACTTAGATACTTTTTCACAAATAAAGAGATACGACTGTTAACTATTTCGAAAATCTGGACTGGTTCGAGTTGCTGCCGAACAATTCCTAGCACGTCTCAGGCATATTTGAAAACCAATTGTAATACAGACATGAAAATTTATAATTAGATACTTTTACACAAATAAAGAAATACGACTGTAACCGATTTCGAAAATGTGGACTGGTTCGGGTAGCTTCCGAACAACTTTTAGCACGTCTTAGGCATATTTGAAAACCAATTGTATTACAGGCATGAAATCTTACACTTAGATACTTTTTCATAAATAAAGAAATACGACTCATACCGATTTCAAAAATGTGGACTGGTTCAGGTAGCTGCCGAACAACTCCTAACACGTCTCAGGCATATTTGAAAACCAATTGTATTACAAGCATGAAAATGTACAATTCGATACTTTTTTGCAAATAAAGAAATACGACTGTTAACTATTTCGAAAATGTGGACTGGGTCGGGTTGCTTCCGAACAACTCCTAGCACCTTTCATGCATATTTGAAAACCAATTGTAATACAGGCATGAAAATTTACACTTAGATACTTTTTCACAAATAAAGAAATACGACTGTAACCGATTTCGAAAATGTGGACTGGTTCGGGTTGCTGCCGTACAACTTTAGCACGTCTCAGGCATATTTGAAACCCAATTGTATTACAGGCATGAAAGTTTACACTTTGATAATTTTTGATAAATAAAGAAATATGACTCATACCGATTTCAAAAATATGGACTGGTTCGGGTTGCTGCCGAACACCTCCGAACACGTCTCAGGCATATTTGAAAACCAATTGTAATACAGACATGAAAACTTATACTTATATACTTTTTCAGAATTAAAGAAATACGACTGTAACCGATTTCGAAAATGTGAACTAATTCGGGTTGCTGCCTAACAACTCCTAGCACGTCTCAGGCATATTTGAAAACCAATTGTAATACAGACATGAAAATTTATACTTAGATACTTTTTCACAAATAAAGAAATACGACTGTAACCGATTTCGAAAATGTGTACTGGCTCTGGTTGCTGCCGAACAACTCCTAGCACGTCTCAGGCATATTTGAAAACCAATTGTAATACAGACATGAAAATTTACACTTAGATACTTTTTCACAAATAAAGAAATACGACTCATACCGATTTAAAAAATGTGGACTATTTCGGGTTGCTGGCGAAAAACTCCTAGCACGTCTCAGGCATATTTGAAAACCATTTGTAATACAGACATGAAAATTTATACTTAGATACTTTTTCACAAATAAAGAAATACGACTGTAACCGATTTCGAAAATGTGGACTGGTTCGGGTTGCTGCCGAACAACTTTTAGCACGTCTCAGGCATATTTGAAAACCAATTGTATTACAGGCATGAAAGTTTACACTTTGATACTTTTTGATAAATAAAGAAATACGACTCATACCGATTTCAAAAATATGGACTGGTTCGTGTTGCTGCCGAACACCTCCTAACACGTCTCAGGCATATTTGAAAACCAATTGTAATACAGACATGAAAATTTATACTAAGATACTTTTTCACAAATAAAGAAATACGACTGTAATCGATTTCGAAAATGTGGACTGGTTCGGGTTGCTGTCGAACACCTCCTAGCACGTCTCAGGCATATTTGACAACCTATTGTAATACAGGCATGAAAATTTACATTTAGATACTTCTTCACAAATAAAGATATACGACTGTTACCGATTTCGAAAATGTGGACTAGTTGCTGGCGAACAACTCCTAACACGTCTCAGCCATATTTGAAAACCAATTGTATTACAGGCATGAAAATGTACAATTCGATATTTTTCACAAATAAAGAAATACGACTGTTAACTATTTCGAAAATGTGGACTGGTTCGGGTTGCTGCCGAACAACTCCTAGCACATCTCAGGCATATTTAAAAACCAATTGTATTACAGGCATGAACGTTTACACTTAGATACTTTTTCTTAAATAATTATATACGACTCATTCCGATTTAAAAAATGTGGACTGGTTCGGGTTGCTGTCGAACAACTCAGGCATATTTAAAAACCAATTGTAATACAGACATGAAAATTTACACTTAGATACTTTTTCACAAATAAAGAAATACGACTGTAATCGATTTCGAAAATGTGGACTGGTTTGGGTTTCTGCCGAACAACTCCTAGCTCGTCTCAGGCATATTTGAAAACCAATTGTAATACAGAAATGAAAATTTACACTTAGACACTCTTTCACAAATAAAGAAATACGACTCATACCGATTTAAAAAATGTGGACTGGTTCGGGTTGCTGTCGAACAACTCCTAGCACGTCTCAGGCATATTTAAAAACCAATTGTAATAGAGACATGAAAATTTACACTTAGATACTTTTTCACAAATAAAGAAATACGACTGTAATCGATTTCGAAAATGTGGACTGGTTCGGGTTGCTGCCAAAAACCTCCTAGCACGTGTCAGGCATATTTGAAAACCAATTGTAATACAGGCATTAAAATTTATACTTAGATACTTTTTCACAAATAAAGAAATACGACTGTAATCGATTTCGAAAATGTGGACTGGTTCGGGTTGCTGCCGAACAACGCCTAGCACGTCTCAGGCATATTTGAAAACCAATTGTAATACAGGCATGATAATTTACACTTAGATACTTTTTCACAAATAAAGAAATACGACTCATACCGATTTAAAAAATGTGGACTGGTTCGGGCTGCTGCCGAACACCTCCTAGCACGTCTCAGGCATATTTGAAAACCAATTGTAATACAGACATGAAAATTTACACTTAGATACTTTTTCACAAATAAAGATATACGACTGTTACCGATTTCGAAAATGTGGACTAGTAGCTGGCGAACAACTCCTAACACGTCTCAGCCATATTTGAAAACCAATTGTATTACAGGCATGAAAATGTACAATTCGATATTTTTCACAAATAAAGAAATACGACTGTTAACTATTTCGAAAATGTGGACTGGTTCGGGTTTCTGCCGAACAACTCCTAGCTCGTCTCAGGCATATTTGAAAACCAATTGTAATACAGACATGAAAATTTACACTTAGATACTTTTTCACAAATAAAGAAATACGACTCATACCGATTTAAAAAATGTGGACTATTTCGGGTTGCTGGCGAAAAACTCCTAGCACGTCTCAGGCATATTTGAAAACCATTTGTAATACAGACATGAAAATTTATACTTAGATACTTTTTCACAAATAAAGAAATACGACTGTAATCGATTTCGAAAATGTGGACTGGTTCGGGTTGCTGTCGAACAACTCCTAGCACGTCTCAGGCATATTTAAAAACCAATTGTAATACAGACATGAAAATTTACACTTAGATACTTTTTCACAAATAAAGAAATACGACTGTAATCGATTTCGAAAATGTGGACTGGTTCGGGTTGCTGCCAAAAACCTCCTAGCACGTGTCAGGCATATTTGAAAACCAATTGTAATACAGGCATTAAAATTTATACTTAGATACTTTTTCACAAATAAAGAAATACGACTGTAATCGATTTCGAAAATGTGGACTGGTTCGGGTTTCTGCCGAACAACTCCCAGCACGTCTCAGGCATATTTGAAAACCAATTGTAATACAGACATGAAAATTTACACTTAGACACTTTTTCACAAATAAAGAAATACGACTCATACCGATTTAAAAAATGTGGACTGGTTCGGGTTGCTGTCGTACAACTCCTAGCACGTCTCAGGCATATTTAAAAATCAATTGTATTACAGGCATGAAATTTTACTTTTAGATACTTTTTCTTAAATAAAGATATACGACTCATACCGATTTCAAAAATGTGGACTGGTTCGGGTTGCTGCCAAACACCTCCTAGCACGTCTCAGGCATATTTGAAAACCAATTGTAATACAGACATGAACATTTACACTTAGATACTTTTTCAGAAATAAAGAAATACGACTGTAATCGATTTCGAAAATGTGGACTGGTTCGGGTTGCTGCCGAACAACTTTTAGCACGTCTCAGGCATATTTGAAAACCAATTGTAATACAGACATGAAAATTTACACTTAGACACTTTTTCACAAATAAAAAAATACGACTCATACCGATTTAAAAAATGTGGACTGGTTCGGGCTGCTGCCGAACACCTCCTAGCACGTCTCAGGCATATTTGAAAACCAATTGTAATACAGACATGAAAATTTACACTTAGATACTTTTTCACAAATAAAGAAATACGACTGTAATCGATTTCGAAAATGTGGACTGGTTCGGGTTTCTGCCGAACAACTCCTAGCACGTCTCAGGCATATTTGAAAACCAATTGTAATACAGACATGAAAATTTACACTTAGATACTTTTTCACAAATAAAGAAATACGACTCATACCGATTTAAAAAATGTGGACTATTTCGGGTTGCTGGCGAAAAACTCCTAGCACGTCTCAGGCATATTTGAAAACCATTTGTAATACAGACATGAAAATTTATACTTAGATACTTTTTCACAAATAAAGAAATACGACTGTAACCGATTTCGAAAATGTTGACTGGTTCGGGTTGCTGCCGAACAACTTTTAGCACGTCTCAGGCATATTTGAAAACCAATTGTATTACAGGCATGAAAGTTTACACTTTGATACTTTTTGATAAATAAAGAAATACGACTCATACCGATTTCAAAAATATGGACTGGTTCGTGTTGCTGCCGAACACCTCCTAACACGTCTCAGGCATATTTGAAAACCAATTGTAATACAGACATGAAAATTTATACTAAGATACTTTTTCACAAATAAAGAAATACGACTGTAACCGATTTCGAAAATGTGGACTGGTTCGGGTTGCTGCCGAACAACTTTTAGCACGTCTCAGGCATATTTGAAAACCAATTGTATTACAGGCATGAAAGTTTACACTTTGATACTTTTTGATAAATAAAGAAATACGACTAATACCGATTTCAAAAATATGGACTGGTTCGGGTTGCTGCCGAACACCTCCTAGCACGTCTCAGGCATATTTGAAAACCTATTGTAATACAGGCATGAAAATTTACACTTAGATACTTCTTCACAAATAAAGATATACGACTGTAACCGATTTCGAAAATGTGGACTACTAGCTGGCGAACAACTCCTAACACGTCTCAGCCATATTTGAAAACCAATTGTATTACAGGCATGAAAATGTACAATTCGATACTTTTTCACAAATAAAGAAATACGACTGTTAACTATTTCGAAAATGTGGACTGGTTCGGGTTGCTGCCGAACAACTCCTAGCACATCTCAGGCATATTTAAAAACCAATTGTATTACAGGCATGAACGTTTACACTTAGATACTTTTTCTTAAATAATTATATACGACTCATTCCGATTTAAAAAATGTGGACTGGTTCGGGTTGCTGTCGAACAACTCAGGCATATTTAAAAACCAATTGTAATACAGACATGAAAATTTACACTTAGATACTTTTTCACAAATAAACAAATACGACTGTAATCGATTTCGAAAATGTGGACTGGTTCGGGTTTCTGCCGAACAACTCCTAGCTCGTCTCAGGCATATTTGAAAACCAATTGTAATACAGAAATGAAAATTTACACTTAGACACTCTTTCACAAATAAAGAAATACGACTCATACCGATTTAAAAAATGTGGACTGGTTCGGGTTGCTGTCGAACAACTCCTAGCACGTCTCAGGCATATTTAAAAACCAATTGTAATACAGACATGAAAATTTACACTTAGATACTTTTTCACAAATAAAGAAATACGACTGTAATCGATTTCGAAAATGTAAAAAGGTTCGGGTTGCTGCCAAAAACCTCGTAGCACGTGTCAGGCATATTTGAAAACCAATTGTAATACAGGCATTAAAATTTATACTTAGATACTTTTTCACAAATAAAGAAATACGACTGTAATCGATTTCGAAAATGTGGACTGGTTCGGGTTGCTGCCGAACAACGCCTAGCACGTCTCAGGCATATTTGAAAACCAATTGTAATACAGGCATGAAAATTTACACTTAGATACTTTTTCACAAATAAAGAAATACGACTCATACCGATTTAAAAAATGTGGACTGGTTCGGGCTGCTGCCGAACACCTCCTAGCACGTCTCAGGCATATTTGAAAACCAATTGTAATACAGACATGAAAATTTACACTTAGATACTTTTTCACAAATAAAGAAATACGACTCATACCGATTTAAAAAATGTGGACTGGTTCGGGCTGCTGCCGAACACCTCCTAGCACGTCTCAGGCATATTTGAAAACCAATTGTAATACAGACATGAAAATTTACACTTAGATACTTTTTCACAAATAAAGAAATACGACTGTAATCGATTTCGAAAATGTGGACTGGTTCGGGTTTCTGCCGAACAACTCCTAGCACGTCTCAGGCATATTTGAAAACCAATTGTAATACAGACATGAAAATTTACACTTAGACACTTTTTCACAAATAAAGAAATACGACTCATACCGATTTAAAAAATGTGGACTGGTTCGGGTTGCTGTCGAACAACTCCTAGCACGTCTCAGGCATATTTAAAAATCAATTGTATTACAGGCATGAAATTTTACTCTTAGATACTTTTTCTTAAATAAAGATATACGACTCATACCGATTTCAAAAATGTGGTCTGGTTCGGGTTGCTGCCAAACTCCTCCTAGCACGTCTCAGGCATATTTGAAAACCAATTGTAATACAGACATGAAAATTTACACTTAGATACTTTTTCACAAATAAAGAAATACGACTGTAATCGATTTCGAAAATGTGGACTGGTTCGGGTTGCTGCCGAACAACTTTTAGCACGTCTCAGGCATATTTGAAAACCAATTGTAATACAGACATGAAAATTTACACTTAGACACTTTTTCACAAATAAAAAAATACGACTCATACCGATTTAAAAAATGTGGACTGGTTCGGGCTGCTGCCGAACACCTCCTAGCACGTCTCAGGCATATTTGAAAACCAATTGTAATACAGACATGAAAATTTACACTTAGATACTTTTTCACAAATAAAGAAATACGACTGTAATCGATTTCGAAAATGTGGACTGGTTCGGGTTTCTGCTGAAAAATTCCTAGCACGTCTCAGGCATATTTGAAAACCAATTGTAATACAGACATAAAAATTTATACTTAGATACTTTTTCACAAATAAAGAAATACGACTCATACCGATTTAAAAAATGTGGACTATTTCGGGTTGCTGGCGAAAAACTCCTAGCACGACTCAGGCATATTTGAAAACCATTTGTAATACAGACATGAAAATTTATACTTAGATACTTTTTCACAAATAAAGAAATACGACTGTAACCGATTTCGAAAATGTGGACTGGTTCGGGTTGCTGCCGAACAACTTTTAGCACGTCTCAGGCATATTTGAAAACCAATTGTATTACAGGCATGAAAATATACACTTTGATACTTTTTGATAAATAAAGAAATACGACTCATACCGATTTCAAAAATATGGACTGGTTCGGGTTGCTGCCGAACACCTCCTAGCACGTCTCAGGCATATTTGAAAACCAATTGTAATACAGACATGAAAATTTATACTTAGATACTTTTTCACAAATAAAGAAATACGACTGTAACCGATTTCGAAAATGTGGACTGGTTCGGATTGCTGCCGAACAACTTTTAGCACGTCTCCGGCATATTTGAAAACCAATTGTATTACAGGCATGAAAGCTTACACTTTGATACTTTTTGATAAATAAAGAAATACGACTCATACCGATTTCAAAAATATGGACTGGTTCGGGTAGCTGCCGAACACCTCCTAGCACGTCTCAGGCATATTTGAAAACCTATTGTAATACAGGCATGAAAATTTACACTTAGATACTTCTTCACAAATAAATATATACGACTGTTACCGATTTCGAAAATGTGGACTAGTTGGTGGCGAACAACTCCTAACACGTCTCAGCCATATTTGAAAACCAATTGTATTACAGGCATGAAAATGTACAATTCGATACTTTTTCACAAATAAAGAAATACGACTGTTAACTATTTCGAATATGTGGACTGGTTCGGGTTGCTGCCGAACAGCTCCTAGCACGTCTCAGGCATAATTAAAAACCAATTGTATTACAGGCATGAAAGTTTACACTTAGATACTTTTTCTTAAATAAAGATATACGACTCATTCCGATTTAAAAAATGTGAACTGGTTCGGGTTGCTGTCGAACAACTCCTAGCACGTCTCAGGCATATTTAAAAACCAATTGTAATACAGACATGAAAATTTACACTTAGATACTTTTTCACAAATAAAGAAATACGACTGTAATCAATTTCAAAAATGTGGACTGGTTCGGGTTTCTGCCGAACAACTCCTAGCTCGTCTCAGGCATATTTGAAAACCAATTGTAATACAGACATGAAAATTTACACTTAGACACTTTTTCACAAATAAAGAAATACGACTGTAATCGATTTCGAAAATGTGGACTGGTTCGGGTTGCTGCCGAACAACTTTTAGCACGTCTCAGGCATATTTGAAAACCAATTGTAATACAGACATGAAAATTTACACTTAGACACTTTTTCACAAATAAAAAAATACGACTCATACCGATTTAAAAAATGTGGACTGGTTCGGGCTGCTGCCGAACACCTCCTAGCACGTCTCAGGCATATTTGAAAACCAATTGTAATACAGACATGAAAATTTACACTTAGATACTTTTTCACAAATAAAGAAATACGACTGTAATCGATTTCGAAAATGTGGACTGGTTCGGGTTTCTGCCGAACAACTCCTAGCTCGTCTCAGGCATATTTGAAAACCAATTGTAATACAGACATGAAAATTTACACTTAGACACTTTTTCACAAATAAAGAAATACGACTGTAATCGATTTCGAAAATGTGGACTGGTTCGGGTTGCTGCCGAACAACTTTTAGCACGTCTCACGCATATTTGAAAACCAATTGTAATACAGACATGAAAATTTACACTTAGATACTTTTTCACAAATAAAGAAATACGACTCATACCGATTTAAAAAATGTGGACTATTTCGGGTTGCTGGCGAAAAACTCCTAGCACGTCTCAGGCATATTTGAAAACCATTTGTAATACAGACATGAAAATTTATACTTAGATACTTTTTCACAAATAAAGAAATACGACTGTAACCGATTTCGAAAATGTGGACTGGTTCGGGTTGCTGCCGAACAACTTTTAGCACGTCTCAGGCATATTTGAAAACCAATTGTATTACAGGCATGAAAGTTTACACTTTGATACTTTTTGATAAATAAAGAAATACGACTCATACCGATTTCAAAAATATGGACTGGTTCGTGTTGCTGCCGAACACCTCCTAACATGTCTCAGGCATATTTGAAAACCAATTGTAATACAGACATGAAAATTTATACTAAGATACTTTTTCACAAATAAAGAAATACGACTGTAACCGATTTCGAAAATGTGGACTGGTTCGGGTTGCTGCCGAACAACTTTTAGCACGTCTCAGGCATATTTGAAAACCAATTGTATTACAGGCATGAAAGTTTACACTTTGATACTTTTTGATAAATAAAGAAATACGACTCATACCGATTTCAAAAATATGGACTGGTTCGGGTTGCTGCCGAACACCTCCTAGCACGTCTCAGGCATATTTGAAAACCTATTGTAATACAGGCATGCAAATTTACACTTAGATACTTCTTCACAAATAAAGATATACGACTGTTACCGATTTCGAAAATGTGGACTAGTTGCTGGCGAACAACTCCTAACACGTCTCAGCCATATTTGAAAACCAATTGTATTACAGGCATGAAAATGTACAATTCGATACTTTTTCACAAATAAAGAAATACGACTGTTAACTATTTCGAAAATGTGGACTGGTTCGGGTTGCTGCCGAACAACTCCTAGCACATCTCAGGCATATTTAAAAACCAATTGTATTACAGGCATGAACGTTTACACTTAGATACTTTTTCTTAAATAATTATATACGACTCATTCCGATTTAAAAAATGTGGACTGGTTCGGGTTGCTGTCGAACAACTCAGGCATATTTAAAAACCAATTGTAATACAGACATGAAAATTTACACTTAGATACTTTTTCACAAATAAAGAAATACGACTGTAATCGATTTCGAAAATGTGGACTGGTTCGGGTTTCTGCCGAACAACTCCTAGCTCGTCTCAGGCATATTTGAAAACCAATTGTAATACAGAAATGAAAATTTACACTTAGACACTCTTTCACAAATAAAGAAATACGACTCATACCGATTTAAAAAATGTGGACTGGTTCGGGTTGCTGTCGAACAACTCCTAGCACGTCTCAGGCATATTTAAAAACCAATTGTAATACAGACATGAAAATTTACACTTAGATACTTTTTCACAAATAAAGAAATACGACTGTAATCGATTTCGAAAATGTAAAAAGGTTCGGGTTGCTGCCAAAAACCTCGTAGCACGTGTCAGGCATATTTGAAAACCAATTGTAATACAGGCATTAAAATTTATACTTAGATACTTTTTCACAAATAAAGAAATACGACTGTAATCGATTTCGAAAATGTGGACTGGTTCGGGTTGCTGCCGAACAACGCCTAGCACGTCTCAGGCATATTTGAAAACCAATTGTAATACAGGCATGAAAATTTACACTTAGATACTTTTTTACAAATAAAGAAATACGACTCATACCGATTTAAAAAATGTGGACTGGTTCGGGCTGCTGCCGAACACCTCCTAGCACGTCTCAGGCATATTTGAAAACCAATTGTAATACAGACATGAAAATTTACACTTAGATACTTTTTCACAAATAAAGAAATACGACTCATACCGATTTAAAAAATGTGGACTGGTTCGGGCTGCTGCCGAACACCTCCTAGCACGTCTCAGGCATATTTGAAAACCAATTGTAATACAGACATGAAAATTTACACTTAGATACTTTTTCACAAATAAAGAAATACGACTGTAATCGATTTCGAAAATGTGGACTGGTTCGGGTTTCTGCCGAACAACTCCTAGCACGTCTCAGGCATATTTGAAAACCAATTGTAATACAGACATGAAAATTTACACTTAGACACTTTTTCACAAATAAAGAAATACGACTCATACCGATTTAAAAAATGTGGACTGGTTCGGGTTGCTGTCGAACAACTCCTAGCACGTCTCAGGCATATTTAAAAATCAATTGTATTACAGGCATGAAATTTTACTCTTAGATACTTTTTCTTAAATAAAGATATACGACTCATACCGATTTCAAAAATGTGGACTGGTTCGGGTTGCTGCCAAACACCTCCTAGCACGTCTCAGGCATATTTGAAAACCAATTGTAATACAGACATGAAAATTTACACTTAGATACTTTTTCACAAATAAAGAAATACGACTGTAATCGATTTCGAAAATGTGGACTGGTTCGGGTTGCTGCCGAACAACTTTTAGCACGTCTCAGGCATATTTGAAAACCAATTGTAATACAGACATGAAAATTTACACTTAGACACTTTTTCACAAATAAAAAAATACGACTCATACCG
Organism: Argyra leucocephala; assembly: GCA_963942445.1. Classification (NCBI taxonomy): domain Eukaryota; kingdom Metazoa; phylum Arthropoda; class Insecta; order Diptera; family Dolichopodidae; genus Argyra; species Argyra leucocephala. The sequence goes on from OZ012682.1 coordinate 28,518,228, forward strand.
ATTTAAAAAATGTGGACTGGTTCGGGCTGCTGCCGAACACCTCCTAGCACGTCTCAGGCATATTTGAAAACCAATTGTAATACAGACATGAAAATTTACACTTAGATACTTTTTCACAAATAAAGAAATACGACTGTAATCGATTTCGAAAATGTGGACTGGTTCGGGTTTCTGCTGAAAAATTCCTAGCACGTCTCAGGCATATTTGAAAACCAATTGTAATACAGACATAAAAATTTATACTTAGATACTTTTTCACAAATAAAGAAATACGACTCATACCGATTTAAAAAATGTGGACTATTTCGGGTTCCTGGCGAAAAACTCCTAGCACGACTCAGGCATATTTGAAAACCATTTGTAATACAGACATGAAAATTTATACTTAGATACTTTTTCACAAATAAAGAAATACGACTGTAACCGATTTCGAAAATGTGGACTGGTTCGGGTTGCTGCCGAACAATTTTTAGCACGTCTCAGGCATATTTGTAAACCAATTGTATTACAGGCATGAAAATATACACTTTGATACTTTTTGATAAATAAAGAAATACGACTCATACCGATTTCAAAAATATGGACTGGTTCGGGTTGCTGCCGAACACCTCCTAGCACGTCTCAGGCATATTTGAAAACCAATTGTAATACAGACATGAAAATTTATACTTAGATACTTTTTCACAAATAAAGAAATACGACTGTAACCGATTTCGAAAATGTGGACTGGTTCGGATTGCTGCCGAACAACTTTTAGCACGTCTCCGGCATATTTGAAAACCAATTGTATTACAGGCATGAAAGCTTACACTTTGATACTTTTTGATAAATAAAGAAATACGACTCATACCGATTTCAAAAATATGGACTGGTTCGGATAGCTGCCGAACACCTCCTACACGTCTCAGGCATATTTGAAAACCTATTGTAATACAGGCATGAAAATTTACACTTAGATACTTCTTCACAAATAAAGATATACGACTGTTACCGATTTCGAAAATGTGGACTAGTTGGTGGCGAACAACTCCTAACACGTCTCAGCCATATTTGAAAACCAATTGTATTACAGGCATGAAAATGTACAATTCGATACTTTTTCACAAATAAAGAAATACGACTGTTAACTATTTCGAATATGTGGACTGGTTCGGGTTGCTGCCGAACAGCTCCTAGCACGTCTCAGGCATAATTAAAAACCAATTGTATTACAGGCATGAAAGTTTACACTTAGATACTTTTTCTTAAATAAAGATATACGACTCATTCCGATTTAAAAAATATGAACTGGTTCGGGTTGCTGTCGAACAACTCCTAGCACGTCTCAGGCATATTTAAAAACCAATTGTAATACAGACATGAAAATTTACACTTAGATACTTTTTCACAAATAAAGAAATACGACTGTAATCGATTTCGAAAATGTGGACTGGTTCGGGTTTCTGCCGAACAACTCCTAGCTCGTCTCAGGCATATTTGAAAACCAATTATAATACAGACATGAAAATTTACACTTAGACACTTTTTCACAAATAAAGAAATACGACTCATACCGATTTAAAAAATGTGGACTGGTTCGGGTTGCTGTCGAACAACTCCTAGCACGTCTCAGGCATATTTAAAAACCAATTGTAATACAGACATGAAAATTTACACTTAGATACTTTTTCACAAATAAAGAAATACGACTGTAATCGATTTCGAAAATGTGGACTGGTTCGGGTTTCTGCCGAACAACTCCTAGCTCGTCTCAGGCATATTTGAAAACCAATTATAATACAGACATGAAAATTTACACTTAGATACTTTTTCACAAAAAAAGAAATACGACGGTAATCGATTTCGAAAATGTGGACTGGTTCGAGTTGCTGCCAAACACCTCCTAGCACGTCTCAGGCATATTTGAATGTGGACTGGTTCGGGTTGATGTCGAACAACTCCTAGCACGTCTCAGGCATATTTAAAAACCAATTGTATTTAAGGCATGAAAATTTACACTTAGATACTTTTTCACAAATAAAGAAATACGACTCATACCGATTTAAAAAATGTGGACTGGTTCGGGTTGCTGTCGAACAACTCCTAGCACGTCTCAGGCATATTTAAAAACCAATTGTAATACAGACATGAAAATTTACACTTAGATACTTTTTCACAAATAAAGAAATACGACTGTAATCGATTTCGAAAATGTGGACTGGTTCGGGTTGCTGCCAAACACCTCCTAGCACGTGTCAGGCATATTTGAAAACCAATTGTAATACAGGCATTAAAATTTATACTTAGATACTTTTTCACAAATAAAGAAATACGACTGTAACCGATTTCGAAAATGTGGATTGGTTCGGGTTGCTGCCGAACAACGCCTAGCACGTCTCAGGCATATTTGAAAACCAATTGTAATACAGACATGAAAATTTACATTTAGATACTTTTTCACAAATAAAGAAATACGACTGTAATCGATTTCGAAAATGTGTACTGGTTCGGGTTGCTGCCGAACAACTTTTAGCACGTCTCAGGCATATTTGAAAACCAATTGTAATACAGACATGAAAATTTACACTTAGACACTTTTTCACAAATAAAAAAATACGACTCATACCGATTTAAAAAATGTGGACTGGTTCGGGCTGCTGCGGAACACCTCCTAGCACGTCTCAGGCATATTTGAAAACCAATTGTAATACAGACATGAAAATTTACACTTAGATACTTTTTCACAAATAAAGAAATACGACTGTAATCGATTTCGAAAATGTGGACTGGTTCGGGTTTCTGCTGAAAAATTCCTAGCACGTCTCAGGCATATTTGAAAACCAATTGTAATACAGACATGAAAATTTACACTTAGATACTTTTTCACAAATAAAGAAATACGACTGTAATCGATTTCGAAAATGTGGACTGGTTCGGGTTTCTGCCGAACAACTCCTAGCACGTCTGAGGCATATTTGAAAACCAATTGTAATACAGACATGAAAATTTACACTTAGACACTTTTTCTTAAATAAAGAAATACGACTCATACCGATTTAAAAAATGTGGACTGGTTAGGGTTGCTGTCGAACAACTCCTAGCACGTCTCAGGCATATTTAAAAATCAATTGTATTACAGGCATGAAATTTTACTCTTAGATACTTTTTCTTAAATAAAGATATACGACTCATACCGATTTCAAAAATGTGGACTGGTTCGGGTTGCTGCCAAACACCTCCTAGCACGTATCAGGCATATTTGAAAACCAATTGTAATACAGACATGAAAATTTACACTTAGATACTTTTTCACAAATAAAGAATTACGACTGTAATCGATTTCGAAAATGTGGACTGGTTCGGGTTGCTGTCGAACAACTTTTAGCACGTCTCAGGCATATTTGAAAACCAAATGTAATACAGACATGAAAATTTACACTTAGACACTTTTTCACAAATAAAGAAATACGACTCATACCGATTTAAAAAATGTGGACTGGTTCGGGCTGCTGCAGAACACCTCCTAGCACGTCTCAGGCATATTTGAAAACCAATTGTAATACAGACATGAAAATTTACACTTAGATACTTTTTCACAAATAAAGAAATACGACTGTAATCGATTTCGAAAATGTGGACTGGTTCGGGTTTCTGCTGAAAAACTCCTAGCACGTCTCAGGCATATTTGAAAACCAATTGTAATACAGACATGAAAATTTACACTTAGATACTTTTTCACAAATAAAGAAATACGACTGTAATCGATTTCGAAAATGTGGACTGGTTCGGGTTTCTTCCGAACAACTCCTAGCACGTCTCAGGCATATTTGAAAACCAATTGTAATACAGACATGAAAATTTACACTTAGACACTTTTTCACAAATAAAGAAATACGACTCATACCGATTTAAAAAATGTGGACTGGTTCGGGTTGCTGTCGAACAACTCCTAGCACGTCTCAGGCATATTTATAAACCAATTGTATTACAGGCATGAAAATTTACATTTAGATACTTTTTCACAAATAAAGAAATACGACTCATACCGATTTAAAAAATGTGGACTGGTTCGGGTTGCTGTCGAACAACTCCTAGCACGTCTCAGGCATATTTATAAACCAATTGTATTACAGGCATGAAAATTTACATTTAGATACTTTTTCTTAAATAAAGATATACGACTCATACCGATTTCAAAAATGTGGACTGGTTCGGGTTGCTGCCAAGCACCTCCTAGCACGTCTCAGGCATATTTGAAAACCAATTGTAAAACAGACATGAAAATTTACATTTAGATACTTTTTCACAAATAAAGAAATACGACTCATACCGATTTAAAAAATGTGTACTGGTTCGGGCTGATGCCGAACAACTCCTAGCACGTCTCAGGCATATTTGAAAACCAATTGTAATACAGGCATTAAAATTTATACTTAGATACTTTTTCACAAATAAAGAAATACGACTGTAACCGATTTCGAAAATGTGGACTGGTTCGGGTTGCTGCCGAACACCTTCTAGCACGTCTCAGGCCTATTTGAAAACCAATTGTAATACATGCATGAAAGTTTACACTTAGATACTTTTTCATAAATAAAGAAATACGACGCATACCGATTTCAAAAATGTGGACTGGTTCGGGTTATGCCGAACAACTCCTAGCACGTCTCAGGCATATTTGAAAACCAATTGTAATACAGGTATGAAATTTTACACTTAGATACTTTTTCATAAATAACGAAATACGACTCATGCCGATTTCAAAAATGTGGACTTGTTCGGGTTGCTGCCGAACAACTCCTAGCACGTCTCAGGCATATTTGAAAACCAATTGTAATACAGACATGAAAATTTACACTTAAGTACTTTTTCACAAATAAAGAAATACGACTCATACCGATTTAAAAAATGTGGAATGGTTCGGGCTGCTGCCGAACAACTCCTAGCACGTCTCAGGCATATTTGAAAACCAATTGTAATACAGACATGAAAATTTACACTTAGATACTTTTTCACAAATAAAGAAATACGACTCATACCGATTTCAAAAATGTGGACTGGTTCGGGTTGCTGTCGAACAACTCCTAGCACGTCTCAGGCATATTTGAAAACTAATTGTAATACAGACATGAAAATTTACACTTAGATACTTTTTCACAAATAAAGAAATACGACTGTAACCGATTTCGAAGATCTGGACTGGTTCGGGTTGCTGCCGAACATCTCCCAGCACGTCTCAGGCATATTTGAAAACCAATTGTAATACAGGCATGAAAGTTTACACTTAGATACTTTTTCATAAATAAAGAAATACGACTGTAACCGATTTCGAAGATCTGGACTGTTTCGGGTTGCTGCCGAACATCTCCTAGCACGTCTCAGGCATATTTGAAAACCAATTGTAATACAGGCATGAAAATTTACACTTAGATACTTTTTCACAAATAAAGAATTACGACTCATACCGATTTAAAAAATGTGGATTGGTTCTGGTTGCTGTCGAACAACTCCTAGCACGTCTCAGGCATATTTGAAAACCAATTGTAATACAGACATGAAAATTTACACTTAGGTACTTTTTCACAAATAAAGAAATACGACTCATACCGATTTAAAAAATGTGGAATGGTTCGGGCTGCTGCCGAACAACTCCTAGCACGTCTCAGGCATATTTGAAAACCAATTGTAATACAGACATGAAAATTTACACTTAGATACTTTTTCACAAATAACGAAATACGACTAATGCCGATTTCAAAAATGTGGACTTGTTCGGGTTGCTGCGGAACAACTCCTAGCACGTCTCAGGCATATTTGAAAACCAATTATAATACAGACATGAAAATTTACACTTAGGTACTTTTTCACAAATAAAGAAATACGACTCATACCGATTTAAAAAATGTGGACTGGTTCGGGTTGCTGTCGAACAACTCCTAGCACGTCTCAGGCATATTTGAAAACTAATTGTAATAGAGACATCAAAATTTACAATTAGATACTTTTTCACAAATAAAGAAATACGACTGTAATCGATTTCGAAAATGTGGACTGATTCGGGTTGCTGCCGAACAACTCCTAGCACATCTCAGGCATATTTGAAAACCAATTGTAATACAGACATGAAAATTTACACTTAGATACTTTTTCATAAATAAAGAAATACGACTCATACCGATTTGAAAAATGTGGACTGGTTCGCGTTGCTGTCGAACAACTCCTAGCACGTCTCAGGCATATTTGAAAACTAATTGTAATACAGACATGAAAATTTACACTTAGATACTTTTTCACAAATAAAGAAATACGACTGTAATCGATTTCGAAAATGTGGACTGATTCGGGTTGCTGCCGAACAACTCCTAGCACGTCTCAGGCATATTTGAAAACCAATTGTAATACAGACATGAAAATTTACACTTAGATACTTTTTCACAAATAAAGAAATACGACTCATACCGAATTCAAAAGAGTGGACCGGTTCGGGTTGCTGCCGAACACCTCCTAGCACGTCTCAGGCATATTTGAAAACCAATTGTAATACAGACATGAAAATTTACACTTAGATACTTTTTCACAAATAACGAAATACGACTAATGCCGATTTCAAAAATGTGGACTTGTTCGGGTTGCTGCGGAACAACTCCTAGCACGTCTCAGGCATATTTGAAAACCAATTATAATACAGACATGAAAATTTACACTTAGGTACTTTTTCACAAATAAAGAAATACGACTCATACCGATTTAAAAAATGTGGACTGGTTCGGGTTGCTGTCGAACAACTCCTAGCACGTCTCAGGCATATTTGAAAACTAATTGTAATAGAGACATCAAAATTTACAATTAGATACTTTTTCACAAATAAAGAAATACGACTGTAATCGATTTCGAAAATGTGGACTGATTCGGGTTGCTGCCGAACAACTCCTAGCACATCTCAGGCATATTTGAAAACCAATTGTAATACAGACATGAAAATTTACACTTAGATACTTTTTCATAAATAAAGAAATACGACTCATACCGATTTGAAAAATGTGGACTGGTTCGCGTTGCTGTCGAACAACTCCTAGCACGTCTCAGGCATATTTGAAAACTAATTGTAATACAGACATGAAAATTTACACTTAGATACTTTTTCACAAATAAAGAAATACGACTGTAATCGATTTCGAAAATGTGGACTGATTCGGGTTGCTGCCGAACAACTCCTAGCACGTCTCAGGCATATTTGAAAACCAATTGTAATACAGACATGAAAATTTACACTTAGATACTTTTTCACAAATAAAGAAATACGACTCATACCGAATTCAAAAGAGTGGACCGGTTCGGGTTGCTGCCGAACACCTCCTAGCACGTCTCAGGCATATTTGAAAACCAATTGTATTACAGACATGAAAGTTTACACTTAGATACTTTTTCATAAATAAAGAAATACGACTGTAACCGATTTCGAAGATCTGGACTGTTTCGGGTTGCTGCCGAACATCTCCTAGCACGTCTCAGGCATATTTGAAAACCAATTGTAATACAGGCATGAAAATTTACACTTAGATACTTTTTCACAAATAAAGAATTACGACTCATACCGATTTAAAATATGTGGATTGGTTCTGGTTGCTGTCGAACAACTCCTAGCACGTCTCAGGCATATTTGAAAACCAATTGTAATACAGACATGAAAATTTACACTTAGCTACTTTTTCACAAATAAAGAAATACGACTCATACCGATTTAAAAAATGTGGACTAGTTCGGGTTGCTGCCGAACAACTACTAGCACGTCTCAGGCATATTTGAAAACCAATTGTAATACAGTTATGAAAGTTTACACTTAGATACTTTTTCGTAAATAAAGAAATACGACACATGCCGATTTCAAAAATGTGGACTGGTTCGAGTTGCTGCCGAACAACTCCTAGCACGTCTCAGGCATATTTGAAAACCAATTGTAATACAGACATGAAAATTTACACTTAGATACTTTTTCACAAATAAAGAAATACGACTCATACCGATTTAAAAAATTTGGACTGGTTCGGGTTGCTGTCGAACAACTCCTAGCACGTCTCAGGCATATTTGAAAACCAATTGTAATACCGACATGAAAATTTACACTTAGATACTTTTTCACAAATAAAGAAATACGACTCATGCCGATTTCAAAAATGTGGACTGGTTCGAGTTGCTGCCGAACAACTCCTAGCACGTCTCAGGCATATTTGAAAACCAATTGTAATACCGACATGAAAATTAACACTTAGATACTTTTTCACAAATAAAGAAATACGACTCGTACCGATTTAAAAAATTTGGACTGGTTCGGGTTGCTGTCGAACAACTGCTAGCACGTCTCAGGCATCTTTGAAAACCAATTGTAATACAGACATGAAAATTTACACTTAGATACTTTTTCACAAATAAAGAAATACGACTCATACCGATTTAAAAAATTTGGACTGGTTCGGGTTGCTGTCGAACAACTCCTAGCACGTCTCAGGCATATTTGAAAACCAATTGTAATACAGACATGAAAATTTACACTTAGCTACTTTTTCACAAATAAAGAAATACGACTCATACCGATTTAAAAAATGTGGACTAGTTCGGGTTGCTGCCGAACAACTACTAGCACGTCTCAGGCATATTTGAAAACCAATTGTAATACAGTTATGAAAGTTTACACTTAGATACTTTTTCATAAATAAAGAAATACGACTCATGCCGATTTCAAAAATGTGGACTGGTTCGAGTTGCTGCCGAACAACTCCTAGCACGTCTCAGGCATATTTGAAAACCAATTGTAATACAGACATGAAAATTTACACTTAGATACTTTTTCACAAATAAAGAAATACGACTCATACCGATTTAAAAAATTTGGACTGGTTCGGGTTGCTGTCGAACAACTCCTAGCACGTCTCAGGCATATTTGAAAACCAATTGTAATACCGACATGAAAATTTACACTTAGCTACTTTTTCACAAATAAAGAAATACGACTCATACCGATTTAAAAAATGTGGACTATTTCGGGTTGCTGCCGAACACCTCCTAGCACGTCCCAGGCATATTTGAAAACCAATTGTAATACAGGCATGAAAGTTTACACTTAGACACTTTTTCATAAATAAAGAAATACGACTCATACCGATTTAAAAAATTTGGACTGGTTCGGGTTGCTGTCGAACAACTCCTAGCACGTCTCAGGCATATTTGAAAACCAATTGTAATACCGACATGAAAATTTACACTTAGCTACTTTTTCACAAATAAAGAAATACGACTAATACCGATTTAAAAAATGTGGACTAGTTCGGGTTGCTGCCGAACAACTCCTAGCACGTCTCAGGCATATTTGAAAACCAATTGTAATACAGACATGAAAATTTACACTTAAATACTTTTTCACAAATAAAGAAATACGACTCATACCGATTTAAAAAAATTGGACTGGTTCGGGTTGCTGTCGAACAACTCCTAGCACGTCTCAGGCATATTTGAAAACCAATTGTAATACCGACATGAAAATTTACACTTAGCTACTTTTTCACAAATAAAGAAATACGACTCATACCGATTTAAAAAATGTGGACTAGTTCGGGTTGCTGCCGAACAACTCCTAGCACGTCTCAGGCATATTTGAAAACCAATTGTAATACAGTTATGAAAGTTTACACTTAGATACTTTTTCATAAATAAAGAAATACGACTCATGCCGATTTCAAAAATGTGGACCGGTTCGGGTTGCTGCCGAACAACTCCTAGCACGTCTCAGGCATATTTGAAAACCAATTGTAATACAGACATGAAAATTTACACTTAGATACTTTTTCACAAATAAAGAAATACGACTGTAACCGATTTCGAAAATGTGGACTGGTTCGGGTCGCTGCCGAACAACTTTTAGCACATCTCAGGCATATTTGAAAACCAATTGTAATGCAGGCATGAAAATTTACACTTAGATACTTTTTCACAAATAAAGAAATACGACTCATACTGATTTAAAAAATGTGGACTGGTTCGGGCTGCTGTCGAACACCTCCTAGCACGTCTCAGGCATATTTGAAAATCAATTGTAATGCAGACATGAAAATTTATACAGATACTTTTTCAGAAATAAAGAAATACGACTGTAACCGATTTCGAAAATGTGGACTGGTTCGGGTTGCTGCCGAACAACTCATAGCACGTCTCAGGCATATTTGAAAACCAATTGTAATACAGTTATGAAAGTTTACACTTAGATACTTTTTAAGAAATAAAGAAATACGACTGTAACCGATTTCGAAAATGTGGACTGGTTCGGGTTGCTGCCGAACAACTCCTAGCACATCTCAGGCATATTTGAAAACCAATTGTAATACAGTTATGAAAGTTTGCACAGATACTTTTTCATAAATAAATAAATACGACTCATACCGATTTCAAAAATGTGGACTGGTTCGGGTTGCTGCCGAACAACTCCTAGCACATCTCAGGCATATTTGAAAACCAATTGTAATACAGACATGAAAATTTACACTTAGATACTTTTTCACAAGTAAAGAAATACGACTCATACCGATTTAAAAAATTTGGACTGGTTCGGGTTGCTGTCGAACAACTCCTAGCTCGTCTCAGGCATATTTGAAAACAAATTGTAATAGAGTTATGAAAGTTTACACTTAGATACTTTTTCATAAATAAAGAAATACGACTCATGACGATTTCAAAAATGTGGACTGGTTCGGGTTGCTGCCGAACAACTTTTAGCACGTCTCAGGCATATTTGAAAACCAATTGTATTACAGGTATGAAAGTTTACACTTAGATACTTTTTCATAAATAAAGAAATACGACTGTAACCGATTTTCAAAATGTGGACTGGTTCGGGTCGCTGCCGAACAACTTTTAGCACGTCTCAGGCATATTGGAAAACCAATTGTAATACAGGCATGACAATTTACACTTAGATACTTTTTCACAAATAAAAAAATACGACTCATACCGATTTCAAAAATGTGGACTGTTTCGGGTTGCTGCCGAACACCTCCTAGCACGTCTCAGGCATATTTGAAAACCAATTGTATTACCGGCATGAAAGTTTACACTTAGATACCTTTTCTTAAATAAAGAAATACGACTCATACCGATTTAAAAAATGTGGACTGGTTCGGGTTGCTGCCGAACACCTCCTAGCACGTCTCAGGCATATTTGAAAACCAATTGTAATACAGTTATGAAAGTTTACACTTAGATACTTTTTCATAAATAAAGAAATACGACTCATGCCGATTTCAAAAATGTGGACTGGTTCGAGTTGCTGCCGAACAACTCCTAGCACGTCTCAGGCATATTTGAAAACCAATTGTAATACAGACATGAAAATTTACACTTAGATACTTTTTCACAAATAAAGAAATACGACTGTAACCGATTTGGAAAATGTGGACTGGTTCGGGTTGCTGCCGAACAACTCCTAGCACATCTCAGGCATATTTGAAAACCAATTGTAATACAGTTATGAAAGTTTACACTTAGATACTTTTTCATAAATAAAGAAATACGACTCATGCCGATTTCAAAAATGTGGACTTGTTCGGGTTGCTGCCGCACAACTCCTAGCACGTCTCAGGCATATTTGAAAACCAATTGTAATACAGACATGAAAATTTACACTTAGATACTTTTTCACAAATAAAGAAATACGACTCATACCGATTTAAAAAATTTGGACTGGTTCGGGTTGCTGTCGACCAACTCCTAGCACGTCTCAGGCATATTTGAAAACCAATTGTAATACCGACATGAAAATTTACACTTAGATACTTTTTCACAAATAAAGAAATACGACTCATACCGATTTAAAAAATTTGGACTGGTTCGGGTTGCTGTCGAACAACTCCTAGCACGTCTCAGTCATATTTGAAAACCAATTGTAATACCGACATGAAAATTTACACTTAGCTACTTTTTCACAAATAAAGAAATACGACTCATACCGATTTAAAAAATGTGGACTAGTTCGGGTTGCTACCGAACACCTTCTAGCACGTCCCAGGCATATTTGAAAACCAATTGTAATACAGGCATGAAAGTTTACACTTAGACACTTTTTCATAAATAAAGAAATACGACTCATACCGATTTCAAAAATGTGGACCAGTTCGGGTTGCTGCCGCACAACTCCTAGCACGTCTCAGGCATATTTGAAAACCAATTGTAATACAGACATGAAAATTTACACTTAGATACTTTTTCACAAATAAAGAAATACGACATATACCGATTTAAAAAATTTGGACTGGTTCGGGTTGCTGTCGAACAACTCCTAGCACGTCTCAGGCATATTTGAAAACCAATTGTAATACCGACATGAAAATTTACACTTAGCTACTTTTTCACAAATAAAGAAATACGACTCATACCGATTTAAAAAATGTGGACTAGTTCGGGTTGCTGCCGAACAACTCCTAGCACGTCTCAGGCATATTTGAAAACCAATTGTAATATAGTTATTAAAGTTTACACTTAGATACTTTTTCATAAATAAAGAAATACGACTCATGCCGATTTCAAAAATGTGGACTGGTTCGGGTTGCTGCCGAACAACTCCTAGCACGTCTCAGGCATATTTGAAAACCAATTGTAATACAGACATGAAAATTTACACTTAGATACTTTTTCACAAATAAAGAAATACGACTGTAACCGATATCGAAAATGTGGACTGGTTCGGGTCGCTGCCGAACAACTTGTAGCACATCTCAGGCATATTTGAAAACCAATTGTAATACAGGCATGAAAATTTACACTTAGATACTTTTTCACAAATAAAGAAATACGACTGATACTGATTTAAAAAATGTGGACTGGTTCGGGCTGCTGTCGAACACCTCCTAGCACGTCTCAGGCATATTTGAAAATCAATTGTAATACAGACATGAAAATTTATACTTAGATACTTTTTCAGAAATAAAGATATACGACTGTAACCGATTTCGAAAATGTGGACTGGTTCGGGTTGCTGCCGAACAACTCCTAGCCCGTCTCAGGGATATTTGAAAACCAATTGTAATACAGTTATGAAAGTTTACACTTAGATACTTTTTCAGAAATAAAGAAATACGACTGTAACCGATTTCCAAAATGTGGACTGGTTCGGGTTGCTGCCGAACAACTCCTAGCACATCTCAGGCATATTTGAAAACCAATTGTAATACAGTTATGAAAGTTTACACAGATACTTTTTCATAAATAAATAAATACGACTCATACCGATTTCAAAAATGTGGACTGGTTCGGGTTGCTGCCGAACACTTCCTAGCACATCTCAGGCATATTTGAAAATAAATTGTAATAGAGTTATGAAAGTTTACACTTAGATACTTTTTCATAAATAAAGAAATACGACTCATGCCGATTTCAAAAATGTGGACTGGTTCGGGTTGCTGCCGAACAACTCCTACCACGTCTCAGGCATATTTGAAAACCAATTGTAATACAGACATGAAAATTTACACTTAGCTACTTTTTCACAAATAGAGAAATACGACTCATACCGATTTAAAAAATGTGGACTGGTTCGGGTTGCTGCCGAACAACTCCTAGCACGTCTCAGGCATATTTGAAAACCAATTGTAATACAGACATGAAAATTTACACTTAGCTACTTTTTCACAAATAAAGAAATACGACTCATACCGATTTAAAAAATGTGGACTAGTTCGGGTTGCTGCCGAACAACTACTAGCACGTCTCAGGCATATTTGAAAACCAATTGTAATACAGTTATGAAAGTTTACACTTAGATACTTTTTCATAAATAAAGAAATACGACTCATGCCGATTTCAAAAATGTGGACTGGTTCGAGTTGCTGCCGAACAACTCCTAGCACGTCTCAGGCATATTTGAAAACCAATTGTAATACAGACATGAAAATTTACACTTAGATACTTTTTCACAAATAAAGAAATACGACTCATACCGATTTAAAAAATTTGGACTGATTCGGGTTGCTGTCGAACAACTCCTAGCACGTCTCAGGCATATTTGAGAACCAATTGTAATACAGACATGAAAATTTACACTTAGCTACTTTTTCACAAATAGAGAAATACGACTCATACCGATTTAAAAAATGTGGACTGGTTCGGGTTGCTGCCGAACAACTCCTAGCACGTCTCAAGCATATTTGAAAACCAATTGTATTACAGGCATGAAAGTTTACACAGATACTTTTTCATAAATAAATAAATACGACTCATACCGATTTCAAAAATGTGGACTGGTTCGGGGTGCTGCCGAACACCTCCTAGCACGTCCTAGGCATATTTGAAAACCAATTGTAATACAGGCATGAAAGTTTACACTTAGACACTTTTTCATAAATAAAGAAATACGACTCATACCGATTTCAAAAATGTGGACTAGTTCGGGTTGCTGCCGAACACCTCCTAGCACGTCTCAGGCATATTTGAAAACCAATTGTAATACAGACATGAAAATTTATACTTAGATACTTTTTCACAAATAAAGAAATACGACTGAAACCAATTTCGAAAATGTGGACTGGTTCGGGTTGCTGCCGAACAACTCCTAGCACATCTCAGGCATATTTGAAAACCAATTGTAATACAGTTATGAAAGTTTACACAGATATTTTTCATAAATAAATAAATACGACTCGTACCGATTTCAAAAATGTGGACTAGTTCGGGTTGCTGCCGAACAACTTTTAGCACATCTCAGGCATATTTGAAAACCAATTGTAATACAGTTATGAAAGTTTACACAGATACTTTTTCATAAATAAATAAATACGACTCGTACCGATTTCAAAAATGTGGACTGGTTCGGGTTGCTGCCGAACAACTTTTAGCACATCTCAGGCATATTTGAAAACCAATTGTAATACAGTTATGAAAGTTTACACAGATACTTTTTCATAAATAAATAAATACGACTCGTACCGATTTCAAAAATGTGGACTGGTTCGGGTTGCTGCCGAACAACTTTTAGCACATCTCAGGCATATTTGAAAACTAATTGTAATACAGGCATTAAAATTTATACTTAGATACTTTTTCACAAATAAAGAAATACGACTGTAACCGATTTCGAAAATGTGGACTGGTTCGGGGTGCTGCCGAACAACTTTTAGCACGTCTCAGGCATATTTGAAAACCAATTGTATTACAGGCATGAAAGTTTAAACTTAGATACTTTTTCATAAATAAAGAAATAAGACTCATACCGAATTCAAAAGAGTGGACCGGTTCGGGTTGCTGCCGAACACCTCCTAGCACGTCTCAGGCATATTTGAAAACCAATTGTATTACAAGCATGAAAGTTTACACTTAGATACTTTCTCATAAATAAAGAAATACGACTGTAACCGATTTCGAAGATCTGGACTGTTTCGGGTTGCTGCCGAACATCTCCTAGCACGTCTCAGGCATATTTGAAAACCAATTGTAATACAGGCATGAAAATTTACACTTAGATACTTTTTCACAAATAAAGAAATACGACTCATACCGATTTAAAAAATGTGGATTGGTTCGGGTTGCTGTCGAACAACTCCTAGCACGTCTCAGGCATATTTGAAAACCAATTGTATAACAGACATGAAAATTTACACTTAGCTACTTTTTCACAAATAAAGAAATACGACTCAGACCGATTTAAAAAATGTGGACTAGTTCGGGTTGCTGCCGAACAACTACTAGCACGTCTCAGGCATACTTGAAAACCAATTGTAATACAGACATGAAAATTTACACTTAGATACTTTTTCACAAATAAAGAAATACGACTGTAACCGATTTGAAAAATGTGGACTGGTTCGGGTTGCTGCCGAACAACTCCTAGCACATCTCAGGCATATTTGAAAACCAATTGTAATACAGTTATGAAAGTTTACACAGATACTTTTTCATAAATAAATAAATACGACTCGTACCGATTTCAAAAATGTGGACTGGTTCGGGTTGCTGCCGAACAACTTTTAGCACATCTCAGGCATATGTGAAAACCAATTGTAATACAGTTATGAAATTTTACACAGATACTTTTTAATAAATAAATAAATACGACTCGTACCGATTTCAAAAATGTGGACTGGTTCGGGTTGCTGCCGAACAACTTTTAGCACATCTCAGGCATATTTGAAAACTAATTGTAATACAGGCATTAAAATTTATACTTAGATACTTTTTCACAAATAAAGAAATACGACTGTAACCGATTTCGAAAATGTGGACTGGTTCGGGGTGCTGCCGAACAACTTTTAGCACGTCTCAGGCATATTTGAAAACCAATTGTATTACAGGCATGAAAGTTTACACTTAGATACTTTTTCATAAATAAAGAAATAAGACTCATACCGAATTCAAAAGAGTGGACCGGTTCGGGTTGCTGCCGAACACCTCCCAGCACGTCTCAGGCATATTTGAAAACCAATTGTATTACAGGCATGAAAGTTTACACTTAGATACTTTCTCATAAATAAAGAAATACGACTGTAAACCAATTGTAATACAGACATGAAAATTTACACTTAGATATTTTTTCACAAATAAAGAAATGCGACTGTTAACTATTTCGAAAATCTGGACTGGTTCGGGTTGCTGCCGAACAACTCCTAGCACGTCTCAGGCATATTTGAAAACCAATTGTAATACAGGCACGAAAATTTACACATAGATACTTTTTCACAAATAAAGAAATACGACTCATACTGATTAAAAAAATCTGGACTGGTTCGGGCTGCTGTCGAACACCTCCTAGAACGTCTCAGGCATATTTGAAAACCAATTGTAATAGAGACATGAAAATTTATACTTACATACTTTTTCACAAATAAAGAAATACGACTGTAACCGATTTCGAAAATGTGGACCGGTTCGGGTTGCTGTCGAACAACTCCTAGCACGTCTCAGGCATATTTGAAACCTAATTGTAATACAGACATGAAAATTTACACTTAGATACTTTTTCACAAATAAAGAAATACGACTGTAATCGATTTTGAAAATGTGGACTGGTTCGGGTTGCTGCCGAACAATTCCTAGCACATCTCAGGCATATTTGAAAACCAATTGTAATACAGACATGAAAATTTACACTTTGATACTTTTTCACAAATAAAGAAATACGACTCATACCGATTTAAAAAATGTGGACTGGTTCGGGCTGCTGCCGAACAACTCCTAGCACGTCTCAGGCATATTTGAAAACTAATTGTAATACAGGCAATAAAATTTATACTTAGATACTTTTTCACAAACAAAGAAATACGACTGTAACCGGTTTCGAAAATGTGGACTGGTTCGGGTTGCTGCCGAACAACTTTTAGCACGTCTCAGGCATATTTGAAAACCAATTGTATTACAGGCATGAAAGTTTACACTTAGATACTTTTTCATAAATAAAGAAATATGACTCATACCGAATTCAAAAGAGTGGACCGGTTCGGGTTGCTGCCGAACACCTCCTAGCACGTCTCAGGCATATTTGAAAACCAATTGTATTACAGGCATGAAAGTTTACACTTAGATACTTTTTCACAAATAAAGAAATACGACTCATACCGATTTAAAAAATGTGGATTGGTTCGGGTTGCTGTCGAACAACTCCTAGCACGTCTCAGGCATATTTGAAAACCAATTGTAATACAGACATGAAAATTTACACTTAGATACTTTTTCACAAATAAAGAAATACGACTGTAACCGATTTCGAAAATGTGGACTGGTTCGGGTTGCTGTCGAACAACTCCTAGCACGTCTCAGGCATATTTGAAAACTAATTGTAATACAGGCATGAAAATTTACACTTAGATACTTTTTCACAAATAAAGAAATACGACTCATACCGATTTAAAAAATGTGGATTGGTTCGGGATGCTGTCGAACAACTCCTAGCACGTCTCAGGCATATTTGAAAACCAATTGTAATACAGACATGAAAATTTATACTTAGATACTTTTTCACAAATAAAGAAATACGACTGTAACCGATTTCGAAAATGTGGACTGGTTCGGGTTGCTGTCGAACAACTCCTAGCACGTCTCAGGCATATTTGAAAACTAATTGTAATACAGACATGAAAATTTACACTTAGATACTTTTTCACAAATAAAGAAATACGACTGTAACCGATTTCGAAGATCTGGACTGTTTCGGGTTGCTGCCGAACATATCCTAGCACGTCTCAGGAATATTTGAAAACCAATTGTAATACAGGCATGAAAATTTACACTTAGATACTTTTTCACAAATAAAGAAATACGACTCATACCGATTTAAAAAATGTGGATTGGTTCGGGTTGCTGTCGAACAACTCCTAGCACGTCTCAGGCATATTTGAAAACCAATTGTAATACAGACATGAAAATTTACACTTAGCTACTTTTTCACAAATAAAGAAATACGACTCAGACCGATTTAAAAAATGTGGACTAGTTCGGGTTGCTGCCGAACAACTACTAGCACGTCTCAGGCATATTTGAAAACCAATTGTAATACCGACATGAAAATTTAAACTTAGATACTTTTTCACAAATAAAGAAATACGACTCATACCGATTTAAAAAATGTGGACTAGTTCGGGTTGCTGCCGAACAACTACTAGCACGTCTCAGGCATATTTGAAAACGAATTGTAATACAGTTATGAAAGTTTACACTTAGATACTTTTTCATACATAAAGAAATACGACTCATGCCGATTTGAAAAATGTGGACTGGTTCGGGTTGCTGCCGAACAACTCCTAGCACGTCTCAGGCATATTTGAAAACCAATTGTAATACAGACATGAAAATTTACACTTAGATACTTTTTCACAAATAAAGAAATACGACTGTAACCGATTTCGAAAATGTGGACTGGTTCGGGTCGCTGCCGAACAACTTTTAGCACATCTCAGGCATATTTGAAAACCAATTGTAATACAGGCATGAAAATTTACACTTAGATACTTTTTCACAAATAAAGAAATACGACTCATACTGATTTAAAAAATGTGGACTGGTTCGGGCTGCTGTCGAACACCTCCTAGCACGTCTCAGGCATATTTGAAAATCAATTGTAATACAGACATGAAAATTTATACTTAGATACTTTTTCAGAAATAAAGATATACGACTGTAACCGATTTCGCAAATGTGGACTGGTTCGGGTTGCTGCCGAACAACTCCTAGCCCGTCTCATTGAAAACCAATTGTAATACAGTTATGAAAGTTTACACTTAGATACTTTTTCAGAAATAAAGAAATACGACTGTAACCGATTTCCAAAATGTGGACTGGTTCGGGTTGCTGCCGAACAACTCCTAGCACATCTCAGGCATATTTGAAAACCAATTGTAATACAGTTATGAAAGTTTACACAGATACTTTTTCATAAATAAATAAATACGACTCATACCGATTTCAAAAATGTGGACTGGTTCGGGTTGCTGCCGAACACTTCCTAGCACATCTCAGGCATATTTGAAAACAAATTGTAATAGAGTTATGAAAGTTTACACTTAGATACTTTTTCATAAATAAAGAAATACGACTCATGCCGATTTCAAAAATGTGGACTGGTTCGGGTTGCTGCCGAACAACTCCTACCACGTCTCAGGCATATTTGAAAACCAATTGTAATACAGACATGAAAATTTACACTTAGCTACTTTTTCACAAATAGAGAAATACGACTCATACCGATTTAAAAAATGTGGACTGGTTCGGGTTGCTGCCGAACAACTCCTAGCACGTCTCAGGCATATTTGAAAACCAATTGTAATACAGACATGAAAATTTACACTTAGCTACTTTTTCACAAATAAAGAAATACGACTCATGCCGATTTCAAAAATGTGGACTGGTTCGAGTTGCTGCCGAACAACTCCTAGCACGTCTCAGGCATATTTGAAAACCAATTGTAATACAGACATGAAAATTTACACTTAGATATTTTTTCACAAGTAAAGAAATACGACTCATACCGATTTAAAAAATTTGGACTGATTCGGGTTGCTGTCGAACAACTCCTAGCACGTCTCAGGCATATTTGAGAACCAATTGTAATACAGACATGAAAATTTACACTTAGCTACTTTTTCACAAATAGAGAAATACGACTCATACCGATTTAAAAAATGTGGACTGGTTCGGGTTGCTGCCGCACAACTCCTAGCACGTCTCAAGCATATTTGAAAACCAATTGTATTACAGGCATGAAAGTTTACACAGATACTTTTTCATAAATAAATAAATACGACTCATACCGATTTTAAAAATGTGGACTGGTTCGGGTTGCTGCCGAACACCTCCTAGCACGTCCTAGGCATATTTGAAAACCAATTGTAATACAAGCATGAAAGTTTACACTTAGACACTTTTTCATAAATAAAGAAATACGACTCATACCGATTTCAAAAATGTGGACTAGTTCGGGTTGCTGCCGAACACCTCCTAGCACGTCTCAGGCATATTTGAAAACCAATTGTAATACAGACATGAAAATTTATACTTAGATACTTTTTCACAAATAAAGAAATACGACTGTAACCAATTTCGAAAATGTGGACTGATTCGGGTTGCTGCCGAACAACTCCTAGCACATCTCAGGCATATTTGAAAACCAATTGTAATACAGTTATGAAAGTTTACACAGATATTTTTCATAAATAAATAAATACGACTCGTACCGATTTCAAAAATGTGGACTAGTTCGGGTTGCTGCCGAACAACTTTTAGCACATCTCAGGCATATTTGAAAACCAATTGTAATACAGTTATGAAAGTTTACACAGATACTTTTTCATAAATAAATAAATACGACTCGTACCGATTTCAAAAATGTGGACTGGTTCGGGTTGCTGCCGAACAACTTTTAGCACATCTCAGGCATATTTGAAAACCAATTGTAATACAGTTATGAAAGTTTACACAGATACTTTTTCATAAATAAATAAATACGACTCGTACCGATTTCAAAAATGTGGACTGGTTCGGGTTGCTGCCGAACAACTTTTAGCACATCTCAGGCATATTTGAAAACTAATTGTAATACAGGCATTAAAATTTATACTTAGATACTTTTTCACAAATAAAGAAATACGACTGTAACCGATTTCGAAAATGTGGACTGGTTCGGGGTGCTGCCGAACAACTTTTAGCACGTCTCAGGCATATTTGAAAACCAATTGTATTACAGGCATGAAAGTTTACACTTAGATACTTTTTCATAAATAAAGAAATAAGACTCATACCGAATTCAAAAGAGTGGACCGGTTCGGGTTGCTGCCGAACACCTCTTAGCACGTCTCAGGCATATTTGAAAACCAATTGTATTACAAGCATGAAAGTTTACACTTAGATACTTTCTCATAAATAAAGAAATACGACTGTAACCGATTTCGAAGATCATGACTGTTTCGGGTTGCTGCCGAACATCTCCTAGCACGTCTCAGGCATATTTGAAAACCAATTGTAATACAGGCATGAAAATTTACACTTAGATACTTTTTCACAAATAAAGAAATACGACTCATACCGATTTAAAAAATGTGGATTGGTTCGGGTTGCTGTCGAACAACTCCTAGCACGTCTCAGGCATATTTGAAAACCAATTGTAATACAGACATGAAAATTTACACTTAGCTACTTTTTCACAAATAAAGAAATACGACTCAGACCGATTTAAAAAATGTGGACTAGTTCGGGTTGCTGCCGAACAACTACTAGCACGCCTCAGGCATACTTGAAAACCAATTGTAATACAGACATGAAAATTTACACTTAGATACTTTTTCACAAATAAAGAAATACGACTGTAACCGATTTGAAAAATGTGGACTGGTTCGGGTTGCTGCCGAACAACTCCTAGCACATCTCAGGCATATTTGAAAACCAATTGTAATACAGTTATGAAAGTTTACACAGATAATTTTTCATAAATAAATAAATACGACTCGTACCGATTTCAAAAATGTGGACTGGTACGGGTTGCTGCCGAACAACTTTTAGCACATCTCAGGCATATTTGAAAACCAATTGTAATACAGTTATGAAATTTTACACAGATACTTTTTAATAAATAAATAAATACGACTCGTACCGATTTCAAAAATGTGGACTGGTTCGGGTTGCTGCCGAACAACTTTTAGCACATCTCAGGCATATTTGAAAACTAATTGTAATACAGGCATTAAAATTTATACTTAGATACTTTTTCACAAATAAAGAAATACGACTGTAACCGATTTCGAAAATGTGGACTGGTTCGGGGTGCTGCCGAACAACTTTTAGCACGTCTCAGGCATATTTGAAAACCAATTGTATTACAGGCATGAAAGTTTACACTTAGATACTTTTTCATAAATAAAGAAATAAGACTCATACCGAATTCAAAAGAGTGGACCGGTTCGGGTTGCTGCCGAACACCTCCTAGCACGTCTCAGGCATATTTGAAAACCAATTGTATTACAGGCATGAAAGTTTACACTTAGATACTTTCTCATAAATAAAGAAATACGACTGTAAACCAATTGTAATACAGACATGAAAATTTACACTTAGATATTTTTTCACAAATAAAGAAATACGACTGTTAACTATTTCGAAAATCTGGACTGGTTCGGGTTGCTGCCGAACAACTCCTAGCACGTCTCAGGCATATTTGAAAACCAATTGTAATACAGGCACGAAAATTTACACATAGATACTTTTTCACAAATAAAGAAATACGACTCATACTGATTAAAAAAATCTGGACTGGTTCGGGCTGCTGTCGAACACCTCCTAGAATGTCTCAGGCATATTTGAAAACCAATTGTAATAGAGACATGAAAATTTATACTTACATACTTTTTCACAAATAAAGAAATACGACTGTAACCGATTTCGAAAATGTGGACCGGTTCGGGTTGCTGTCGAACAACTCCTAGCACGTCTCAGGCATATTTGAAACCTAATTGTAATACAGACATGAAAATTTACACTTAGATACTTTTTCACAAATAAAGAAATACGACTGTAATCGATTTCGAAAATGTGGACTGGTTCGGGTTGTTGCCGAACAACTCCTAGCACATCTCAGGCATATTTGAAAACCAATTGTAATACAGACATGAAAATTTACACTTAGATACTTTTTCACAAATAAAGAAATACGACTCATACCGATTTAAAAAATGTGGACTGGTTCGGGCTGCTGCCGAACAACTCCTAGCACGTCTCAGGCATATTTGAAAACTAATTGTAATACAGGCAATAAAATTTATACTTAGATACTTTTTCACAAACAAAGAAATACGACTGTAACCGGTTTCGAAAATGTGGACTGGTTCGGGTTGCTGCCGAACAACTTTTAGCACGTCTCAGGCATATTTGAAAACCAATTGTATTACAGGCATGAAAGTTTACACTTAGATACTTTTTCATAAATAAAGAAATATGACTCATACCGAATTCAAAAGAGTGGACCAGTTCGGGTTGCTGCCGAACACCTCCTAGCACGTCTCAGGCATATTTGAAAACCAATTGTATTACAGGCATGAAAGTTTACACTTAGATACTTTTTCACAAATAAAGAAATACGACTCATACCGATTTAAAAAATGTGGATTGGTTCGGGTTGCTGTCGAACAACTCCTAGCACGTCTCAGGCATATTTGAAAACCAATTGTAATACAGACATGAAAATTTACACTTAGATACTTTTTCACAAATAAAGAAATACGACTGTAACCGATTTCGAAAATGTGGACTGGTTCGGGTTGCTGTCGAACAACTCCTAGCACGTCTCAGGCATATTTGAAAACTAATTGTAATACAGGCATGAAAATTTACACTTAGATACTTTTTCACAAATAAAGAAATACGACTCATACCGATTTAAAAAATGTGGATTGGTTCGGGTTGCTGTCGAACAACTCCTAGCACGTCTCAGGCATATTTGAAAACCAATTGTAATACAGACATGAAAATTTATACTTAGATACTTTTTCACAAATAAAGAAATACGACTGTAACCGATTTCGAAAATGTGGACTGGTTCGGGTTGCTGTCGAACAACTTTTAGCACATCTCAGGCATATTTGAAAACTAATTGTAATACAGGCATTAAAATTTATACTTAGATACTTTTTCACAAACAAAGAAATACGACTGTAACCGATTTCGAAAATGTGGACTGGTTCGGGGTGCTGCCGAACAACTTTTAACACGTCTCAGGCATATTTGAAAACTAATTGTAATACAGACATGAAAATTTACACTTAGATACTTTTTCACAAATAAAGAAATACGACTGTAACCGATTTCGAAGATCTGGACTGTTGCGGGTTGCTGCCGAACATCTCCTAGCACGTCTCAGGCATATTTGAAAACCAATTGTAATACAGGCATGAAAATTTACACTTAGATACTTTTTCACAAATAAAGAAATACGACTCATACCGATTTAAAAAATGTGGATTGGTTCGGGTTGCTGTCGAACAACTCCTAGCACGTCTCAGGCATATTTGAAAACCAATTGTAATACAGACATGAAAATTTACACTTAGCTACTTTTTCACAAATAAAGAAATACGACTAAGACCGATTTAAAAAATGTGGACTAGTTCGGGTTGCTGCCGAACAACTACTAGCACGTCTCAGGCATACTTGAAAACCAATTGTAATACAGACATGAAAATTTACACTTAGATACTTTTTCACAAATAAAGAAATACGACTGTAACCGATTTGAAAAATGTGGACTGGTTCGGGTTGCTGCCGAACAACTCCTAGCACATCTCAGGCATATTTGAAAACCAATTGTAATACAGTTATGAAAGTTTACACAGATACTTTTTCATAAATAAATAAATACGACTCGTACCGATTTCAAAAATGTGGACTAGTACGGGTTGCTGCCGAACAACTTTTAGCACATCTCAGGCATATTTGAAAACCAATTGTAATACAGTTATGAAAGTTTACACAGATACTTTTTCATAAATAAATAAATACGACTCGTACCGATTTCAAAAATGTGGACTGGTTCGGGTTGCTGCCGAACAACTTTTAGCACATCTCAGGCATATTTGAAAACCAATTGTAATACAGTTATGAAAGTTTACACAGATACTTTTTCATAAATAAATAAATACGACTCGTACCGATTTCAAAAATGTGGACTGGTTCGGGTTGCTGCCGAACAACTTTTAGCACATCTCAGGCATATTTGAAAACTAATTGTAATACAGGCATTAAAATTTATACTTAGATACTTTTTCACAAACAAAGAAATACGACTGTAACCGATTTCGAAAATGTGGACTGGTTCGGGGTGCTGCCGAACAACTTTTAACACGTCTCAGGCATATTTGAAAACCAATTGTATTACAGGCATGAAAGTTTAAACTTAGATACTTTTTCATAAATAAAGAAATAAGACTCATACCGAATTCAAAAGAGTGGACCGGTTCGGGTTGCTGCCGAACACCACCTAGCACGTCTCAGGCATATTTGAAAACCAATTGTATTACAAGCATGAAAGTTTACACTTAGATATTTTCTCATAAATAAAGAAATACGACTGTAACCGATTTCGAAGATCTGGACTGTTTCGGGTTGCTGCCGAACATCTCCTAGCACGTCTCAGGCATATTTGAAAACCAATTGTAATACAGGCATGAAAATTTACACTTAGATACTTTTTCACAAATAAAGAAATACGACTCATACCGATTTAAAAAATGTGGATTGGTTCGGGTTGCTGTCGAACAACTCCTAGCACGTCTCAGGCATATTTGAAAACCAATTGTAATACAGACATGAAAATTTACACTTAGCTACTTTTTCACAAATAAAGAAAAACGACTCAGACCGATTTAAAAAATGTGGACTAGTTCGGGTTGCTGCCGAACAACTACTAGCACGTCTCAGGCATACTTGAAAACCAATTGTAATACAGACATGAAAATTTACACTTAGATACTTTTTCACAAATAAAGAAATACGACTGTAACCGATTTGAAAAATGTGGACTGGTTCGGGTTGCTGACGAACAACTCCTAGCACATCTCAGGCATATTTGAAAACCAATTGTATTACAGGCATGAAAGTTTACACTTAGATACTTTCTCATAAATAAAGAAATACGACTGTAAACCAATTGTAATACAGACATGAAAATTTACACTTAGATATTTTTTCACAAATAAAGAAATACGACTGTTAACTATTTCGAAAATCTGGACTGGTTCGGGTTGCTGCCGAACAACTCCTAGCACGTCTCAGGCATATTTGAAAACCAATTGTAATACAGGCACGAAAATTTACACATAGATACTTTTTCACAAATAAAGAAATACGACTCATACTGATTAAAAAAATCTGGACTGGTTCGGGCTGCTGTCGAACACCTCCTAGAACGTCTCAGGCATATTTGAAAACCAATTGTAATAGAGACATGAAAATTTATACTTACATACTTTTTCACAAATAAAGAAATACGACTGTAACCGATTTCGAAAATGTGGACCGGTTCGGGTTGCTGCCGAACAACTCCTAGCACATCTCAGGCATATTTGAAAACCAATTGTAATACAGACATGAAAATTTACACTTAGATACTTTTTCACAAATAAAGAAATACGACTCATACCGATTTCGAAAATGTGGACTGGTTCGGGCTGCTGCCGAACAACTCCTAGCACGTCTAAGGCATATTTGAAAACTAATTGTAATACAGGCATTAAAATTTATACTTAGATACTTTTTCACAAACAAAGAAATACGACTGTAACCGGTTTCGAAAATGTGGACTGGTTCGGGTTGCTGACGTACAACTCCTAGCACATCTCAGGCATATTTGAAAACCAATTGTATTACAGGCATGAAAGTTTACACTTAGATACTTTCTCATAAATAAAGAAATACGACTGTAAACCAATTGTAATACAGACATGAAAATTTACACTTAGATACTTTTTCACAAATAAAGAAATACGACTCATACCGATTTAAAAAATGTGGATTGGTTCGGGTTGCTGTCGAACAACTCCTAGCACGTCTCAGGCATATTTGAAAACCAATTGTATTACAGGCATGAAAGTTTACACTTAGATACTTTTTCATAAATAAAGAAATATGACTCATACCGAATTCAAAAGAGTGGACCGGTTCGGGTTGCTGCCGAACACCTCCTAGCACGTCTCAGGCATATTTGAAAACCAATTGTATTACAGGCATGAAAGTTTACACTTAGATACTTTTTCACAAATAAAGAAATACGACTCATACCGATTTAAAAAATGTGGATTGGTTCAGGTTGCTGTCGAACAACTCCTAGCACGTCTCAGGCATATTTGAAAACCAATTGTATTACAGACATGAAAATTTACACTTAGATACTTTTTCACAAATAAAGAAATACGACTGTAACCGATTTCGAAAATGTGGACTGGTTCGGGTTGCTGACGTACAACTCCTAGCACATCTCAGGCATATTTGAAAACCAATTGTATTACAGGCATGAAAGTTTACACTTAGATACTTTCTCATAAATAAAGAAATACGACTGTAAACCAATTGTAATACAGACATGAAAATTTACACTTAGATACTTTTTCACAAATAAAGAAATACGACTCATACCGATTTAAAAAATGTGGATTGGTTCGGGTTGCTGTCGAACAACTCCTAGCACGTCTCAGGCATATTTGAAAACCAATTGTATTACAGACATGAAAATTTACACTTAGATACTTTTTCACAAATAAAGAAATACGACTGTAACCGATTTGAAAAATGTGGACCGGTTCGGGTTGCTGCCGAACACCTCCTAGCACGTCTCAGGCATATTTGAAAACCAATTGTATTACAGGCATGAAAGTTTACACTTAGATACTTTTTCACAAATAAAGAAATACGACTCATACCGATTTAAAAAATGTGGATTGGTTCAGGTTGCTGTCGAACAACTCCTAGCACGTCTCAGGCATATTTGAAAACCAATTGTATTACAGACATGAAAATTTACACTTAGATACTTTTTCACAAATAAAGAAATACGACTGTAACCGATTTCGAAAATGTGGACTGGTTCGGGTTGCTGACGAACAACTCCTAGCACATCTCAGGCATATTTGAAAACCAATTGTATTACAGGCATGAAAGTTTACACTTAGATACTTTCTCATAAATAAAGAAATACGACTGTAAACCAATTGTAATACAGACATGAAAATTTACACTTAGATACTTTTTCACAAATAAAGAAATACGACTCATACCGATTTAAAAAATGTGGATTGGTTCGGGTTGCTGTCGAACAACTCCTAGCACGTCTCAGGCATATTTGAAAACCAATTGTAATACAGACATGAAAATTTATACTTAGATACTTTTTCACAAATAAAGAAATACGACTGTAACCGATTTCGAAAATGTGAAAATTTATACTTAGATACTTTTTCAGAAATAAAGAAATACGACTGTAACCGATATCGTAAATGTGGACTGGTTCGGGTTGCTGCCGAACAACTCCTAGCACGTCTCAGGCATATTTGAAAACCAATTGCAATACAGTTATAAAAGTTTACACTTAGATACTTTTTCAGAAATAAAGAAATACGACTGTAACCGATTTCGAAAATGTGGACTGGTTCGGGTTGCTGCCGAACAACTCCTAGCACATCTCAGGCATATTTGAAAACCAATTGTAATACAGTTATGAAAGTTTACACAGATACTTTTTCATAAACAAATAAATACGACTCATACCGATTTCAAAAATGTGGACTGGTTCGTGTTGCTGCCGAACAACTCCTAGCACATCTCAGGCATATTTGAAAACAAATTGTAATAGAGTTATGAAAGTTTACACTTAGATACTTTTTCATAAATAAAGAAATACGACTCATGCCGATTTCAAAAATGTGGACTGGTTCGGGTTGCTGCCGAACAACTCCTAGCACGTCTCAGGCATATTTGAAAACCAATTGTAATACAGACATGAAAATTTACACTTAGATACTTTTTCACAAGTAAAGAAATACGACTCATACCGATTTAAAAAATTTGGACTGGTTCGGGTTGCTGTCGAACAACTCCTAGCACGTCTCAGGCATATTTGAAAACCAATTGTAATGCAGACATGAAAATTTACACTTAGCTACTTTTTCACAAATAGAGAAATACGACTCATACCGATTTAATAAATGTGGACTGGTTCGGGTTGCTGCCGAACAACTCCTAGCACGTCTCAGGCATATTTGAAAACCAATTGTATTACAGGCATGAAGTTTACACAGATACTTTTTCATAAATAAATAAATACGACTCATACCGATTTCAAAAATGTGGACTAGTTCGGGTTGCTGCCGAACACCTCCTAGCACGTCTCAGGCATATTTGAAAACCAATTGTAATACAGACATGAAAATTTATACTTAGATACTTTTTCACAAATAAAGAAATACGACTGTAATCGATTTCGAAAATGTGGACTGGTTCGGGTCGCTGCCGAACAACTTTTAGCACATCTCAGGCATATTTGAAAACCAATTGTAAACAGGCATGAAATTTTACACTTAGATACTTTTTCACAAATAAAGAAATACGACTCATGCTGATTTAAAAAAATGTGGACTGGTTCGGGCTGCTGTCGAACACCTCCTAGCACGTCTCAGGCATATTTGAAAATCAATTGTGAAACAGACATGAAAATTTATACTTAGATACTTTTTCAGAAATAAAGAAATACGACTGTAACTTATTTCGAAAATGTGGACTGGTTCGGGTTGCTGCCGAACAACTCCTAGCACGTCTCAGGCATATTTGAAAACCAATTCATTATCCAAAACATAACTCAAAATATCATAAATCAATAAAATTACTAATTTCTCGATTCAAATTTCTAATATCACAGTTTATCTTGATGTTGTTTTTGTTGTAAAATTTAATTTATATTTTATATTTTTTTTTTTTGTTTTTCTTTTTATTTTTGGATTTCCTTTTGTGCTTTCTTTTTTCGTAATTAATTGTCATACTTAAAAATTTTTTTTTTTTGTTTTCATTTCAATTTAATATTTAACCAATTTTATTGCACTATAAATTCTAATAATTTTTTTTTTTTTGTTTTTTTTTTGTTTTTTTTTTTTGTTTGACAATCTACAGTGAAGAAGATTCAGTTATTCCCTGCATCCAATAAGGTACTAAAAACTGTTGAATGTAGGTAATGACTGTTTTTTGTTCACTGTATTTAATACTATAGTGTATGATAATACAAAATTCTTGTTAGTGTCATTTTTATTGTGTTCTGTCATGTTCAAAATTAATTTTTGTAACATTCGTGGCTTATCAACGAATTTTCATGATGTCGAAGCTCATCTATATACTGAAAAACCAGCAATTTTAGCATTAAGTGAAACTCAAGTAAACAGTGAAAATAATAATTTCAACATTAATAAATATTCACTAGTTCCACTTTTTGTTCCCCATCGAGGGGTCGCCCTATATATACGATCTGATGTTGCTTACAATACTCTTCACAATTTCAAGAGCTCCAACCCATTGTTCCACTACATATAGGTTAAAATCCATGTTGGAAAGCACATCATCCACTTCTGTTTTCTATACAGATCACCTCAATTAAGTGGGCCCGAAACTATTGTGGAATTAGATAATCTATCTGACACAATCAACACGATTTTGGAAATCCATCCAGAATCTGAAATTGTGTTAGCCGGAGATTTTAACGTTCATAATATCAACTGGCTCAAACATTCTAGTCGCAATACTCCCGAAGGCACGCAAGTTGAACTTTTTTCTAATTTACACAACCTTTCTCAACTTGTAAAAAGTCCAACAAGGACCCCGGACCGGATTGGCGATAAAATGAATCTCTTAGACCTATTTCTGACCTCTCATCCCGAGAAATATTCCACCTTTGTTAATTCTGGACTTGGCAAATCTGACTATTGTCTTGTAAATGTCAGTTTCTTTACAAGCACATTGACCAACCAAAATGTACATCCCAACAGATTGATCTGGCATTATAAACGAGCCAACTGGGATGGTCTAAACAATTTTTTAACAAGCTTTGATTGGTCCTTGTGTTTCCAACATAAAAATGTTGACTTTGCTACAGACGTTGTTAGCAAAACGATTAAGTTAGGTATGAAAATTTTTATTCCTAACTCGTTAAAAAGTGTAAAAAAATCATCCACGTCGTGGTTCAACGACGTCTTTAGGAAAGCTATTAAAGAAAAAGAGGTGGCATTTGGAAATCTCATGGCCAATAAGTCAGAGGAATCAAGGAAGAATTACAACATCGTCAGAAATAATTGTAAAAAGGTCATTAACCAGCAGAAGTTTTTACATACTCAAAGGTTGAGACAAGAAATTTTATATCTCCCTAACACTAGTAGAACCTTTTGGTCCTTTGCTAAAAATGTCATGCATAACTTTTGCGAATCTTCATTTCCGCCACTAATAGACCATGACAAAATAATATCAGATTCGGTTGGAAAAGCAAATTTATTTGCCAAATTGTTTTCTGCTAATTCCACTCTTCCCCCAACGACTCAAAATCCACCTTCAGTTCCTATAAGTAACTCATCCTTCGGAAGAGTCTACTTCAGAACTCGTGCCGTTGTTAAGGTACTTAAGAATCTGAATATCAGAAAGTCTACCGGTCCCGATGGCATCCCTGCTATGGTTCTAAGACATATAGCCTTCGCTATTTCCAAACCATTGCGAAACTTATTCCATTTATCCTACTCTACAGGAGTATACCCAACCCAATGGAAGATTGCGCATGTTAACCCAATTCCCAAAAAAGGCGACAAAAGCGATCCCTCCAACTACAGGCCTATAGCTATAATATCGATCCTCTCCAAAGTGATGGAGATCTTAATAAACAAAAAGCTGACCAAATATCTTGAGAGCCAAGGTATTGTCCACGATAGGCAATATGGATTTAGATCCCACCGGTCCACCGGTGATTTAATGACATACCTTAACGAGAAGCTAAATATTTGCTTGCACAATTCGGGTGAAGCAAATATTGTGGCTCTAGATATTTCTAAAGCTTTCGATAGAGTATGGCATAGCGCATTATTAGCAAAATGTCAAGCAGTAGGCCTGGGTCTCTCTTCTCTCAAATGGATTGAAAGTTTCCTCTCGAATCGTACGATTCAAGTCTTTGTTGACGGATTTAAATCCGATCAATTCCAAATAAACGGTGGTGTTCCCCAAGGATCAGTTCTCTCACCTACCCTATTCCTTATATTTATAAATGATTTGCTCCAAACCACTTTCAATCCAATTCACAGCTTTGCAGACGACAGCACCCTAGTAGCCTCGTACGGTTTTCATAAAAAATCTGAAGCTACATCCACCGCTGTGCCAACCAAAAGAGACATCATGGCTAGTTCCCTCAGCCACGATTTGGTCGCAATAGCTAATTGGGGCATAAAAAACAGAGTCGAGTTTAACTCTTCTAAAACTCAGAGCTGTACAATCTCCCGAAAAATTTCCATTTTTGATCCTACTCTTTTGTTTCAGGAAGATAAACTTCAGCGGTTTGAAAGCTTAAGCATATTAGGTATGCACCTTAATCGAAAAATGATCTGGAATGATCATATATTTGATGTTGCAAAAAACGCAGCCAAATGTTTGGGTTTTCTTAGCCGCTGCAAGGCTTACTTCTCCCCCTGTGACCTCTTGAAAATCTATAAAGCTTTCATACGACCCAAAATGGAGTACAATTCTCACATATGGGCTGGCGCTTCTAGTTTGCGTTAAAACATTTGGGTAAAGTCCAAAAATGGGCTATTCGTCTAATCAACGACCCAAATGTGACAGCCCATCTTGCTCCTCTTGGACATCGTCGTATAGTCGGAGCTCTCTCACTTTTTTATAGATATCTCGTAGGCATCGGCACATGCTCAGTGGAAATTAAATCTATATTACCTCCACTTAAGCGTTTCCCTCGCGAAACACGAAGGGCAGCATGTGCTCATCCCTACACCATCGAAATCCCTAGATGGCAAAAGGCAAGTTATGGAAATTCGTTTATAACTTCAACATCCCGAATATGGAACCAAATTCCATCTTACGTGTTCCCAAAATATGACAAATTTTATATTTATGACCTAAACAAATTCAAGATGAACATTAACACCTTCGTTCGTAATTGTCCTCCTTCCCTTTTACCATCCTCCTTTCCAAATTTTCCTTTCCCTCCCTAGCCAAACGTACCAATCGGTATAAAAGGTTCCCACCTAGTGTTTTGGCTATGCATAAAAAAAAAAAAAAAAAAAAAAAAATAATACAGTTATGAAAGTTTACACTTAGATACTTTTTCAGAAATAAAGAAATACGACTGTAACCGATTTCGAAAATGTGGACTGGTTCGGGTTACTGCCGAACAACTCCTAGCACATCTCAGGCATATTTGAAAACCAATTGTAATACAGTTATGAAAGTTTACACAGATCCTTTTTCATAAATAAATACCAATTGTAATACAGACATGAAAATTTACACTTAGATACTTTTTCACAAATAAAGAAATACGACTCATACCGATTTAAAAAATTTGGACTGGTTCGGGTTGCTGTCGAACAACTCCTAGCACGTCTCAGGCATATTTGAAAACCAATTGTAATACAGACATGAAAATTTACACTTAACTACTTTTTCACAAATAGAGAAATACGACTCATACCGATTTAAAAAATGTGGACTAGTTCGGGTTGCTGCCGTACAACTCCTAGCACGTCTCAGGCATATTTGAAAACCAATTGTATTACAGGCATGAAAGTTTACACAGATACTTTTTCATAAATAAATAAATACGACTCATACCAATTTCAAAAATGTGGACTGATTCGGGTTGCTGCCGAACAACTCCTCGCACGTCTCAGGCATATTTTAAAACCAATTGTAATACAGACATGAAAATTTACACTTACGAGACTTTTTTACAAATAAAGAAGTACGACTGTTAACTATTTCGAAAATGGGGACTGGTTCGGGTTGCTGCCGAACAACTCCTATCACGTCTCAGTCATAATGGAAAACCAATTGTAATACAGGCATGAAAATTTACACTTAGACACTTTTTCACAAATAAAGAAATACGACTCATACCGATTTAAAAAATGTGGACTGGTTCGGGTTGCTGCCGAACAACTCCTAGCACGTCTCAGGCATATTTGAAAACCAATTGTAATACAGACATTAAAATTTACACTTAGATACTTTTTTACAAATAAAGAAATACGACTCATACCGATTTAAAAAATGTGGACTGGTTTGGGTTGCTGTCGAACAACTCCTAGCACGTCTCAGGCATATTTGAAAACCAATTGTAATACAGGCATGAACATTTACACTTGGATACTTTTTCACAAATAAAGAAATACGATTCATACCGATATAAAAAATGTGGACTGGTTTGGGTTGCTGCCGAACACCTCCTAGCACGTCTCAAGCATATTTGAAAACCAATTGTAATACATGCATGAAAGTTTACACTTAGATACTTTTTCACAAATAAAGAAATACGACTCATACCGATTTAAAAAATGTGGACTGGTTCGGATTGCTGCCGAACATTTCCTAGCACGTCTCAGGCATATTTAAAAACCAATTGTAATACAGGCATGAAAATTTACACTTAGATACTTTTTCACAAATAAAGAAATACGACTCATACCGATTTAAAAAATGTGGACTGGTTCGGGTTATTGCCGAACATTTCCTAGCACGTCTCAGGCATATTTGAAAACCAATTGTAATACAGGCATGAAAATTTACACTTAGATACTTTTTCACAAATAAAGAAATATGACTCATACCGATTTAAAAAATGTGGACTGATTCGGGTTGCTGCCGAACAACTCCTAGCACGTCTCAGGCATATTTGAAAACCAATTGTAATACAGACATGAAAATTTACACTTAGAGACTTTTTTACAAATAAAGAAGTACGACTGTTAACTATTTCGAAAATGTGGACTGGTTCAGGTTGCTGCCGAACAACTACTATCACGTCTCAGGCATAGTGGAAAACCAATTGTAATACAGGCATGAAAATTTACACTTAGATACTTTTTCACAAATAAAGAAATACGACTCATACCGATTTAAAAAATATGGACTGGTTTGGGTTGCTGTCGAACAACTCCTAGCACGTCTCAGGCATATTTGAAAACCAATTGTATTACAGGCATGAAAGTTTACACTTAGAT
The DNA here is from genome assembly GCA_963942445.1 of Argyra leucocephala. Taxonomy (NCBI): domain Eukaryota; kingdom Metazoa; phylum Arthropoda; class Insecta; order Diptera; family Dolichopodidae; genus Argyra; species Argyra leucocephala. The sequence continues at coordinate 28,553,450 of OZ012682.1, forward strand.
ACTTTTTCATAAATAAAGAAATACGACTCATACCGATTTAAAAAATGTGGGCTGATTCGGGTTGCTGCCGAACATCTCCTAGCACGTCTCAGGCATATTTGAAAACCAATTGTAATACAGACATTAAAATTTACACTTAGATACTTTTTCACAAATAAAGAAATACGACTCATACCGATTTAAAAAATGTGGACTGGTTTGGGTTGCTGTCGAACAACTCCTAGCACGTCTCAGGCATATTTGAAAACCAATTGTAATACGGGCATGAACATTTACACTTGGATACTTTTTCACAAATAAAGAAATACGATTCATACCGATTTAAAAAATGTGGACTGGTTCGGGTTGCTGCCGAACACCTCCTAGCACGTCTCAAGCATATTTGAAAACCAATTGTAATACATGCATGAAAGTTTACACTTAGATACTTTTTCACAAATAAAGAAATACGACTCATACCGATTAAAAAAATGTGGACTGATTCGGGTTGCTGCCGAACAGCTCCTAGCACGTCTCACGCATATTTGAAAACCAATTGTAATACAGACATGAAAATTTACACTTAGATACTTTTTTACAAATAAAGAAGTACGACTGTTAACTATTTCGAAAATGTGGACTGGTTCGGGTTGCTGCCGAACACCTCCTAGCACGTCTCAGGCATATTTGAAAACCAATTGTAATACAGACATTAAAATTTACACTTAGATACTTTTTCACAAATAAAGAAATACGACTCATACCGATTTAAAAAATGTGGACTGGTTTGGGTTGCTGTCGAACAACTCCTAGCACGTCTCAGGCATATTTGAAAACCAATTGTAATACGGGCATGAACATTTACACTTGGATACTTTTTCACAAATAAAGAAATACGATTCATACCGATTTAAAAAATGTGGACTGGTTCGGGTTGCTGCCGAATACCTCCTAGCACGTCTCAAGCATATTTGAAAACCAATTGTAATACATGCATGAAAGTTTACACTTAGATACTTTTTCATAAATAAAGAAATACGACTCATACCGATTTAAAAAATGTGGGCTGATTCGGGTTGCTGCCGAACAACTCCTATCACGTCTCAGGCATATTTGAAAACCAATTGTAATACTGACATTAAAATTTACACTTAGATACTTTTTCACAAATAAAGAAATACGACCCATACCGATTTAAAAAATGTGGACTGGTTCAGATTGCTGCCGAACATTTCCTAGCACGTCTCAGGCATATTTGAAAACCAATTGTAATACAGGCATGAACATTTACACTTAGATACTTTTTCACAAATAAAGAAATACGACTCATACCGATTTAAAAAATGTGGACTGGTTCGGGTTATTGCCGAACATTTCCTAGCACGTCTCAGGCATATTTGAAAACCAATTGTAATACAGGCATGAAAATTTACACTTAGATACTTTTTCACAAATAAAGAAATACGACTCATACCAATTTAAAAAATTTGGACTGATTCGGGTTGCTGCCGAACAACTCCTAGCACGTCTCAGGCATATTTGAAAACCAATTGTAATACAGACATGAAAATTTACACTTAGAGACTTTTTTACAAATAAAGAAGTACGACTGTTAACTATTTCGAAAATGTGGACTGGTTCAGGTTGCTGCCGAACAACTCCTATCACGTCTCAGGCATAGTGGAAACCCAATTGTAATACAGGCATGAAAATTTACACTTAGATACTTTTTCACAAATAAAGAAATACGACTCATACCGATTTAAAAAATATGGACTGGTTTGGGTTGCTGTCGAACAACTCCTAGCACGTCTCAGGCTTATTTGAAAACCAATTGTATTACAGGCATGAAAGTTTACACTTAGATACTTTTTCATAAATAAAGAAATACGACTCATACCGATTTAAAAAATGTGGGCTGATTCGGGTTGCTGCCGAACAACTCCTAGCACGTCTCAGGCATATTTGAAAACCAATTGTAATACAGACATTAAAATTTACACTTAGATACTTTTTCACAAATAAAGAAATACGACTCATACCGATTTAAAAAATGTGGACTGGTTTGGGTTGCTGTCGAACAACTCCTAGCACGTCTCAGGCATATTTGAAAACCAATTGTAATACGGGCATGAACATTTACACTTGGATACTTTTTCACAAATAAAGAAATACGATTCATACCGATATAAAAAATGTGGACTGGTTCGGGTTGCTGCCGAACACCTCCTAGCACGTCTCAAGCATATTTGAAAACCAATTGTAATACATGCATGAAAGTTTACACTTAGATACTTTGTCACAAATAAAGAAATACGACTCATACCGATTTAAAAAATGTGGACTGGTTCGGGTTATTGCCGAACATTTCCTAGCACGTCTCAGGCATATTTGAAAACCAATTGTAATACAGGCATGAAAATTTACACTTAGATACTTTTTCACAAATAAAGAAATACGACTCATACCGATTTAAAAAATGTGGACTGGTTCGGGTTATTGCCGAACATTTCCTAGCACGTCTCAGGCATATTTGAAAACCAATTGTAATACAGGCATGAAAATTTACACTTAGATACTTTTTCACAAATAAAGAAATACGACTCATACCGATTTAAAAAATGTGGACTGATTCGGGTTGCTGCCGAACAACTCCTAGCACGTCTCAGGCATATTTGAAAACCAATTGTAATACAGACATGAAAATTTACACTTAGAGACTTTTTTACAAATAAAGAAGTACGACTGTTAACTATTTCGAAAATGTGGACTGGTTCAGGTTGCTGCCGAACAACTCCTATCACGTCTCAGGCATAGTGGAAAACCAATTGTAATACAGGCATGAAAATTTACACTTAGATACTTTTACACAAATAAAGAAATACGACTCATACCGATTTAAAAAATATGGACTGGTTTGGGTTGCTGTCGAACAACTCCTAGCACGTCTCAGGCATATTTGAAAACCAATTGTATTACAGGCATGAAAGTTTACACTTAGATACTTTTTCATAAATAAAGAAATACGACTCATACCGATTTAAAAAATGTGGGCTGATTCGGGTTGCTGCCGAACAACTCCTAGCACGTCTCAGGCATATTTGAAAACCAATTGTAATACAGACATTAAAATTTACACTTAGATACTTTTTCACAAATAAAGAAAAACGACTCATACCGATTTAAAAAATGTGGACTGGTTTGGGTTGCTGTCGAACAACTCCTAGCACGTCTCAGGCATATTTGAAAACCAATTGTAATACAGGCATGAACATTTACACTTGGATACTTTTTCACAAATAAAGAAATACGATTCATACCGATTTAAAAAATGTGGACTGGTTCGGGTTGCTGCCGAACACCTCCTAGCACGTCTCAAGCATATTTGAAAACCAATTGTAATACATGCATGAAAGTTTACACTTAGATACTTTTTCACAAATAAAGAAATACGACTCATACCGATTTAAAAAATGTGGACTGGTTCGGATTGCTGCCGAACATTTCCTAGCACGTCTCAGGCATATTTGAAAACCAATTGTAATACAGGCATGAAAATTTACACTTAGATACTTTTTCACAAATAAAGAAATACGACTCATACCGATTTAAAAAATGTGGACTGGTTCGGGTTATTGCCGAACATTTCCTAGCACGTCTCAGGCATATTTGAAAACCAATTGTAATACAGGCATGAAAATTTACACTTAGATACTTTTTCACAAATAAAGAAATATGACTCATACCGATTTAAAAAATGTGGACTGATTCGGGTTGCTGCCGAACAACTCCTAGCACGTCTCAGGCATATTTGAAAACCAATTGTAATACAGACATGAAAATTTACACTTAGAGACTTTTTTACAAATAAAGAAGTACGACTGTTAACTATTTCGAAAATGTGGACTGGTTCAGGTTGCTGCCGAACAACTACTATCACGTCTCAGGCATAGTGGAAAACCAATTGTAATACAGGCATGAAAATTTACACTTAGATACTATTTCACAAATAAAGAAATACGACTCATACCGATTTAAAAAATATGGACTGGTTTGGGTTGCTGTCGAACAACTCCTAGCACGTCTCAGGCATATTTGAAAACCAATTGTATTACAGGCATGAAAGTTTACACTTAGATACTTTTTCATAAATAAAGAAATACGACTCATACCGATTTAAAAAATGTGGGCTGATTCGGGTTGCTGCCGAACAACTCCTAGCACGTCTCAGGCATATTTGAAAACCAATTGTAATACAGACATTAAAATTTACACTTAGATACTTTTTCACAAATAAAGAAATACGACTCATACCGATTTAAAAAATGTGGACTGGTTTGGGTTGCTGTCGAACAACTCCTAGCACGTCTCAGGCATATTTGAAAACCAATTGTAATACAGGCATGAACATTTACACTTGGATACTTTTTCACAAATAAAGAAATACGATTCATACCGATTTAAAAAATGTGGACTGGTTCGGGTTGCTGCCGAACACCTCCTAGCACGTCTCAAGCATATTTGAAAACCAATTGTAATACATGCATGAAAGTTTACACTTAGATACTTTTTCACAAATAAAGAAATACGACTCATACCGATTTAAAAAATGTGGACTGATTCGGGTTGCTGCCGAACAACTCCTCGCACGTCTCAGGCATATTTTAAAACCAATTGTAATACAGACATGAAAATTTACACTTAGAGACTTTTTTACAAATAAAGAAGTACGACTGTAAACTATTTCGAAAATGGGGACTGGTTCGGGTTGCTGCCGAACAACTCCTATCACGTCTCAGGCATAATGGAAAACCAATTGTAATACAGGCATGAAAATTTACACTTAGACACTTTTTCACAAATAAAGAAATACGACTCATACCGATTTAAAAAATGTGGACTGGTTCGGGTTGCTGCCGAACATTTCCTAGCACGTCTCAGGCATATTTGAAAACCAATTGTAATACAGGCATGAACATTTACACTTGGATACTTTTTCACAAATAAAGAAATACGATTCATACCGATTTAAAAAATGTGGACTGGTTCGGATTGCTGCCGAACATTTCCTAGCACGTCTCAGGCATATTTGAAAACCAATTGTAATACAGGCATGAACATTTACACTTGGATACTTTTTCACAAATAAAGAAATACGATTCATACCGATTTAAAAAATGTGGACTGGTTCGGATTGCTGCCGAACATTTCCTAGCACGTCTCAAGCATATTTGAAAACCAATTGTAATACATGCATGAAAGTTTACACTTAGATACTTTTTCACAAATAAAGAAATACGACTCATACCGATTTAAAAAATGTGGACTGATTCGGGTTGCTGCCGAACAACTCCTCGCACGTCTCAGGCATATTTGAAAACCAATTGTAATACAGACATGAACATTTACACTTGGATACTTTTTCACAAATAAAGAAATACGATTCATACCGATTTAAAAAATGTGGACTGGTTCGGATTGCTGCCGAACATTTCCTAGCACGTCTCAGGCATATTTGAAAACCAATTGTAATACAGGCATGAACATTTACACTTGGATACTTTTTCACAAATAAAGAAATACGATTCATACCGATTTAAAAAATGTGGACTGGTTCGGATTGCTGCCGAACATTTCCTAGCACGTCTCAGGCATATTTGAAAACCAATTGTAATACAGGCATGAAAGTTTACACTTAGATACTTTTTCACAAATAAAGAAATACGACTCATACCGATTTAAAAAATGCGGACTGATTCGGGTTGCTGCCGAACATTTCCTAGCACGTCTCAGGCATATTTGAAAACCAATTGTAATACAGGCATGAACATTTACACTTGGATACTTTTTCACAAATAAAGAAATACGATTCATACCGATTTAAAAAATGTGGACTGGTTCGGATTGCTGCCGAACATTTCCTAGCACGTCTCAGGCATATTTGAAAACCAATTGTAATACAGGCATGAACATTTACACTTAGATACTTTTTCACAAATAAAGAAATACGACTCATACCGATTTAAAAAATGTGGACTGGTTCGGGTTATTGCCGAACATTTCCTAGCACGTCTCAGGCATATTTGAAAACCAATTGTAATACAGGCATGAAAATTTACACTTAGATACTTTTTCACAAATAAAGAAATACGACTCATACCGATTTAAAAAATGTGGACTGGTTCGGGTTATTGCCGAACATTTCCTAGCACTTCTCAGGCATATTTGAAAACCAATTGTAATACAGGCATGAAAATTTACACTTAGATACTTTTTCACAAATAAAGATATACGACTCATACCAATTTAAAAAATTTGGACTGATTCGGGTTGCTGCCGAACAACTCCTAGCACGTCTCAGGCATATTTGAAAACCAATTGTAATACAGACATGAAAATTTACACTTAGAGACTTTTTTACAAATAAAGAAGTACGACTGTTAACTATTTCGAAAATGTGGACTGGTTCAGGTTGCTCCCGAACAACTCCTATCACGGCTCAGGCATAGTGGAAAACCAATTGTAATACAGGCATGAAAATTTACACTTAGATACTTTTTCACAAATAAAGAAATACGACTCATACCGATTTAAAAAATATGGACTGGTTTGGGTTGCTGTCGAACAACTCCTAGCACGTCTCAGGCATATTTGAAAACCAATTGTATTACAGGCATGAAAGTTTACACTTAGATACTTTTTCATAAATAAAGAAATACGACTCATACCGATTTAAAAAATGTGGGCTGATTCGGGTTGCTGCCGAACAACTCCTAGCACGTCTCAGGCATATTTGAAAACCAATTGTAATACAGACATTAAAATTTACACTTAGATACTTTTTCACAAATAAAGAAATACGACTCATACCGATTTAAAAAATGTGGACTGGTTCGGATTGCTGCCGAACATTTCCTAGCACGTCTCAGGCATATTTGAAAACCAATTGTAATACAGGCATGAACATTTACACTTAGATACTTTTTCACAAATAAAGAAATACGACTCATACCGATTTAAAAAATGTGGACTGGTTCGGGTTATTGCCGAACATTTCCTAGCACGTCTCAGGCATATTTGAAAACCAATTGTAATACAGGCATGAAAATTTACACTTAGATACTTTTTCACAAATAAAGAAATACGACTCATACCAATTTAAAAAATTTGGACTGATTCGGGTTGCTGCCGAACAACTCCTAGCACGTCTCAGGCATATTTGAAAACCAATTGTAATACAGACATGAAAATTTACACTTAGAGACTTTTTTACAAATAAAGAAGTACGACTCATACCGATTTAAAAAATGTGGACTGGTTCGGGTTATTGCCGAACATTTCCTAGCACGTCTCAGGCATATTTGAAAACCAATTGTAATACAGGCATGAAAATTTACACTTAGATACTTTTTCACAAATAAAGAAATACGACTCATACCGATTTAAAAAATGTGGACTGATTCGGGTTGCTGCCGAACAACTCCTAGCACGTCTCAGGCATATTTGAAAACCAATTGTAATACAGACATGAAAATTTACACTTAGAGACTTTTTTACAAATAAAGAAGTACGACTGTTAACTATTTCGAAAATGTGGACTGGTTCAGGTTGCTGCCGAACAACTCCTATCACGTCTCAGGCATAGTGGAAAACCAATTGTAATACAGGCATGAAAATTTACACTTAGATACTTTTTCACAAATAAAGAAATACGACTCATACCGATTTAAAAAATATGGACTGGTTTGGGTTGCTGTCGAACAAATCCTAGCACGTCTCAGGCATATTTGAAAACCAATTGTATTACAGGCATGAAAGTTTACACTTAGATACTTTTTCATAAATAAAGAAATACGACTCATACCGATTTAAAAAATGTGGGCTGATTCGGGTTGCTGCCGAACAACTCCTAGCACGTCTCAGGCATATTTGAAAACCAATTGTAATACAGACATTAAAATTTACACTTAGATACTTTTTCACAAATAAAGAAATACGACTCATACCGATTTAAAAAATGTGGACTGGTTTGGGTTGCTGTCGAACAACTCCTAGCACGTCTCAGGCATATTTGAAAACCAATTGTAATACAGGCATGAACATTTACACTTGGATACTTTTTCACAAATAAAGAAATACGATTCATACCGATTTAAAAAATTTGGACTGGTTCGGGTTGCTGCCGAACACCTCCTAGCACGTCTCAAGCATATTTGAAAACCAATTGTAATACATGCATGAAAGTTTACACTTAGATACTTTTTCACAAATAAAGAAATACGACTCATACCGATTTAAAAAATGTGGACTGATTCGGGTTGCTGCCGAACAACTCCTCGCACGTCTCAGGCATATTTTAAAACCAATTGTAATACAGACATGAAAATTTACACTTAGAGACTTTCTTACAAATACAGAAGTACGACTGTTAACTATTTCGAAAATGGGGACTGGTTCGGGTTACTGCCGAACAACTCCTATCACGTCTCAGGCATAATGGAAAACCAATTGTAATACAGGCATGAAAATTTACACTTAGACACTTTTTCACAAATAAAGAAATACGACTCATACCGATTTAAAAAATGTGGACTGGTTCGGGTTGCTGCCGAACATTTCCTAGCACGTCTCAGGCATATTTGAAAACCAATTGTAATACAGGCATGAACATTTACACTTGGATACTTTTTCACAAATAAAGAAATACGATTCATACCGATTTAAAAAATGTGGACTGGTTCGGATTGCTGCCGAACATTTCCTAGCACGTCTCAGGCATATTTGAAAACCAATTGTAATACAGGCATGAACATTTACACTTGGATACTTTTTCACAAATAAAGAAATACGATTCATACCGATTTAAAAAATGTGGACTGGTTCGGGTTGCTGCCGAACATTTCCTAGCACGTCTCAGGCATATTTGAAAACCAATTGTAATACAGGCATGAACATTTACACTTGGATACTTTTTCACAAATAAAGAAATACGATTCATACCGATTTAAAAAATGTGGACTGGTTCGGATTGCTGCCGAACATTTCCTAGCACGTCTCAGGCATATTTGAAAACCAATTGTAATACAGGCATGAACATTTACACTTAGATACTTTTTCACAAATAAAGAAATACGACTCATACCGATTTAAAAAATGTGGACTGGTTCGGGTTATTGCCGAACATTTCCTAGCACGTCTCAGGCATATTTGAAAACCAATTGTAATACAGGCATGAAAATTTACACTTAGATACTTTTTCACAAATAAAGAAATACGACTCATACCAATTTAAAAAATTTGGACTGATTCGGGTTGCTGCCGAACAACTCCTAGCACGTCTCAGGCATATTTGAAAACCAATTGTAATACTGACATGAAAATTTACACTTAGAGACTTTTTTACAAATAAAGAAGTACGACTGTTAACTATTTCGAAAATGTGGACTGGTTCAGGTTGCTGCCGAACAACTCCTATCACGTCTCAGGCATAGTGGAAAACCAATTGTAATACAGGCATGAAAATTTACACTTAGATACTTTTTCACAAATAAAGAAATACGACTCATACCGATTTAAAAAATATGGACTGGTTTGGGTTGCTGTCGAACAACTCCTAGCACGTCTCAGGCATATTTGAAAACCAATTGTATTACAGGCATGAAAGTTTACACTTAGATACTTTTTCATAAATAAAGAAATACGACTCATACCGATTTAAAAAATGTGGGCTGATTCGGGTTGCTGCCGAACAACTCCTAGCACGTCTCAGGCATATTTGAAAACCAATTGTAATACAGACATTAAAATTTACACTTAGATACTTTTTCACAAATAAAGAAATACGACTCATACCGATTTAAAAAATGTGGACTGGTTTGGGTTGCTGTCGAACAACTCCTAGCACGTCTCAGGCATATTTGAAAACCAATTGTAATACAGGCATGAACATTTACACTTGGATACTTTTTCACAAATAAAGAAATACGATTCATACCGATATAAAAAATGTGGACTGGTTCGGGTTGCTGCCGAACACCTCCTAGCACGTCTCAAGCATATTTGAAAACCAATTGTAATACATGCATGAAAGTTTACACTTAGATACTTTTTCACAAATAAAGAAATACGACTCATACCGATTTAAAAAATGTGGACTGGGTCGGATTGCTGCCGAACATTTCCTAGCACGTCTCAGGCATATTTGAAAACCAATTGTAATACAGGCATGAAAATTTACACTTAGATACTTTTTCACAAATAAAGAAATACGACTCATACCGATTTAAAAAATGTGGACTGGTTCGGGTTATTGCCGAACATTTCCTAGCACGTCTCAGGCATATTTGAAAACCAATTGTAATACAGGCATGAAAATTTACACTTAGATACTTTTTCACAAATAAAGAAATACGACTCATACCGATTTAAAAAATGTGGACTGATTCGGGTTGCTGCCGAACAACTCCTAGCACGTCTCAGGCATATTTGAAAACCAATTGTAATACAGACATGAAAATTTACACTTAGAGACTTTTTTACAAATAAAGAAGTACGACTGTTAACTATTTCGAAAATGTGGACTGGTTCAGGTTGCTGCCGAACAACTCCTATCACGTCTCAGGTATAGTGGAAAACCAATTGTAATACAGGCATGAAAATTTACACTTAGATACTTTTTCACAAATAAAGAAATACGACTCATACCGATTTAAAAAATATGGACTGGTTTGGGTTGCTGTCGAACAACTCCCAGCACGTCTCAGGCATATTTGAAAACCAATTGTATTACAGGCATGAAAGTTTACACTTAGATACTTTTTCATAAATAAAGAAATACGACTCATACCGATTTAAAAAATGTGGGCTGATTCGGGTTGCTGCCGAACAACTCCTAGCACGTCTCAGGCATATTTAAAAACCAATTGTAATACAGACATTAAAATTTACATTTAGATACTTTTTCACAAATAAAGAAATACGACTCATACCGATTTAAAAAATGTGGACTGGTTTGGGTTGCTGTCGAACAACTCCTAGCACGTCTCAGGCATATTTGAAAACCAATTGTAATACAGGCATGAACATTTACACTTGGATACTTTTTCACAAATAAAGAAATACGATTCATACCGATTTAAAAAATGTGGACTGGTTCGGGTTGCTGCCGAACACCTCCTAGCACGTCTCAAGCATATTTGAAAACCAATTGTAATACATGCATGAAAGTTTACACTTAGATACTTTTTCACAAATAAAGAAATACGACTCATACCGATTTAAAAAATGTGGACTGATTCGGGTTGCTGCCGAACAACTCCTCGCACGTCTCAGGCATATTTTAAAACCAATTGTAATACAGACATGAAAATTTACACCTAGAGACTTTTTTACAAATAAAGAACTACGACTGTTAACTATTTCGAAAATGGGGACTGGTTCGGGTTACTGCCGAACAACTCCTATCACGTCTCAGGCATAATGGAAAACCAATTGTAATACAGGCATGAAAATTTACACTTAGACACTTTTTCACAAATAAAGAAATACGACTCATACCGATTTAAAAAATGTGGAATGGTTCGGGTTGCTGCCGAACATTTCCTAGCACGTCTCAGGCATATTTGAAAACCAATTGTAATACAGGCATGAACATTTACACTTGGATACTTTTTCACAAATAAAGAAATACGATTCATACCGATTTAAAAAATGTGGACTGGTTCGGATTGCTGCCGAACATTTCCTAGCACGTCTCAGGCATATTTGAAAACCAATTGTAATACAGGCATGAACATTTACACTTGGATACTTTTTCACAAATAAAGAAATACGATTCATACCGATTTAAAAAATGTGGACTGGTTCGGATTGCTGCCGAACATTTCCTAGCACGTCTCAAGCATATTTGAAAACCAATTGTAATACATGCATGAAAGTTTACACTTAGATACTTTTTCACAAATAAAGAAATACGACTCATACCGATTTAAAAAATGTGGATTGATTCGGGTTGCTGCCGAACAACTCCTCGCACGTCTCAGGCATATTTGAAAACCAATTGTAATACAGACATTAAAATTTACACTTAGATACTTTTTCATAAATAAAGAAATACGACTCATACCGATTTCAAAAATGTGGACTAGTTCGGGTTGCTGCCGAACACCTCCTAGCACGTCTCAAGCATATTTGAAAACCAATTGTAATACAGGCATGAAAGTTTACACTTAGATACTTTTTCATAAATAAAGAAATACGACTAATACCGATTTAAAAAATGTGGGCTGATTCGGGTTGCTGCCGAACAACTCCTAGCACGTCTCCGGCATATTTGAAAACCAATTGTAATACAGACATTAAAATTTGCACTTAGATACTTTTTCACAAATAAAGAAATACGACTCATTCCGATTTAAAAAATGTGGACTGGTTTGGGTTGCTGTCGAACAACTCCTAGCACGTCCCAGGCATATTTGAAAACCAATTGTAATACAGGCATGAACATTTACACTTGGATACTTTTTCACAAATAAAGAAATACGACTCATACCGATTTACAAAATGTGGACTGGTTCGGGTTGCTGCCGAACATTTCCTAGCACGTCTCAGGCATATTTGAAAACCAATTGTAATACAGGCATGAACATTTACACTTGGATACTTTTTCACAAATAAAGAAATACGATTCATACCGATTTAAAAAATGTGGACTGGTTCGGATTGCTGCCGAACATTTCCTAGCACGTCTCAGGCATATTTGAAAACCAATTGTAATATAGGCATGAAAATTTACACTTAGATACTTTTTCACAAATAAAGAAATACGACTCATACGAATTAAAAAAATTTGGACTGGTTCGGATTATTGCCGAACATTTCCTAGCACGTCTCAGGCATATTTGAAAACCAATTGTAATACAGGCATGAAAATTTACACTTAGATACTTTTTCACAAATAAAGAAATACGACTCATACCGATTTAAAAAATGTGGACTGATTCGGGTTGCTGCCGAACAACTCCTAGCACGTCTCAGGCATATTTGAAAACCAATTGTAATACAGACATGAAAATTTACACTTAGAGACTTTTTTACAAATAAAGAAGTACGACTGTTAACTATTTCGAAAACGTGGACTGGTTCAGGTTGCTGCCGAACAACTCCTATCACGTCTCAGGCATAGTGGAAAACCAATTGTAATACAGGCATGAAAATTTACACTTAGATACTTTTTCACAAATAAAGAAATACGACTCATACCGATTTAAAAAATATGGACTGGTTTGGGTTGCTGTCGAACAACTTCTAGCACGTCTCAGGCATATTTGAAAACCAATTGTATTACAGGCATGAATGTTTACACTTAGACACTTTTCCATTAATAAAGAAATACGACTCATACCGATTTAAAAAATGTGGACTGATTCGGGTTGCTGCCGAACAACTCCCAGCACGTCTCAGGCATATTTGAAAACTAATTGTATTACAGGTATGAAAGTTTACACTTAGATACTTTTTCATAAATAAAGAAATACGACTCATACCGATTTAAAAAATGTGGGCTGATTCGGGTTGCTGCCGAACAACTCCTAGCACGTCTCAGGCATATTTGAAAACTAATTGTAATACAGACATTAAAATTTACACTTAGATACTTTTTCACAAATAAAGAAATACGACTCATACCGATTTAAAAAATGTGGACTGGTTCGGGTTATTGCCGAACATTTCCTAGCACGTCTCAGGCATATTTGAAAACCAAATGTAATACAGGCATGAAAATTTACACTTAGATACTTTTTCACAAATAAAGAAATACGACTCATACCGATTTAAAAAATGTGGATTGATTCGGGTTGCTGCCGAACAACTCCTCGCACGTCTCAGGCATATTTGAAAACTAATTGTAATACAGACATTAAAATTTACACTTAGATACTTTTTCATAAATAAAGAAATACGACTCATACCGATTTCAAAAATGTGGACTAGTTCGGGTTGCTGCCGAACACCTCCTAGCACGTCTCAAGCATATTTGAAAATCAATTGTAATACAGGCATGAAAGTTTACACTTAGATACTTTTTCATAAATAAAGAAATACGACTAATACCGATTTAAAAAATGTGGGCTGATTCGGGTTGCTGCCGAACAACTCCTAGCACGTCTCAGGCATATTTGAAAACCAATTGTAATACAGACATTAAAATTTACACTTAGATACTTTTTCACAAATAAAGAAATACGACTCATACCGATTTAAAAAATATGGACTGGTTTGGGTTGCTGTCGAACAACTTCTAGCACGTCTCAGGCATATTTGAAAACCAATTGTATTACAGGCATGAATGTTTACACTTAGACACTTTTCCATTAATAAAGAAATACGACTCATACCGATTTAAAAAATGTGGACTGATTCGGGTTGCTGCCGAACAACTCCCAGCACGTCTCAGGCATATTTGAAAACTAATTGTATTACAGGTATGAAAGTTTACACTTAGATACTTTTTCATAAATAAAGAAATACGACTCATACCGATTTAAAAAATGTGGGCTGATTCGGGTTGCTGCCGAACAACTCCTAGCACGTCTCAGGCATATTTGAAAACTAATTGTAATACAGACATTAAAATTTACACTTAGATACTTTTTCACAAATAAAGAAATACGACTCATACCGATTTAAAAAATGTGGACTGGTTCGGGTTATTGCCGAACATTTCCTAGCACGTCTCAGGCATATTTGAAAACCAATTGTAATATAGGCATGAAAATTTACACTTAGATACTTTTTCACAAATAAAGAAATACGACTCATACGAATTAAAAAAATTTGGACTGGTTCGGGTTATTGCCGAATATTTCCTAGCACGTCTCAGGCATATTTGAAAACCAATTGTAATACAGGCATGAAAATTTACACTTAGATACTTTTTCACAAATAAAGAAATACGACTCATACCGATTTAAAAAATGTGGACTGATTCGGGTTGCTGCCGAACAACTCCTAGCACGTCTCAGGCATATTTGAAAACCAATTGTAATACAGACATGAAAATTTACACTTAGAGACTTTTTTACAAATAAAGAAGTACGACTGTTAACTATTTCGAAAACGTGGACTGGTTCAGGTTGCTGCCGAACAACTCCTATCACGTCTCACGCATAGTGGAAAACCAATTGTAATACAGGCATGAAAATTTACACTTAGATACTTTTTCACAAATAAAGAAATGCGACTCATACCGATTTAAAAAATATGGACTGGTTTGGGTTGCTGTCGAACAACTTCTAGCACGTCTCAGGCATATTTGAAAACCAATTGTATTACAGGCATGAATGTTTACACTTAGACACTTTTCCATTAATAAAGAAATACGACTCATACCGATTTAAAAAATGTGGACTGATTCGGGTTGCTGCCGAACAACTCCCAGCACGTCTCAGGCATATTTGAAAACTAATTGTATTACAGGTATGAAAGTTTACACTTAGATACTTTTTCATAAATAAAGAAATACGACTCATACCGATTTAAAAAATGTGGGCTGATTCGGGTTGCTGCCGAACAACTCCTAGCACGTCTCAGGCATATTTGAAAACTAATTGTAATACAGACATTAAAATTTACACTTAGATACTTTTTCACAAATAAAGAAATACGACTCATACCGATTTAAAAAATGTGGACTGGTTCGGGTTATTGCCGAACATTTCCTAGCACGTCTGAGGCATATTTGAAAACCAATTGTAATACAGGCATGAAAATTTACACTTAGATACTTTTTCACAAATAAAGAAATACGACTCATACCGATTTAAAAAATGTGGATTGATTCGGGTTGCTGCCGAACAACTCCTCGCACGTCTCAGGCATATTTGAAAACTAATTGTAATACAGACATTAAAATTTACACTTAGATACTTTTTCATAAATAAAGAAATACGACTCATACCGATTTCAAAAATGTGGACTAGTTCGGGTTGCTGCCGAACACCTCCTAGCACGTCTCAAGCATATTTGAAAATCAATTGTAATACAGGCATGAAAGTTTACACTTAGATACTTTTTCATAAATAAAGAAATACGACTAATACCGATTTAAAAAATGTGGGCTGATTCGGGTTGCTGCCGAACAACTCATAGCACGTCTCAGGCATATTTGAAAACCAATTGTAATACAGACATTAAAATTTACACTTAGATACTTTTTCACAAATAAAGAAATACGACTCATTCCGATTTAAAAAATGTGGACTGGTTTGGGTTGCTGTCGAACAACTCCTAGCACGTCTCAGGCATATTTGAAAACCAATTGTAATACAGACATGAAAATTTACACTTAGAGACTTTTTTACAAATAAAGAAGTACGACTGTTAACTATTTCGAAAATGTGGACTGGTTCAGGTTGCTGCCGAACAACTCCTATCACGTCTCAGGCATAGTGGAAAACCAATTGTAATACAGGCATGAAAATTTACACTTAGATACTTTTTCACAAATAAAGAAATACGACTCATACCGATTTAAAAAATGTGGACTGGTTCGGATTGCTGCCGAACATTTCCTAGCACGTCTCAGGCATATTTGAAAACCAATTGTAATACAGACGTGAAAATTTACACTTAGATACTTTTTCACAAATAAAGAAATACGACTCATACCGATTAAAAAATGTGGACTGATTCGCGTTGCTGCCGAACAACTCCCAGCACGTTTCAGGCATATTTGAAAACCAATTGTAATACAGACATGAAAATTTACACTTAGAGACTTTTTTATAAATATAGAAGTACGACTGTTAACTATTTCGAAAATGTGGACTGGTTCGGGTTGCTGCCGAACAACTCCTAGCACGTCTCAGGCATATTTGAAAACCAATTGTAATACAGGCATGAAAATTTACACTTAGATAATATTTCCAAATAAAGAAATACAACTCATACCGATTTAAAAAATGTGGACTGGTTCGGGTTGCTGTCGAACAACTCCTAGCACGTCTCAGGCATATTTGAAAACCAATTGTATTACAGGCATGAAAGTTTACACTTAGATACTTTTCCATTAATAAAGAAATACGACTCATACCGATTTAAAAAATGTGGACTGATTCGGGTTGCTGCCGAACAACTCCCAGCACGTTTCAGGCATATTTGAAAACCAATTGTAATACAGACATGAAAAATTACACTTAGAGACTTTTTTATAAATAAAGAAGTACGACTGTTAACTATTTCGAAAATGTGGACTGGTTCGGGTTGCTGCCGAACAACTCCTAGAACGTCTCAGGCATATTTGGAAACCAATTGTAATACAGGCATGAAAATTTACACTTAGATACTATTTCACAAATAAAGAAATACAACTCATACCGATTTAAAAAATGTGGACTGGTTCGGGTTGCTGTCGAACAACTCCTAGCACGTCTCAGGCATATTTGAAAACCAATTGTATTACAGGCATGAAAGTTTACACTTAGATACTTTTTCATAAATAAAGACATACGACTCATACCGATTTAAAAAATGTGGGCTGATTCGGGTTGCTGCCGAACAACACCTAGCACGTCTCAGGCATATTTGAAAACCAATTGTAATACAGACATGAAAATTTACACTTAGATACTTTTTCACAAATAAAGAAATACGACTGTAACCGATTTCGAAAATGTGGACTGGTTCGGGTTGCTGCCGAACAACTCCTAGCACATCTTACGCATATTAGAAAACCAATTGTAATACTGACATTAAAATTTACACTTAGATACTTTTTCACAAATAAAGAAATACGACTCATACCGATTTAAAAAATGTGGACTGGTTCGGGTTATTGCCGAACATTTCCTAGCACGTCTCAGGCATATTTGAAAACCAATTGTAATAAAGGCATGAAAATTTACACTTAGATACTTTTTCACAAATAAAGAAATACGACTCATACCGATTTAAAAAATGTGGACTGGTTCGGATTGCTGCCGAACATTTCCTAGCACGTCTCAGGCATATTTGAAAACCAATTGTAATACAGGCATGAAAATTTACACTTAGATACTTTTTCACAAATAAAGAAATACGACTCATACCGATTTAAAAAATGTGGACTGATTCGGGTTGCTGCCGAACAACTCCCAGCACGTTTCAGGCATATTTGAAAACCAATTGTAATACAGACATGAAAATTTACACTTAGAGACTTTTTTATAAATAAAGAAGTACGACTGTTAACTATTTCGAAAATGTGGACTGGTTCGGGTTGCTGCCGAACAACTCCTAGCACGTCTAAGGCATATTTGAAAACCAATTGTAATACAGGCATGGAAGTTTACACTTAGATACTTTTTTATAAATATAGAAGTACGACTGTTAACTATTTCGAAAATGTGGACTGGTTCGGGTTGCTGCCGAACAACTCCTAGCACGTCTCAGGCATATTTGAAAACCAATTGTAATACAGGCATGAAAATTTACACTTAGATAATATTTCACAAATAAAGAAATACAACTCATACCGATTTAAAAAATGTGGACTGATTCGGGTTGCTGCCGAACAACTCCTAGCACGTCTCAGGCATATTTGAAAACCAATTGTAATACAGACATGAAAATTTACACTTAGAGACTTTTTTACAAATAAAGAAATACGACTCATACCGATTTAAAAAATGTGGACTGGTTTGGGTTGCTGTCGAACAACTCCTAGCACGTCTCAGGCATATTTGAAAATCAATTGTATTACAGGCATGAAAGTTTACACTTAGATACTTTTCCATTAATAAAGAAATACGACTCATACCGATTTAAAAAATGTGGACTGATTCGGGTTGCTGCCGAACAACTCCCAGCACGTCTCAGGCATATTTGAAAACCAATTGTATTACAGGTATGAAAGTTTACACTTAGAGACTTTTTTGCAAATAAAGAAGTACGACTGTTAACTATTTCGAAAATGTGGACTGGTTCGGGTTGCTGCCGAACAACTCTTATCACGTCTCAGGCATAATGGAAAACCAATTGTAATACAGGCATGAAAATTTACACTTAGATACTTTTTCACAAATAAAGAAATACGACTCATACCGATTTAAAAAATGTGGACTGGTTTGGGTTGCTGCCGAACAACTCCTAGCACGTCTCAGGCATATTTGAAAACCAATTGTAATACAGACATGAAAATTTACACTTAGAGACTTTTTTGCAAATAAAGAAGTACGACTGTTAACTATTTCGAAAATGTGGACTGGTTCGGGTTGCTGCCGAACAACTCTTATCACGTCTCAGGCATAATGGAAAACCAATTTTAATACAGGCATGAAAATTTACACTTAGATACTTTTTCACAAATAAAGAAATACGACTCATACCGATTTAAAAAATGTGGACTGGTTTGGGTTGCTGCCGAACAACTCCTAGCACGTCTCAGGCATATTTGAAAACCAATTGTATTACAGGCATGGAAGTTTACACTTAGATACTTTTCCATTAATAAAGAAATACGACTCATACCGATTTAAAAAATGTGGACGGATTCGGGTTGCTGCCGAACAACTCCCAGCACGTCTCAGGCATATTTGAAAACCAATTGTAATACAGACATGAAAATTTACACTTAGAGACTTTTTTGCAAATAAAGAAGTACGACTGTTAACTATTTCGAAAATGTGGACTGGTTCGGGTTGCTGCCGAACAACTCTTATCACGTCTCAGGCATAATGGAAAACCAATTGTAATACAGGCATGAAAATTTACACTTAGATACTTTTTCACAAATAAAGAAATACGACTCATACCGATTTAAAAAATGTGGACTGGTTTGGGTTGCTGCCGAACAACTCCTAGCACGTCTCAGGCATATTTGAAAACCAATTGTAATACAGGCATGAAAATTTACACTTAGATACTATTTCACAAATAAAGAAATACAACTCATACCGATTTAAAAAATGTGGACTATTTCGAAAATGTGGACTGGTTCGGGTTGCTGCCGAACAACTCCTATCACGTCTCAGGCATAATGGAAAACCAATTGTAATACAGGCATGAAAATTTACACTTAGATACTTTTTCACAAATAAAGAAATACGACTGTAACCGATTTCGAAAATGTGGACTGGTTCGGGTTGCTGCCGAACAGCTCCTAGCACGTCTCACGCATATTTGAAAACCAATTGTAATACAGACATTAAAATTTACACTTAGATACTTTTTCACAAATAAAGAAATACGACTAATACCGATTTAAAAAATGTGGACTGGTTCGGGTTGCTGCCGAACATTTCCTAGCACGTCTCAGGCATATTTGAAAACCACTTGTAATACAGGCATGAAAATTTACACTTAGATACTTTTTCACAAATAAAGAAATACGACTCATACCGATTTAAAAAATATGGACTGGTTTGGGTTGCTGTCGAACAACTCCTAGCACGTCTCACGCATATTTGAAAACCAATTGTAATACCGACATTAAAATTTACACTTAGATACTTTTTCACAAATAAAGAAATACGACTCATACCGATTTAAAAAATGTGGACTGGTTCGGGTTGCTGCCGAACATTTCCTAGCACGTCTCAGGCATATTTGAAAACCAATTGTAATACAGGCATGAAAATTCACACTTAGATCCTTTTTCACAAATAAAGAAATACGACTCATACCGATTTAAAAAATGTGGACTCATTCGGGTTGCTGCCGAACAACTCCTAGCACGTCTCAGGCATATTTGAAAACCAATTGTAATACAGACATGAAAATTTACACTTAGAGACTTTTTTACAAAAAAAGAAGTACGGCTGTTAACTATTTCGAAAATGTGGACTAGTTCGGGTTGCTACCGAACAACTCCTATCAAGTCTCAGGCATAATGGAAAACCAATTGTAATACAGGCATGAAAATTTACACTTAGATACTTTTTCACAAATAAAGAAATACGACTCATACCGATTTAAAAAATGTGGACTGGTTTGGGTTGCTGTCGAACAACTCCTAGCACGTCTCAGGCATATTTGAAAATCAATTGTATTACAGGCATGAAAGTTTACACTTAGATACTTTTCCATTAATAAAGAAATACGACTCATACCGATTTAAAAAATGTGGACTGATTCGGGTTGCTGCCGAACAACTCCCAGCACGTCTCAGGCATATTTGAAAACCAATTGTATTACAGGTATGAAAGTTTACACTTAGATACTTTTTCATAAATAAAGAAATATGACTCATACCGATTTAAAAAATGTGGGCTGATTCGGGTTGCTGCCGAACAACTCCTAGCACGTCTCAGGCATATTTGAAAACCAATTGTAATACAGGCATGAAAATTTACACTTAGATACTTTTTCACAAATAAAGAAATACGACTCATACCGATTTAAAAAATGTGGACTGGTTTGGGTTGCTGTCGAACAACTCCTAGCACGTCTCAGGCATATTTGAAAATCAATTGTATTACAGGTATGAAAGTTTACACTTAGATACTTTTTCATAAATAAAGAAATACGACTCATACCGATTTAAAAAATGTGGGCTGATTCGGGTTGCTGCCGAACAACTCCTAGCACGTCTCAGGCATATTTGAAAACCAATTGTATTACAGGTATGAAAGTTTACACTTAGATACTTTTTCATAAATAAAGAAATATGACTC